>CM061045.1:88986136-89586136 GCA_030762985.1 Adelphocoris suturalis
ATAAGTTGTACATACTTTATCGATCGATAAATCAAAATTTGAAGTCACCACAATTATATTCGAGGAATGTTTTCAAAAAATTGACTAGTGATTGGCTGGTTGTGATGGGACGGAGTGAGTGTGAGTATATATGTATTGAGATTTGAAGTATATATGTATAATTAGAGTTCATATAGTGTAGAGATGAAAAATTTATTTACATGCGGATGATTTATAAATTAAATTAAAAACTTGGGAAATTACTTATAAGTATGTACTATTTATACTTATGTACTACTAATAAAAAATTACTAAATTAATATAAGATAATAGTTGTTTTTTATAATTTGTGCTCATTTACACTAGCAAATCGTGTAAGCAAACAGCAACACTTGCCAAGTAATTACGGGCCTCTGCGTAGCACCTGGCCATACACAGAAATTTTATAATTTATATTATGCGTACAATAATTAGATACGAGTATTTAAGAGCTCTTGTTGTATATTTGTACTTGTATAAGAAAATTCAATTCAATGAATAAATAAATCTGTGTTTGCTGACACGCAGGTTGAGTTGTGTCTCTTGACAAAATTATATACATATATATGAAAAACGCTGCAAATTATTTCACAAAGGTTTATTATTTTTTCAATTGAGTTTGATCGTAGTTTTAGTTGGCTTGCGTACGTCATATGGCCCGTCCAGACTCCTCGGCGTGTCCTATTTCGAGTTACCACAACCTATACTTCTATAATTATATACGCATGTTTATATTTCTCGATTTGAGCTCCTATCTATTCAAATAGTTATTGCCTTAATAATATCATTATCTAAGTACGTACGAAAAGTCGAGAGGATATGTTATTAAATATGCGTAGGAAAAGCATTGGTATTAACACACAAATATGACCTAGAAAAAAACATATATTCATGCCTCGAAGGAACGCTGTACCCACCTCATGGTGCCGTGGTGTATTATATGGGTATAACACGTAAAAGTAATAAATATCCATTCTCCTACACCCCTCTGCTACGCCCCTGGTCACTCCAGCCACCACAAGGTGCCTCGGCGCCTCCTCTCACTCCACCCCCCGCTCACCCCCCTCACCACCCACCGTGACCCCCTGCCAAGAGTGCCAGGCGTGCGTCTAAGACTCAAAGCTCGAAAAAGACACTTTTTCACCCGTTTTTGGCCCATAGCATCTATGCGAGTAAAGCGATCGGGATGGTTAAACGTTAGGACCAACTAGACCCCAAATGGAGTCTATGTGCGAAAGAACGGGTTTAAGTTTACGGCGGACGGACATTTCAAATTTGGATTCTACGCACCTTGAAACGTAAAGTGACAAAGTTTGAGGGGGGGTTATAAATTTTTTTTTTGCTATACGATCACATAGGCTTATTATTGGAAATAATAAACCAAAAGCATTTATGTCCAGGAATCGTGTCAGAATGCCTCGCATTGGATTTCCACGAAGAAGATTTTCGAAGCCATGGAATAGTTTAATTTCCTTCAAAAATTCTGTATAGAGAGTACAATACACCTCCTGAGCTCCGAAGGATAATTAATATAATTTTCAGACGAAATTTTTCAAGTATGAACACCCGGCGAACATTTCGGCGAATCTCGTGAATATTTTCACACTACGTAGAAACGCTTCCATTCCAATACTTGAATCGACTTCAATTCTCAGTTAGTCAGTTAATACGGTTCGAGACCTCAAATTTCAGCTTTTAATTAAATGAAAGTTTGTAAAAAAAAGAAAAAGTTCCAGTCATGCAGCATGATCGTATGAGCGAATTTTCGTAAATAATCGCATTATGTAATGTGATAAAACATATTGTCTTAGAATACATTATTTTAAAAGTTATTGAACTGTTTTGAAATTCGAGCTTTCTGAGTGCATATAACATAGTTAACAGCTAAAAAGAGTCCAGGTAAAATCTTTCAAATGCTTTTAGGTCTTCCCCTTAGTACACCCAGTGCATACGTCCGATTAGAAGCGGATGTCCTAAATTTGATGGTACCCATTTTTAAAAACAGTCTCAAGTGATTACTAAAAATCACACAAATAATGGAAAATCATGGAAATCCAAAATCCAAATCGCTGGTCTTTCTTAGCGTATGAGAAAAAACAAAAAGAACAGGGTGCATCCCATCTGCCTGAGGTATACACCCGAGGGGTACTCATGAGATAGGTATATTGTGAACTTTGACCGATTAATTTTTTTTTTTTTTTTTTTTTTTTTTTTTTTTTTTTTTTTTTTTTTTTTTTTTTACAAAGGTAAAAATTCATTAACAGAACAATCAAACAATAACAAGATAACTAAAACTTAATCGTTCAACCATGGGAGAGCAGCTCCATCCTCCATCCCTAAGGACCTCAACCTCCTCCGTGTCCCACGTATTCTTTGCGAAACTGCTTTCAGTATGGCCATTTGAATTTTTACTCTGGTCCACTCCAAGACTTGTGGGTAAGGTCGGCTCCATTTCCCGGCAAGAGTATGAGATATCCTTTTCACAAACACTTGGAATTCATCGTGCAGCGCTCCATCCACTGAACATATTAGGGGGGTGAAAGAACCTCGACGGTCTTCGGCTGCCTGGTCATATTTCCTATGCTTCTCTGCTGCTGCTGATCGGGCAACTTGCTTCCAGGTATGGGAAGAGTGAGAAACGGCGTCGGCATTGATTATGCGATTGTCGAAGAACGCCGGCCTCCCACTTTCCCATACCCCTTCCACCTTGATGTCAGCTATTAAGGCTGGAACTTGATCTTCAGCTTCTCGTAGCACAGGTTCTATGACTGCCCCTCCCCATGCCAGGTCTGCTAACATTGCCGTTTCGCCACGTACTGCATCATGACCCCGTTTGACCAAACCCCCTCTTTTACAATTTAAGGCATGTGTCACGTCAAATTTCTCTCCACAGCCATCACAGGTCTCGGGCAATCCTATTGGTGTACGACCGTACCGCAATGCTAGCGCATCTTGGAATTGTGTGGCCGTCAAGTCGAAACTGTCGGCCACCTTCGGGAGAACCGTCAGCCATTGGGACGCTGAAGCATCAATAATTCGCTTAAGAACTCGCTGCTGATTTGGTTGCAGGGTGGCGATTATTTCTTGGCTGCGTTGGATTGCTTGGTCGTTCTTTTCCTTTCTCGCTTCTTTTAATACATCTGGGATCTTTGACATCTAGCAGGATAATGTGGACCCCTTAATTTTTCGAGGAGTGTATTTTGGTTGTGTATTTTGGTTGTATTTTGTTGTGAAATCTTTGTCTTTAATTCAAATTTAATAGGAGGGGGGGGGGATATCTTTGAAATAGCGATATTTTCAACCTATTCTGTGAATCAGTCTTTCTTGAATTTTAAAATGTAAAATCACTTCATAACTTATTAAATGGCTGTAAGGGACTGAAGCGCCGGGTAGCCCATTCGTGCTAAATTATGATGAAGGACGTACATTTAATAAAATTGTGATCTATTCGCTATTTTCGCAAAATATTACTTACATACAAACTGTAACCGTTCTCACTAACTGTTACGAGAACCGTTATAGTGAACGCCGACAGGCTCACTCGTCGACACTGACGGACCCTCATTCAATCTCCAGAACTCCTCAAGAGAGAGTCACCTCTCGTCCCTGTAACACGTGCATTACTTCAAGGATGAAAGTTATTCTCCGTAATAGACTTGCACTACAAAAGAATTGTTAATGTTATCAGTCACTATTTCTATGTAAAATCTACATATAAAAGCCGCACTTAGGCCGCACGGCCCGCCGAGGAAGGTTTATAATTGAATCGTATCTTTAATCGCTGGTTACCCCGTCACGTTGAAAACGGATATTTCCTCTGTCATCCTTCCACCGAGCTATTACAACTTAACCAAGCCGAAAACCCAACGAATACGGATTCTCGCCCTCTCACAAGTGGAATTCAATTACTTTAATTTAATCGGCTTTTAAAGTGGATAATTCCATTCCTAAATGCAATTTTTGCTTCTCTCTGCAAAGATGAAAAGACCGACATAAAAGGCCAGAGAACAAATTACTTCCTATTCTACTTCCTCTCAAAGTGTTTACGTTTGGAAAAATCTTTTTGCTTTCCCAAGATGATTCAAGAGCAAGTGGTCTTGAAAATGGATCCAATTAAAAGCGAAGAAGCGAATTGAGATTTCAGGTTTCAATCAAGATTTCACTTCAACAAAGGTTTTTATTTGCATATTTATAAATGTAGGAAATATCAATGCCAACTATAGTCTATCAGTTGGTCGTATTCTATAGCATCCCTCTTATCAGTGATAAGCATTACAGTTTTAAACAATGATCGGCGAATTCAACAAATACATTTTTAACGAGAAACAAATGTGCAGTGCAGTTTTCAATAACACTTGAGAAATAGTAGAATAAATAAAGTCAACAACAAACAACATGAAACAACAAATCATAACCATCAACAGATAACAACATCGAGTAAGTAAACAATTCAAGTGGCGTTTTTTTATTTGTAGTGGTGGAAATTTAGAAACTCAAACAACATCGATTTTAATGAGCGTTCGAATGTAAGTGTCCAGGTTTACCCTACTCAAGAACATTGGGGAAGTGCGGGGTTGGCGCTAGCTTTCGCTGTTGTGAACGCATCCTCAATGTGTATTAGAGGTACGCGCAAAAATTGGAAAAGCTGAGAGGATCTGTTAGGTTTTATGAATGCAACTGCTCTCCTTGTGGGCTTGGAAAACTATATATATAGGAAAAAACAAAATGACTACCTGCATACTTTCCTTCACATTCACAGAACATAAAAAACTAGTTTACACGATGGTAAAGCTAGCGAAACTCTTCTCTTACATCACGGTCACTGACATCTCGATCTTTTAGTGAAATATTCAATAAATTGTTTTATTGGGTAAATGTAAACTCGTTCTCGTGGAGGGGACTCACCATGACTAGGGTTGCCAGATTTTTTCGGATCATATAAAGTATATCCTGGCTGCAACCAAGGAAAAGTAAAGTATATCAATGAAAGTTAAAGCATACATTAAAGTTAACGTTCTCGACTTACACACTAAGGTATTTGTCATTCAGCATCAGTGTCAGATTACTGAAAATAAGAAAGTCCGGTTTGAGGAATTAAAAAAGATCCATGGATAGTATTATTTTTACGGTACGTAGGTCACAAAATTTTTATTCCGAAGAAAACATTACTAGACATTCCAATCTTAACGCGTCCATATTTCAGTAAGGTTGTACTACATACAGCTAGAGAAGAAGAAGTTCTAAAAAACCGAGCCTTTCTTTTGGGTGTCATTTTCCACTAGTTTAAGCAAACAACATCGTATATAGGCACCTACCCATTAAAAATAACCTAAATAGCTGAAGGAATCCTCATCACATAGGTATCATATAGCATTAGCCGATTTAATTAAACCTTTTAACAAATGAATCAAACCTTTTGCCAAATGAGTTAAACCTTCTTCCAAAATAATTCACCCTTTTCCCAAAATAATTAAAGCTTTTCCCAATTCAATTAAACTTTTTTTCCAAATAGTTAAACTTTTTCCCGAAACAATAAATTAAACCTCTTGCGAGAAAGTGTAATATGACGTAAGTATAGATACGAATTTCGAAAGAGCTAAATCAATTAGGAACTATAGAAAAACTTGAAAAAAACGTGGCGTACAATGTATATATAGATCAATGAACATTGCACCAAATTTTACCCCCCCCCCCCCTCACAATTTGTTTGTTTACATTTCAAGGTAAAGTAGATTCCAAAAATCGAACCAAAGAAAAAATTGAAGTGGACATATAAGGTATACATATGTATATATTATTTAATTTGATTTTTGGAATCTACGTACCTTGAAATGTAAGCCAACTAATTCTGAGGGAAGGGAGGGGTAAACATTTGGTTCATTGTTCATTGACGGATAGATTGCACACCTCGTTTCAAGTTTTTCTGTACCTAGTTCCTAATTTATTAAACTTTTTCAAAATTTGTATATATACATACGTCATATTATACTTTCTCGCAAGAGGTTTAATTGTTTCGGGAAAAGGTTCAATTATTTTGGAAAAAAGTTTAATTGTAATGGGAAAAGGTTTGATTCATTCGGTAAAAGGTTTAATTAAATCGGCAAATGCTATATACAGAACAGACCCAGGGTATCACATTATCATCACAGATGACATCCAAAAAGTAAACAGAATCATTGAACTTTTCGTTGCTGTTGTTGTGTTGTACCGCCTTGGTGGGCTAGCGCCCACCAAGGCGGGAGGGTTGGGGGGGAGGGTTGAGCGCCTGGCGGGAGATGGCAGCCTTAACTTCTCGAGTATGGCCCAAATTCTCGTGACGTCACGCCGGAGTAGGTTCGCGTTTCAGCCAAAGTCGGCCATGAGACCGCCCTACGTCAATGAATCGCTACTCAACCAACCTATTTCTCACAAGATGTTTGCCATCTCGCATCAACATAATTCGTGGTTATAAGGCCATTTTTCAACAGTTTTGTTTTGAAAAAGTATAATATTGTAGCAATACAAAGTTTCAATTCGACTAAATGTTATAATAATCACGCCTGCCAGCGCAATAATTGCTTGTAGATTGATGTAAACAATACCAATCTACCGTGAACGAGTTTTCATTTGGACAAGGAGCCTACTAACTATAGTAGTTAATCAGTGTCAGAAAACTAAAGAACTTCATTCGTTTAGGCTTTGAGAATAATTAACCTGAAAAATAGTAAAGAAAAGATTATTGAAAATTCCTCAGGTGTCTGTAGTGCTGTGTAGGTACCTAGCCATTGCTCAGGTAGCTTCATCAGCGTTTTATTATAAGTTCGTAGTACTATGCTTAACTGAGGAAGCTTTACTTGTTATATTGAATGAATAAAAGGAGAGATTTGATATTTTGTCAAAATAAACAAGGCAGGTTGTTGCTACACCAAGAAACGAAACTACTTAGGTAGTTACGTACGTCATACCAGATTTGCTGTTGGTTTAAAGTGCCTAAACAAAGTAGGTGCTTTCCTAAAGGTCGTTGCTTTCCAGACGAATACAACCGCCGATTAGCAAGTTTGTCAAATATCAAATCAGGGAGTATGCAACATGAATTAAAAACCAGCTGCAAGGAAAAAAACCTTGAAATGCATTCCTCTGAAGTTAAGATTTCATAAAGACGGCATTGGCAGTGCACTTATTGCCCGAGTTTTGCAGTTACGCAAATTTTGTGGACAAAAACGGTAATTAGGTACCTACTTTCGTTTTGATCAATGAAGTACCTACATGAACAAGTAATAATATACGGAAAGTATGTAGGTATACCTTACCTCTAGGTACTTACCTTTCCACATGTGATACAACTTACTATTCCCGCCCAACAGAGCTCTCATAACACATCCTTTCACAAGACCACTTTCACAGTACTCTAAAGATTTTTAGTTTCAATTGATTAAAAGAACAGTTCTAAAACTAGATAGGGAATCCACAACATCTTTGCGGCTGAAGTCTGGATCATCTAGAACACTTGTATGTCAACTCCCCAACACACATTTCATATGGATCTCTACCCCACAGATTAAATCTTGTGTTCGTAGCGTTTGAGGTCAACACCTGATAATAACTTGATGTAATTTGCATACACTTTATCACCTTGTATATTACAAATAATGAAAATATTGACTCGGAAATAGGTGAGACTATGTTATGCTGTTGTCCAGCTGTGGCTACAAATGGCGCATTTTCGCATATGTTTACTCGTCACCATGACAAGGTGAAATAACTTCGATTTCGCCTTGCCTCTATGTAAGGATGCGCTAGTGTCCAAGTCTCGAGAACACCACCCATACGTGTGCGACCCTAGACCAATTTTCGTCCATGCAGGTAGGTAGTTCTGATTTAGGTAGGTATGGGAACCTTGTGCTTGATTAGTAAGTAGGTGCGGGCGCTGAACTTTTCATCTTCGTTTCAAATATAAAGTATTTTGGTCTACTTTAAATTTTTTATGAAGTATACAGTATTTTGAAAAAAAAAAAAATAATAATAATAATAAAGGAGGATACTTTAAATTAAAGTAGATCTGGCAACCCTAACCATGACGCTCCCTAATTGCCCCCTCTAAGGTGATTGTAAACATGTGATGTTAACTGCATAATTGATAGAAAGAAAAAAAAATGCTATCAATCATAAAAACACCAGAAGCCACGAAAAATCTATAACCGCATCGAATAGACCTATTGAATGACAAGAAGTGGGGACTAGGCTGAGTCCCACGTCGAAGGTGATACGAGGGATTTTCTCTCGTCTGTCTCCTCTCACAGGTAAGCGGCGTAAACCGAGGATAATACCGGCTGCAGTCCAGTTGCGGCCGGATTAGTGAAAGGCGACTTTGAAAAGTATCAGTTGTGGTCCCCTGGCTGGGCGAGTATTGCGAGAGAGAAACTAACCGACCTCTGAAGCCCTCCTATTCATCGCTTCGAGGCCTACAACTGCCTTGGTGTTCCTTTGAGTGTTATCTCTGCTCACCTTGATCGTAACTCGTATCGCTGTTTGTTTATTTATCGTTCCAGCCGTGAGCAATCCAAATGCAATTTATCCGAAGTGAAAAATCAAAACCCCTTATTTTGTATGTAAGGTTACAAATTTCGGTTTCATGAATTGGTAGACGGTGACGTGCAAAGGTGACCATTCACAAGTGTAACAGTTTATTGAAAATTTCGGCGAGTAATGAACTGCTTGATAAAAATACCGACGAGAACCGTCAGAAATGTAACGAGAAGACCATGCACAGGCAAGTAATCAGTAATTCCCTCAAGTGTAAGGCAGTTGAAGATATTTGCATGAAACCTTCGAAGATGATTCATAGAGTGCTGAGTGTAGAGTGGAGACGTGAAAACATCGAGCAACGACGATTCGGTTCTGATACGTCACGTTATTTTCCGGACGCGTGCAGAAGTACGACTCGCCTAGCCAAAATCCGTACAAAAAACACACATGGCAAAAACTTTGTAATTGGAAACGACGATGTGAGTTTTATCAAGGACTTAGGTACCCCCCAGAGGTGCAATGTGGCCTAAATCCTCGAGAGAGAGGAGAGTGACAGTATCCCGAAAGATAGATACCACTCGTACTAATAGCATTAATGTGCAATGTTCGGTGTAGATCGGTTTTCCGGTTCTCGGATCACCCATCCATCGCCAAACGCAGCCTCTCTATAATACGGGAAGAGGCGCCCGACGCCCATTGGGTAACAACGGAGCGACGGCAGCGCATTCTCTGGGATTCTGACGGGAACTCTGTCACCCTATCCCCCTTAAAGACATACTTGATTGAAGAGCTAGTAGGTATGTAAACCAGGTGGAATAGTTTACTGGCTGAGTACTGATGCTCATTAATAAATAGCTGCATTGGTGATTGAGGATGAGAAATTAAAACAGGATGTATTGTCAATGAATCTTCATAAGAAGTATTCATTAGGTAATTAACCCCCAATCAAAGATTGGAACAATCGGGAATAAACGGTGGCACAACTATGGAGACTTATACCTATAGGAAAATAAAAGACATATAAAAATTATGTGCCCAACGTTGGGGACTTAAATTGGGAACTAAGCCCTGGATATAATAATTGGGAATAATGCCCTTGAATTAATAATTGGGAACAATGACCTTGTATAAAGAATATATAATAAAAATGGCAAAGGCCTGGTATACCATAGGTATGAAATTGAAATTATAAGAGGGGAATAAATGAGAAATTATATGTCAATGACCAATGAAATTATTTATATACCAAAGGGTGATAATGGGAATTCCTTCTGGAAAACCCAGGCCATGTTTCTTCTGAAACATTATCGCCCAAAAATAGTGGATCGGATTACTAGGCGTCAGCCGTACATAATCCTAACCACGCTCTGCTACCATATCAAGGACTTAGGTACCCCCCAGAGGTGCAATGGGGCACAAATCCTCGAGAGAGAGGAGAGTGACAGTATCCCGAAAGAGAGATACCACTCGTACTAATAGCATGTTCGGAGTAGATTGGTTTTCCGGTTCTCAGACCACCCATCCATCGCCAAATGCAGCCTCTCGATAATACGGGAAGAGGCGCCCGACGCCTGTTGGGTAACAACGGAGCAACGGCAGCGCATTCTCTGGGGTTCTGACGGGAACTCTGTCACAGTTTTTTTTCAACGAATGATATTTTGAAAATGCTGAGTTCAGTGCAGTCAGTATACGTTGATGGGACTTTCAAGAGCTGCCCTAAGCATTTCACGGGTGTAGGTCTCGCTTGGGCCAGAGTTGGTGGCGCAAAATCCAGGGGTCATTTCAGCGCATCGTTTCAGGGGACGGTTAGTTCTCTCCGCAACACACTCCTAGCGGTTGTGAGCCAGGGGGCCGCAACTGGCTGACTCCGATAATATATAGTACTTTCAAAATGGACACAAAAAATGGAGGTCAACGCCTTAGATGTATAATCTGGGGTTTTACCCTGAAAAACTGTTTTAGAGTGCAAGAGAATCGCTCATGTCACCTCTTGCTGGCTAGTTGAGATGTGGTTAGCATTTTAGATAGATGCCTTCCTCCTATTTGAATCTGAGAAGAGTTGGATTGACATTTTTCATCAGTTTCAGCAGTACTGGTTCAGATGAATGTGTGAAATATGCAGGTAGGAAAAATATTTCTTAAGCTCTTACTGTACAACACCTGACAAACATCTTGATGGACAAACAGGGCTCATTGCTGTACCGTCGCATCACCTTTGCGGACAGCTCATTTCCTTCAGCCTAGACCTGAATTGACTCAAGCTGGTGTAAGCAGTTTCTTAGCAGGAAAAGGGTAGCGCTGTTGGTAGGAGCCTACATTGGCATCATATATCTCGCCCTGACTTTCGGTCACCTGACGTTGGTATGAATAGGGAGCTAGACGTCTAGCCCTCTCTGTTCCAGTACAGATTCCAGGATTGCGGAGGCTTAAGAAGATAGATTTGATTCACCACTGTCCGTGTCGAGTGATAATGTCTTTCCGCACAATTTATCTCACTTGAAGAATGAACCAACATAATTTAGCTCAATGATGGCCCAATCTTCATCTGTGTGGGGAATCTAACGCCGATTCTTCTACGAAGTTAGTAACTAATATAGAAAATATATGCTAGTGTAATTAGCATAATAACCACTGGAGATATGGTGGAAATTGGTCTGCTTTGGCGGATATTGCGCACCATCATTTCCTTCCATTGGACTGCTGAGTTATATTTCCAACACCGGTAAGTAAACACGTGGTTCCCACAATGTAATTATCTGCACGGGAGTACTTCGTGCTATAGCTAACAAGTTACGTGACTTCTCTTCAAGAAGAAGTACCTTCAGAAGGGACGAGACACCCTGTACAGAAACTGTTTATTAATTAATTAATTTATGCTATTGACTAGCATCTTACATTTAGAAGATGATTCTCCTCCTTGCACTGGAAACGTCCTTAGCATCGAGTCTGTATGAAAACAGGACCACCTTCGACACACTCTTGACAATGCCGTATCCCATATCACGACCCCCAAAGCGCCCTCTACCAGCTTCCGTCTCCACTATTTACGTTGAAGTGCGCCAGTTTCCCCTTGATGCGTAAGGTATCATCCGCTCTAAAACAAAGTGTAGTACGTGAGACTCTCGGTTGTGTACAAGCGAATTTGGTAATAACCATCAAACATAATGATGTTTACCTAGAGATCAGACCATCTAAACGTTGCGACACACGCGGGGTAATTGCAGCTCCGGTAATCCCCGCAGTTTGCAACTTCCCTTGTTGGCGTCGCTGCCAGAAACCACACCAGTTGAACACAATTTCGTTAATTTCAATAATTTTGTTCAAAATCGTTTATTCTGTGTAGTTCTTATGCTCACAGGTCAAAAAATTAAAGCGTCAATTTTGCTTCAAAATCTACCTAAAGGTAGCGGAAGCATTGTTTTCACCATTGTTATTAAATTCTACCAAGCATTATTTTCTCACTCCCCAGTCGTTCGATCTCGCTCAAATTTAGATGATGGTTGGGGGATGACAGTTTGATCATTTTATATCAATTTCAACATGATTGTATTATTAATAGCTACTGCGCATGCGCCTATGTAAAATCCTTGTAAAGACATCAATTTCCACTGTTTTCATCATATTGCGATGAAATTGTCAGAGAATGCGCTGGTTAGGTTGTAGATGCTCCCCTATAAGTTTCATTGTTGCCAAATCAATACTTCATTCTGCGCATGCGCAAACGTAAATTTCATCATGTTCCATCTTTTTACTTTCTAGTCGTTCGAGTTGACTTAAATTTGGACGATAGTTTGAATGCGATGATAGGTAAACGTGGAAGCTATGTGCCAATGTGCCACACCCAACTTGGCAGACGTTTTTTCTTTCGTTTAAAAAATTTGTAATTTACATCCTTGTTAGGAGTATCAATCAATCAATCAATTTTTATTGTATTAATCTTATTAGTTTGTTCCAAGAGTTCCTTGCAAATAATATTTGTGACGTATTTTTTAAAATATATGTACATAAACATCGTACAGTTGAAAAGAAATTATTATTGACATCTTGATTTGCAAAAGATAACAAAAGAAAAGTATCTACTTTACGAACTGACTTGAAGAGTCTGCGAGTACCTATCGCAAGTACCTATTGTAAGTATTATGAAGAAAAAAAGTACCTTGTTAGGAGTATGTGCACTATTGATCAGCATGATGGTATCAATGGATGACTATTACGTCCAATAGAGACAAAGGAATTCGTAAGGCAGTTGAAAGTTGTAATGTTTATTATTACACTTTTGTGGGCAATTTGCGTGAATAGAATGGAGATGAATACTCAGCTTGATATGTAGGTATAGTTGAAGTATATGCAGGCGTAGTTCTGGTAATCGAATTTTGCACTGCATCTTCGTTGAGATGTTGGTTCTTTGCGAAGGGGCTTCCAATGAGAAACTTCGATACACTGATTGAATCCTTGTCTTCGCGGTGTCTTACACGTAGATAAATGATAAGTTATAAATATAAATTCTTGCAAGAAGTATGAAGTAGGTAGATATGAGTACGTTCAGCGAACGGAGGTAGTAGAATGGAGAGCAAATGGCCAACTTTTAGTAGTCATTTCTTGATCCCAGGTGATTTTTGACTATGGGTTTAAGTCAGCATGGCGACGCCAAACATGCTAGTATGTAACTGCTGCTGACTAGCGGAGATAATATAGGACTCTGCTGTTATTAGAAAGTCAATGAGAAGAGATGCAATGTTTGATAATGCACAAACGTCTCAAACTGGCAGAGATGCATACTCCCGGACCCGGGCCGTGAAATAATTCAACCGGATTATTCCCATCTCGAAGTGGTCATAGAAATACACCCTCCTACGTTCTCAAAAAAAACCCAAAAAGGCTGTAGTGTCACATGTCGGACATTGTGAGGGGAATAGAGGTGAGATTGTTGGGAGCTGCTTTTGTTCCAGCTGAAATAAAGTGGCGCCGGATCTATTGTTCTCCGCAGGTCCTCCGACACGACCTCCAATTACCACTTATCCCAAAAGTAAACCTCCCTGATACCTCCTTTTATCACCCGCCTCATTCAGGCACATTCTCTTCTCTAATGTCTTCACCCCTTATATAATACTGGTAGCCCTTAGATATCTCTCGGAAACTTTGTATAACAAATAGCTCATAACATACTTTCGAAAATATTGATCTTAGAATTTTTGAAGCCATAAAAATTGTTCATTTTCTACGAAACTTCGCTAAAACAAAGGTTTACTAACATACTTACATTTATTACACAAAATGGGCGCCCCATAACTCACAAAACACAAAATGTAGCTCTCGACATTGATATAAGTATATTGAAATAGAAATATTGAGAATAAATGGTACATGAACTACTCACACACGTACATGATATGTTATGTTTACGGGATTCTGTCCCTTTACGTGTGGAATTAAACATGTTGAGGGACGACCCTTATGCTATGATGTGAATATCTCCTCACATATTGAAAACAATACGGAATTTAGTGAAAAAACGTTGTCCATTTTCACGAAAAATAAGGAGTTACAATGTTAAATCAATTTCGACGGTTAGGCCATCATCAGTAACAAACAATAACTGAACACACATTAGAAAGGACACAGCCTATATAGTCATAGGTGAAGGGAGATTGAATCCCATTGGTCGAGAGAAAGGAAAAGGGGATGGAGGTACAACCAATTCAGTGAAGGCTAAGTGAAGTGGGATTGTAGCTAATGAAGTGAAAGGAGGGGAAGAATTACTGGTTTCAACAGTTGGAAGGGATAATTCCAAGCTTTAGGTATAGAAATGGACTTATCGGTGGTAAAATACTCGTATATTAAGAGATATCTTCATTCAAACATTTACCAGATCTGTCACTTTTGATAATTTCGAATTTTTCAAGCACATTCAACAAACCTCCCTTTGGACAAAAATGAAGAAATTCTACAAACTGTCTATCTGTAAAATCAAAATTGTTATTATGATTGGATTCCTGAAGATGTTTTGCAAATGTATATGTACCTACCCTTATTTTCCCTGAAATCCTCCTCAATGCTCTTCTATTTTTTCCTTGAATTTCCTACCAGTTTGACCGCGATATTTGTAGCCGCAAGGACATTTTAATTTATAAACATCACTTTTATTCTGAACATTAATTTTGTCTTTTACGGAACCTAGTAATGCTCTAAGACTATTTATAGTTTTAAAACCCACTTTTTAACCCCTCGATGATAGAATTTTGCCAATTTTATCAGAAATTTACCCATAATAAGGTAAACTTATCTATTATTTTTCTTCTAAAGTTACATCTTCCCTAACCAGATTGGAAACTTCATCTCTACTCTTTTTCCTAAGAACCTTATCCCGTATGGTATCAACGAGATCTCCTCCTTTCCTCTCTCTCGACCAATGGGATTCAATCTCCCTTCACCTGTGACTATATAAGCTCTGTCCTTTCTAATGTGTGTTCAGGTATTGTTTGTTACTGATGATGGCCTCGAAATCGATTTAACATAGTAACTAGACAATGTTTTTCCACTAACTTCTGTTTTGAAATGGGTTTCCACAACTTTGAAGTGAGTGATTTAGTTTGAAAACAATGATCCCAATGGCGTAAATAGGCTGAAAAACAACCACCACTCATGGAATTTAGTAAACAGGGGAATTTAGTTAAACAAGGGAAAAACCTGGAGATTCGACCTAAAATTGAAGTCTCGGCCGTCTGAGCAAGAGATAGTCGTAGGAAAAATCTTTCTCTTTCTGATTTATATATAGATTCAAAACACCGGTGGCATAGTAAACAAGTAGTTAATTAACCAACGCAGATAGATGCATGTTTACGTATATATTGTAACTCTCACACGTAGAAATGTGCCTGTATTATTTTGCGGATTTGGTAGGGAAGTTTTGTATTCGTGTGAGAAACCGAAAAAAGGTTTTCTTGTCCATAATCGAAATTTCCACCTGTATATACGTTTCAGAGCTGGATGTTAATTTTTGGTTCCGTGTCTGTTTGATGTCTGTGTGTCTGTGGTAAATCCTTATCACGCCCCTATGCTATACCAAGTTTTAGTTCAATTTTGTTGACATTTGTAGTGGTTGTGCGGTTTAGCTTCTAGAAATGTTAGCCTGTGCGCATGCGTAAATTTAAATTTCTTATAACGTCGATTCCTCATCATCTATTAGTCCGATTTCGCTCAAACTCCAGGAGTAGTAGGGTAGTTATTCAGCAGTTCTCTTGTTGCCACAATCTCCAATTTCGTGAGCAGAAGGATGAAAAAAGAATCCAATGGAAATTTCCTTATTTATGGCTTTTTATGGATTCCTGATTGCCAAACAACTTATCATGTCAGCGCCGAAGAAGGTCTACCCATCCTCCAGAAGACGACCACAGCGTGTTTTCTGGGTTCCATGAATAACATTCTTGTAAACGCCAATAATCAATCTCTTCAGCTATGTGGTTTTCTTTTACTTGGATGATATGAAATGGCATTATCATAGGCAGCTCGCGTATGGCTCTGTAGTTGGTCATATCTCATAAACAGCTTTAATATCGAAACCAGGAAATGGAACTTCAAAATTGTAGGAAATCGACCCAAGTATGAGGTTACATCAAATAAAGTAGCCTGGGGTTTTTTCTTGCAACACGTGGGTTCTATATCTGAACTAATAATTATGCAAATGAGGTATTCAAGGTGGTTGGATTAGCGAAATTAGAATTCAGAGGGGTAGCGGTAGAATCAGTCATGCGCGAAGGGGGCTGCAGGGCCCATTGCTGACGTGGATTCATGGTGAATGAGATAGGGAAGAAGCGGCATTTTTTATTAAGGCGTTATCAACGCTGAGAAGCCTTTACTTATTCTACTTGCCATTCGACATTCAAAGAAGCACTGAAGATGCAAAGAGGATGCCCAAGTAAAGCACTGAAAGTGCGACGCTGCAGCAGAATAACTACGAGGCTTTTGATAAGCTTGCGTGATGGGTTGATGGGTTACTACACCGCAAGTTTCGTACTTATCTGTAGTGACTGATAAATAATTTGTTCAACAAATCGAGAAAGGTCAATCACAAGTCGCTGAATAGATTAATCAAAATTCAAAAGACCTTCAAAGGGCAGTTTCTACGAGACTGAGGAGTTCCAGATGACCGATTTATGACAAACACCAACACTCAGATCGTGACAGTGGAGACCTTCATGGGAGAGACCTGAAAGACGGTGCCTCCCTACCTTTGCTGAGAGAAGATTGATGATTTGTCAAAACAAACTAAAACGCGGGACGTTAACAAAGACCGAGTATATTACAAATAAACAATGTCCCAATACCTTCTGATCTATAATGCATTGATAAGTCCCTGAGATGAGGGACCGGCGTGTCGTGGCGGGTGTCTTATTTTTCCATAAACTTCTCAATGATGGGATTCAGTGCCCATCCCTTCTCTCAAAAGTGAATATCCACGTTCTTAGCTACACCACCCATTCCAACTCATTGTTTTATGTACATTCGCTGCCTACAATTACCTACTATTGAGATGCGAGCTTGCGAGCATCCAGACCACCAAACTATACACATAATAACCTGTTCTAAAAAGTGCGATGTACCTACCGTGTGTAATACTAATTAGTTATTTCATGAGTTAACTGAGTAACACACATTATCGGTAACACATATATCTAATAGTCAAAACAATTTAAACGAAATAGCTCAAAGATGATTAATTAAGAAGATTAATTGCCAATAAAAATAAGAAATTTTGTCATCAAAACTGGAGGGGAGGAATGAACATAATCAGGAATAAACACACACGCCAAGCTTACAAAAACAAACCAAAAAAATCATCTACAGTGTAAAGTTCAGCTTGTATTGTAACTCTGTAAATAAGAGGAACAGGTAGCTTCTTTATCAAATCAGACACCTTATTAAAAAGTTCCAGTCATGCAGCATAATCGTAGGAGCGAATTTTCTCAAATTGCCTATTACCTCGTATTATAATATTTTAAATTGTGTTGAAATTAGAGCAACAAGACTCAGAATAAAATAAAATTTGATGATTCAAGAAAGATTTTGGATTTTTAGGTTTTTTGCACTTTTTATAGATTTTTCAGCAAAATTCAATGAAATTCAAGTACGTTTTTCAGCATAATATTGAGCAAAAGTGTTTTAATATCTTTGTTGAGGGCTGATAATTTTGTTTTGACTGAAACTCTGCTAAAAATGATCATTTTTAGTGATTCTTTACGTACACTTTTTGAAATTTGACCAATTGAATGTTCTCAAAAATTGTCGGCCCACGAACTCATCCTTTCGTTTGGAAAGCTTGATTTTTTGGTGCAAGAAGAGGATTTTTATTTCAATCTTAAGGAGAGTTATCGTCAGGAATGACATATATATATATATATATATATATATATATATATATATATATTTCAATATATATATGCACTAGCTACATATATTCGCTAAAAAACGAGAGAATGCATAGGCTGCTATAAACATAGAGCCCAGGAATTGTCAGGCAATTTAATTCCTTGAAGCGTCCCCAGCAGCTCTTAATGTTCTCCATATTTAAAGTAATTCGTATAGCTGCTTTCTGGAGTTTAGAAATGAAGGAACTATGAGGGAAATTTCTCCATATAAACACACAGTAAGATGCTCCTGCCTTGAAATAAGCGAAAAATACTGATTTTAGGACGTCTTAGGAAACTAACTGACGCAAACGGCGCAGCATATACTTGCATGAATCCCCGTTTAGATTGCCGAGCGTCAATATGGCTGACCCAGGAGAGCCTAATATCGATTCGTAGCCCCAAGACAATTGTGAATTCGAGTTGTGGTGGAGTTCACGAGACAAGTGTTAAGAACAGAGTGAGTACTGACCCTTTTTATGTCCTTTGGTGCCGACGTGACGAACTGCACCCCTCAGGTTGAGAGTGAGACGACTGCTGCGGGTTTGTAACGGTGTAATTGGAAAGTTCACCAAAGCAGCGCCTCTGCGGTCAAGTTAATTAGTAATTAATTATCTTTTCACATTTTCGTTTAGTTATACTCCTGCATGGCTTATTATAATGCATATATTTACATTCTAAATTTTCCATATCATCACATCTCAGTGACCTATACAATCATGTTATGGATTAGAGCAGGCTATTACTTCACCCATACTGGCAGAGTTTCACACCTAAGAGGAATCATTTCCCTTCCACAGGGAGGGTAAAACCGATGCCAGGACAAGAAGCATCTCGAATGTCTCGGACCCCACCTGGAGGTTGAGTGGAGACCATACCGGGAATCCTACCTCTCCAGGTTGGAGTGATGTTAATTAAAAGGAAATACTAACCCTGTTGGGTCGAGGGTCGGACTGAGGGTAGGGGAAGTCGGACGGACCGCGATGGGCCGACGATGGACCTGTTATGCTGCGGCTGAGCGTGAAATATTGCTCGCAGAATTCCACAGTTGAGAACTAGGTACTAGATTGGAGTTAATTAAGTGGTGATGGTGAGGGCATGGTGAGGTGGTAGATTAATTTATACAATGGACAATCAAGGGGTATCATGATATGTTTCCCTTTGTGAACTGAGCGGAGCTACCACTGTCCACTCCTTTACCTACCCCCACCCGCTCACCTTACTAGCTGTCTGGCTCTTCCACTGCGCTCGGCTCATTCAACTGGTTTAATTACTCGTTCTGATTATTTCAGCCTAATTACTCAATGAATGAGAATTCCTTTGGTCAACCTAGTGGCTCCCTCTTTCCAATTTACGGTCAAATTTCTACTTTTACGTCATTGTTGCCATCACTGTATAGAAGATGTCATTATCAAGAGCCTAATAAATATGTAGCCATTTTGTATTCTTGACCGTTCAGTATATAAATTCTTGTGTTGATTTTTGAGAGTTGGTCTAATGAATAAGCAGTTTATCTAGGCCGTCGTTTCGTCCAATTTATTGAACATCTCCAGGACTAAATAAGGTACAGAGGTACAAAGAAACAGAATCGAACATTAGTTTGGTGACTTATGAGTAGAGAGGTACATAACTAGGTGTCCAATGAAAGTTGAGTGTTACCTTAGATTATAATCTTTTGTGTCTTCCTCTCCTACATTACCAATCTGGTAGACCATGTAACAAAAACTTTTTTTCCTTATAAAGAAACACTAATGTGAGTAGGGAATGGACAACAGTCTATGATTATGATGCCAGGATTTGATGACAGCTGATGATGGTGGTGGTTTCTATTGTGGAATGTATATACATGGATGCTAGGATAGGTAATGATCCTTACAACCTATTTTTATATATTTATCTTGGAGCTTGTTGTTTCAACTAGGTATATGTTATACTGCTTAAACTTAGTTCCAAAATAAATATGTATACATATGTAGTACGGATCCCTGTCCTGGCATCAATGTATATACATTCCACAATAGAAACCACCACAATCACCAAACTAATGTTCGATTTTGTTTCTTTGTATCTCTCTACCTTATATAGCCCTGAAGATGTTCAATAAATTGGACGAAACGTCGGCCTAGATGAACTGCTTATTCATTTGACCAATCCTCGAAAATCTGCACGAGAATTTATATATATATATATATATATATATATATATATATATATATATATATATATATATATATATATATATGTATATACACGACCTTACAGATAACATAGGAACACAAAGATAACAAGAACATATGTATATACCAATTCAGTCGCATAAGATCTGATGAGTTTGAGGTTCAAACGTGTTTTTATCGTTAAATTTTTTTACGCTACCCTGGCTACAACTCTCAACCGATTTTCGTAATTTTTACATCGATCGGCCCCAATTTTAGTCTAGTTGTTAAACAAACCTTGGAAGTCCGAGATTCGCGTTGATAGGGGGAATGGAGGGGTAACTACCAATCCTTCTAAGTGGAGCCCAACGTTCAATTCTCAACAGATCTTCGTAATTCTTTGTTCGTTCAATTAGGGATTTGAGCTAGTTTTAGAACTTATGTTGGGATTTTCAAATTTCATTACGGAAGGGGATGAATAAAGAAGGTTATGCTGATGCTTCCATTATTCTCATCTGTTTCTCGGGTCTATGACCTATTCGTCGATAACTCCCCTTATAGGATTGCGAGAAAAATCCTGTTCATGCGCCAAAAAATCAAGTTTTCCAAACGAAAGAATGAGTTTGTTGGCCAAAAATTTTCGAGTACAATAAATTGGTCCTCCCAAAAACTTACTCAAAAAATCACTAAAAACGGCCGAAAATCGTGAAATTTTGTAATTTTTAGCTACGTTTCAGGTGTCAAAACAAACTTATCAATGATTAACTGGGGTATCATAAAATGTTTGCATAACATTATGCTGAAAAACATAGGTACTAAATTCCATTAACATCTGCTGAAAAATCGGTAAAAACTGCACCAAAAACCTAAAAATCTAAAATACTTGTTGAATCACCGAATTTTATTTAGTACAAGTTTTTTTTTATTTAACCATAAAAATGGTTTTTAACAATCATCAACAATTTTAACAATAAAATGAAATTGCTCAAGTTTCAACACAATTTAACTTATTATCTTGGATATCACTAATGATTTCTCGATGGCTTACAAGCTTCCTGGGCCCTGTTCCAGCTACACAGCAGAGGCGTTTGGGATACTGAAAGCATTACGTTATGCAATAGACCTGAGGCATAGAAACCCAAATCTGTCCGCTCTGGCGTTGTTCACAGATTCCTTGAGTGCAGTCAAATTTCTGAAAATAGGAGGACGAAAGCGAGCAAGTCACCCCATATTTGCGAATGTTTTAACTATCCTGGCTGAGCTGAGAGACGTTGGGGTGGAGGTCCCGCTGATTTGGGTGCGGGGACACAGTGGGATTCACTTCAATGAAGTAGTGGATGAGCTGGCAAAAAAAGGAGCTGAAGAAGGAGTGGTTGACCTTGATCTGGTTCCTAAGGAAGATTTATATCGTCCGATTAACCAATACTATCGAGGCCTATGGACTGAAGCATATAGAATGTCAGACAATGCAAGCTTCTACAAAAGTATTCAGCCAGCCCCTCTACAAAGACCCTGGTTCCTGGGGACAACACCCAACCGTCGGGAAATTTCTACTATATGCCGAATCAGGAGTAACCACGGACTGTGCGATTCGTACAAGAATCGATTTCTAGGAGAAGAGCACTCTGCAGTGTGTCATGACTGTCAGATGGAAGATGGAACTCTCGAGCACATATTCATGTCCTGCCTATGTTTTTCAACTGCTCGACGAAAGTTTTTCGACGATATTATTCAAAAACTGACTTTACCTTTTCATTATAAGGATTTATTGAAATCTCCAACAATTTTCCACCGCCTGTATGAATTTATTATAGAAATTAACAAAACCATATAACTATTGTACATCGTTTGATTAGAAAATAATTAATTATTAATTACTTTTATGACGCACATGTAGGGCTGTATATACCATGTATAATGCCAAATTAAAAAAAAAACTTATTATATTACGATAGATAATTTAAGAAAATGCACTCGAACGATTATACTGCACGATTGGAACTTTATTATATATATTTGTTATATAATTTATTTTGTGTTCATTTAATATATATATATATATATATATATATTCTTTTTCTTCTAATCTTTAAAGCCATTGCAATAGCTTAATTTTCTATAAAATTTTGCTAAGTGAAAAAAAAAATAAATAAATAAAAAAATAAATAAAATAAATAAATAAAATAATAATAATAATCTAGCCTACGTCACATAGGGGCATTCTCCGGGTCACGAATGTCTGTAGAATGCATGTTTATGTGAGTTGCTAATCGCAGGATCAATTTTAACGCCGAAAACAATTGGAGGCTTCAGGAGGGGGAATTTCGTTCCATATAATTGCGCTGCCGTCCGCCGCCCTCGTCACCTACTTGACTTAAACCGGGATTACACTCAAGCGAGCATCTCATTACCGTTCAATCAGTGACTCCCGTAAGTGCTCTTTCCCGTGTGTCATTGCGGATTGTCACCCGCTCGCCGTATAAACCGCAACGTTGGGACGGATGCCAGTTTCCCAATTACTTTCGCTGTTAGTTGATAATAGACCTCCCACGCCCCCGTTCGATCAGTTGGACGAAACGAATGGAATCGAAACCTACAACTCGTCGGCGGAGTTAGATTGTTATATCCAAAATAATACAATTCGAATGAATCTTATATAGTATTTTTCCTTTTAATTAAACCTTTTCGCAATGATTAAACCTTTTTAACTTTCATTTAAACATTTTTACTTTTATTTAACCCTTTTTCACTTTCATTCAAACCTTTTTACTTTTATTTAAGGGCACTTGGTAATCCAACAAAAATTTTTCAACCTTTTTTCTTTTTTTGCCTTGAATAAAACTAGATTCATTCTTGAACAAGATAATATATTGCATATAATATTTACAAAATTCAAATGTCTCACAAATTAACTTAGATGTTGCCCGCCTCATAGTCCGCTGCCCCTGCTTCTTCAAATTCAAACAGCTGGGGAAAGTCGATAATATCCAAAATACTGGTAGGTACTTACAATTCCTAATCCTAATCCAAATCCTAATTTCTTCTTGGAGGAAGATAACCAGCTAGAGTCGCCGGATGAAGTATTAGGAAAAAGAGGGTTTTCAGAGAAAGAAGTTCCAGGAACGGAAGGATCATAGTAAGCCAAAGGATGAGAGCCCGGTGAAAGACTTGAGCTGGATGGTAAGTGGCAAATTTTGGACGCAGAATCATCTTCACGCAACTTCTTGGAGAAATTCGCGATATGGTTGACTTTCTTGAATATTCTTTTACTTTTTGTCATTGCGTATAACACTAAAACTATACGGACTAAACGATTGCGGACAAACCGAACGCGGAAAGATGCACGGACGAATGGAAACGTAAACAACATAGAATAACAGAACATTTTATCATTCTTATCATCCTGGTTGGTTGGTTCGTTGGTATTATGCCCTGACTGTGTAAAGTGAAGTCATTGAGGTTACTAACTCATTCACACATATTCAAGTCATATTAGTTCACCAAAACGTAGCAGAAGCGCGAATATCGTAACTTTTTCGTTTTATGGCTCTTCTGAAAAGAAGCGTATTTTTGTGCATCGGACCCTCTATCTTTGGATCTACTGAACCGAATTCATTTTTCTTTCTTTAGAAAGTTATCTCTCAACCTACTGCATAAATCTGCGGGAATAGTTTGTCGAAATAAGTTATTGTAATTACGGGACAGATAATCGAAGTTACCTCAAATACCACCAATTTTTCCAAACTTGGCTTCGATATTGTAATGAGGAAAATTAATAATTTTTCAATCTGATTACGCAGATCTTTAGAACATTACAAGATCTATCAGTTAAAAAAAAATATCATCGAAATCGGCCCAACGAGTGCCGAGATAATGGGTCACAAATTTCGTCATTTTGGGGGGGGGGGGGGGGGGTACCAAGTGCCCTTAATCCTTTTTCACTTTCATTTAAACATTTTTTTTACATTGAATTAAACCTTGGAAGAGAATGTTAATTTGTGTAAAAAATAAACTCATGAATGATACGCTGGCAGTCAGAGTTGAAAGCAGGTGCCTACCCCGGTGCCGATCTAGGGAAAAAGAGAGGAAGACACATTCAGTCGCCTCATTTCTCCTAAGAAGAAGGCGATCCGTATTTACCCACGTCTGCGTAACTGGGGTACCTCCTGTGAGTCAAGACGAGCTTAAGGCGATTACTACTGAAATAAAGTTTTCAACTGTTTTCTGTTGAACTGTGAAGTGTCTTCTTTTCAACTGTGAAGTTTTCATGTGTTCATTTTGTTCAAAAATTCATTTTTTTACTTGGGAATAGAAGAAGGTTTAATTCAATATAAAAAATGTTTAAATGAAAGTGAAAAAGGTTTAAATGAAAGTAAAAAAAGTTTATATGAAAGTGAAAAAGGTTTAAATGAAAGTTAAAAAGGTTTAATTTAAAGTAAAAAAGGTTTAAATCATTGCGAAAAAGGTTTAAATAAAAGGTAAAATACTATATATATAGGAGGACGTCTCAATATTCTAACCCGCATTATTAATAACTTATCAAATAAACGCTAAGAAGTAAGCTTGTAGAATTTTATTTGAGAAGAGACTAAGTAGGTAGAACCGGAAGGCTAATGACGCAGTAAGGGCTGTCATCCCTTCCCTTTTCTACATTCATTGAAAAGATCATTTAATTCTCTAGAACCGTTACATATTTAAAATTAACATTTTTAGACCAGCTTTTATTAGTTAAAAAAACGTCAGTTTACTCATACAAGATCTGAAATTTTTTCAATTCCTATCAACGTTTTTTTTAACCCTTTTTTTCAGAAAGAAGGTTTTCTCATGAGCTTAGTTAGGTATGTGTCAACGAGGTTGGAAAGTGTTGCCATTTTATTCAGCGTGGAGAAAACATGGAAGCCCGATGTCAAAATCATTTTTGTGTGAAAAACGGCAATATATGCCTGGCAAGGGTGTAGAATGAGGGCCGAGTCGGGTTCTCAGTTGGGCTCCGAGGGCGTTCGCCTCACCTAGGCCCAGTTATTTTTGGAAATAGGCTTTGATGACCCACCCCAATCACCAGGTACCTTCAGGGTTGCTCATCACCCAGCTACCTCTACCGGATTTGCTTGTCACTCCTCTTGGCCAAACTTGGCTAGTTAAAGCTTTTCACGCCAAAGGACATGGCGCTGTTTTGGCAGCCCGTTCTTAAGCCCAACACCCCGAGGGTCCCAAGCAAGCTAGTTCAGTTCATTTTAAAACATTCTTCTGACTAGAAGTATTAATAAACATTAACATCATTCCCGTATATTTCAGTTTTTATTTGAAAATACCCTATCTCTGATATATAGTTTTATTATAACTGATATCAGAAGTGGGATTAGTTTATTCATGCCCCCAAAATACAGTTTTCAGTAATTTTTTTTTTCTCTTCTCTTCATTAACTGCAATTCTCAAACTTACTGTTCTATTTTCTGTCCCACCGAAAGATTAACTACATCCCTGCTTTCCTCAACAACGTGGCAATTCCCTACGCGAACAAAGCCAAATACCTGGGCATGACGCTAGACGATAAGCTCAGGTGGAAGGAACATGTCAAAAAGAAGAGGACAGAGCTCGCATTGAAACTTAGAAGGATGCATTGGCTAATCGGCCGACGATCCACCATGACCATTGGTAACAAGCTGCTTCTTTACAATCAAGTACTCAAGCCAGTTTGGATGTATGGAGCGCAGTTGTGGGGCTGCACAGCTCCAACCAATAGACAGATCATTCAACGTTTTCAGAATTCTGTACTACGATGTATCACTGATGCGCTGTGGTACTTCCGAAATGAGGCACTTCACCGTGAACTTCAAGTTGACAGTGTGGATGAGGTGATCAAAAAGCGAGCAACGGCTGTAAAGCTCCTGGATGTGCAAGACCTAACTCGACGCCTTCAGCGTTTGAAACCGCATGAGCTTGTGTAGGAAGTGAATGTGATATGTCCGAGAGACAAGGGACAAAGTTATGCATCTTAGGTCCTGAATAGTGTATTGTAGTAATATAAGTCAGATTTGTATTGTTAATGAGATTACTCGTTGCAATAAAAGTTAAAATAAATAAATCTGTCAATCCCTAAAACATGGATCACTGGGACATAGACTCACTTCCCGATGAATACCTGAATGAAAATGAGATATTCGAAGATGAAGAGGATACACAAACTTCATTCCCATTAGTGTTGGTACCTCCCACCCCTTCGTCGTCAACGTCCCCCAACTCGCCTCCAACCTCGGCCGTGGCACCGCATTTTTCGTCCCTTGTCGACCCTATGAGAGCGATGTTCCACGGAATGTTGAATGCTTTAACTTCGCAACACCAACCACCACCCCCATCCATCACCATTTCAATCCCCCGCACCATCAATTTTCCTGATTTCAAGCCACCTCACACCGACCCCCGAATTTGGTTGATGGCAGCTCGCGCTGTGGCTGCCCAACACACCTAAAATCAAATGCTTGATTTCGTGGCCCCCATCACAACAGCCTTACGTACCCCAAGGGCCTCCTTATGGTTGACCTAACATTAGCGTTCCCGGGTTGATATTTAATATTAACCTGGGAACGCTAATGTGTAAATGAGAGAACAGAACAAATAAGAGAATAGAAGATTTCGTAAAACAACTAATAACCTTAGAAATTATAAAAAAAGAACATAAAGCTACATTATTTAACCCATACAACAACCCCACTCCTCTATGGGAAATTGAAGACACACTAAAATCCTAGTAAACTAAGACCAGTAGTAAGCAATTGCAATTCACCAACTCAAAAACTAGCCAAGTGGTACGCCCAAATCTTAAAACCATTCACTAATCAACTCTAAATCATTTCTCATTATTTCTCAATTTAAAATGCAAATTGAACCCAAAAACAAAACCATCCTATACGTATAAGGTAAGAATAACGTGTATTACTGAAACGTAAAACTTAACATGTAATACTTTTCCAAACAATATAACTAAATATAACTACTGCTTAACAGGGCACATTTGAGAGATCCATCAACTAGACAATGCGTGATCCAGCTACACAGATTTTCAAATATAATTCCTTTTAACAAATTGACGCAATATCCAATTTTTAACGGTAAGAATGCCAGTTTCAATAACCTAATAACAAACATGACCAAATCATTCCTATAACTAAATACAACCAACATTCCAAAACAGGTATCTACTAAGATGTTGAAGTCGACCTAAAAAGCAAGCAAACTTATCATGTAATACTTTTCCAAACAATATAACTAAATATAACTACTGCTTAACAGGGCACATTTGAGAGATCTTTCAACTAGACAATGCGTCAGATTTTCAAATATAATTCCTTTTACCAAATTGACGCAATATCCAAATTTTAACGGTAAGAATATCAGTTTCAATAACCTAATAACAAACATGACCAAATCATTCCTATAACTAAATACAACCAACATTCCAAAACAGGGATCTACTAAGATGTTGATGTTGATCCCCCTCCGTACCCCAGGGGCCTCCTTATGGTTGACAAATATTAACCCGGGAACGCTAATGTGCGTCACTGTGACTCACTTAAAAAATTTGATTAGCTTTGACTTCGCGAGAGTTCGCTTTGGAACGTCTTCCACAGGCACCAACTTACTTTGGTCAATTACCATTATGGCCCCTTGGAGAGAAGTCTCTGAACATCCTTGAGGATGATTTTCGATACCTAAATCTAAAACATAGTGAGTCAGTTTGAATAACATTATCGTTTGAAGTAAATGTTTACAGGTCTCTCTGGCTCATATTAGTGATATAGGGATGATTTATTTACTGCAAATGTACTTACAGTAGTGATATAGCCCCAAAATGTATGCGTAAAATTGACTCATATTCAGTAACATGGGCCTCTTCGTAGTAAATTGTTGAAGGGTTTTCTTAAAGTTTTACATTTACCCACTGCAATATAAAAATTATTAGTTGACATGAAATAAATAGAAAATGCAAAAAGTAACTGTTCTGAATAACGTTGCATTGGCATGACTTTAGAATATGATCACAAGACCACTGCACTATGAAAAAGTTAGAAGAAATTTCCCAAGGAGCTCTCAAACATAAATTCAACAATAGAACAACTGGTTCATGGCTGTTTGTCTTCATACTACAAGAAAACACACACACAAACTTGTCATGGGAATCATATTGCAAACTGGAAAACCTGAGATTAATACTCAGCTACTGTTTACGTAGGTAGGTACTTGACCGCCTTAGCCTAGACAACAACTGTGGACGCAAAACAAAGCGTTGGTCATTAGTACCTAACATTTATGGCATAATAGCTATTGCCATTCAGGGAGCTTTCATATTTTACCTACCTCCACAATTTTTACCGAGACATTGCCCAAGAAGATCGGAACCAATCAAACTCCAAACGACAGCGAAGACACTTGAAACAGCTGACCGAGCAATGGATAAAGACGCTTGAAGTCAATTTAAAGGTGTCTCAAGAGAAATGATTGATACTGATTATTCACGAAACGATGCAACAGCAACATTCAGTCAAGTTTATAAGCTTCATGCTTCAAGTTTATAAGTCAAGCTTGATGTCAAGTTTTCCCGCTTTTGGAAAGATAAGTGCCTTTACGGAATGAGCCTCTTCCTTGTCAAGTCTTGTCCTTCCAAGTTTTATTCGTTCCTGATTGCAAAAACTCCACTCATTCTTATTCTCGTATATTAGTACTCTGGAATTGCTCGGCTATCGATTTCATTTATTTTTTGAGGAAAAGAAACAAGGTCATGTATAAAACTAGTGTAACCTAAGAGATTATTTTTCACCAAATGGCTATATTGTTGTATGTGATATTCGTGTAAGAAGCTACTGGCTGTCCTGAAGTAATTTTCTACTACTCCGAATCACACCACATCATAAGTACTTTGTGATAATATTTCTATTGCGAAAGAGTATTGTTGTTACTTGCGATAATAGTATTGTTAGATGTTGCCATAGGTAGATCACATAGCATAATATATTTTACTACTAATTTTATGGCAGCAAAACTCTTTAAAAATAATATACTGAAATTCAAAGAAGATTCGGAAATTTTAGCTCTTTTTGGGAGTTTTTTAAATAGATTTTTAAGCAAATAGCAATGAATGACTATTTTCTGCAAATTTTGTGCGTAAATTTTATAATGTTAAATTTCGTGGTCGATAAAAAAAAAGTCTTCTAAAATATATAAATTTGACATTTTTTAGCAGTTTTTAGCTAGTTATTTAGCTAGCTAAGTAGTTAACAATTTCGTTGCACTCAAAAAGCTCAAATTTCAAATTAATTTAACATTATTCATCACAACAATTTACGAAAATTCGCTCATACGATCATGCTCCATGACTGGAACTTTTTGCACCAATATATTTACCAAACCTGTTTCACGTGACATTTTGGTGAGTATGATGACTTCATTAGGGATCACTAACGAACGTATTTGACCGTTGAATTTAGTGGGAATGTTGGATTTGCTTAAAACTCAATGGCTATTATTCTATTGGCTACCTACCTATTTGCTGTTCCCTGTTCTCGCTTGGTAGACAAGAATGCCACTTCTTCAATTTTGTTACCACCTGTGTTGCTTGGTGACGTCAAATTTGTTTTTAATATATTCAATAAAGCTTTTGGTTCCGCTCTGAGAGTCAAGTTAATGATGATCTGTTTTGATTCTTCCATAGAAAGCAATGCTTGTCTAACAGTGCGTTACTTAGATGGCAAAGTTCCAAGAATTTTAGTCACAACTGAATGATCACTCAGATTTTCTCCCAAATCACGAACTTCTTTAGCTAGGCTTTCAATTTTTGCGCTATGAGTGGATATATTGTCTTTTTGATCCATAGTATGTTGGTGAAAACTAACGATCACGATAATTTTATTTGTTTCGCTTTTTAGTTTGTAGATTGAATTTAACTTCATAAGTATTTCTGTTGAAGTAGAGCAGTTTTCGATTAGAGCAACTTGGGGTAGCTCCATTGACGACGATAAAATGAACATAGCTGTTGCATTTTTCGTGTCCCAAGCGGCAATCTGTTTTTCATCGCTAGTCAGTTTTGGAACTCGGCCTTCAGCAATATCCAAAGTACCTCTGGCTCACAAGGCGCACTTAACTTGAAAAATCCATTGTCTATATTTAGATCAATTAAATTTAGTTAATGAACCTAAACTTGGGTCGGACAACGACATTGTATATATAAGTAACTTATAGTTTGACGAACGAGAACGGTGACTGTCACACGAAAAAAATTCAGTCTTCTACTCACTTCCAACTATCGAAACTAATTCGACACTTAGGTCAGCTACTACGAAAACTGGGCATAATGAAGGCTATGCATTGGATTTAAAGCAAATCCAACACTTTGCATCAAAACTTCTCTTTCAGTTTTCTAGTTTGTAGAGAGTGACATAGTAGTAGGCTGTATTACTACTAACATTTTTATGATCGTTTTGTAATATAAACTAATAATAATTTTCCTTCTCACTCAGTGTGCAAAAACTGTAGGTTTTCGCAGAATGCATGCCACTGCCTCGAATCTACCGCGATTCCGGTAGCGTTGCAAAACGGTGTGGTACATCACATCTATCTCGTCCCTAACACCAATGTATATACATAATTGAAATACATAAATGATTACGCACGGTTCATAGATGTAATTAACATGAGATTCGGGTTGTTGAATGTTGTTGGTAAGCAATGGAGGGATCGTGATGGGGTAAACGGTGTTACTGGGGTCCCGTGTATACGCACGAACCGTAGCATCGTTTGATGTGGTGGCCATGATACTCCGAAGGTCAGTTCTCAACTGCCATCTGAATTCGAGCGGGATCGGATCTCTATACAACAAGATAATTTCTAAGCGGATTAACTATAAACCCTACATCCGCTTGATTCAAGTTTTACACGCAAGCTCAAAGCGAGGGTTTTAAATTTTTGCATGCACAGGGGCTATCATTATTTCGCATTTAGTGAAACCCATTATGATACCATTGTTGCATAACCCTGTCTTTCTCAAAAATAACATACGAATACGAAAACAGCTGCAGAAGTACCTGTGCGTGTTGCAAAGCTTCATCGTTTCACATGACGATAACCCATTTGTCCAAAACATATTAGAGTCATCGTCAAAATGTCACACAGACAAAACAATACATAACGTGGATCGTTCCTTTTTTTAACCTTTTATTTTTAAAGTTATTTTTTCGAAGATTGATTTTGAGTTTAAAGACTTTTGACTATTAAAAAAATGTACTTATGCTTACGGTCTTCGTGAAATGTCAAGAAAAATATTGTACATCGCTGGCTCACGCTTTCTGTCTGACCCCAAATTAAAAGTGATCCTGACGGGTATTGGCTACCCCATCAAAATGGTAGACCAAACTGAACATAGCACACTTCAAAGAAACACTCAGGACAGTATACCTTCAACTCAACAACAACAACAACCAGTCCAATACTATTCATTGCCTTATGTGAAAGGAGCGGCAGAACAAATGACAAAGATTTTCGAGACCTATAAACACGTCGAAATTACATTTCGAACACAATAAGAACAGGCGACTATTTTCCAAACTAAAAGATTTCACAACAAAAAAACAACTTTCAGATTTCCACCAGATCCCTTGTGGTAGTGGTGGGTGTGGAAAAGTGTATGTGGGAGAGACGTCTCAATCCGTTCGGCGTAGTTTTTAAAAACATGAAGCGGATCTACGACAAGAAGATACAAAAAATGCGTTGGTTGCCCATTGCAGATCTTTAGGACACACTATGGACTTCAAAAATTTCGCAATTTTAGGAAGAGAACCAAATTCGCAAAAAAGAATATTTTTAGAAATGGTTAAGATAAAAAATTCAAATTCAATTAGCTTCCAAAAAGACACTCAAAACTTGAGCAAAATTTACTTGTATTTGATTGATGGACACTAAATTTATAATCACCGTCCCCAGATAACTATGTAAAACATAAAACTAAACAATTTTAATTTTGATTTTCATATACGCATAACTTTAAATTCGATTTTTATGAAAAAAGAAAACTATAAGTAAGTAGATATTTTACACTTTTGAATTTTCATCTCCCTGAAGAAGCCCTAATTCCTGAGGGGAAACGTTGGAATTTAATTAAAAAATCAATTTAAGGACAGAAAGGCTTTTTTTAGAAAGTCTTGTTATAATCTGAACTATCCGAATAAAGAAACGTTATAAAGTCTTGTTACAGTACCTACCTACCAATTTTTCGTCATATTAAAAATATTTCATCTTATATAATCATGAATGTGTTAATAAATTCTACAATATATTCTACAAATACAGTTCATAAATACTTATAGAAAGTCGTGTTTTAATAACCACACACGCACACACACACACACACACACACACAGACGCACACAGATAGGCAGACAGACATGGAACCAAAGTTGTTCAGAATGGTCTAAAATGTAAAATACGAGTGGAAATTTTGATTTTTGAGACCAAAAAATGTTTTTTCCCGAAAGTGAAAACAATTCTTCCATTACCTTTAGGTAGACTGGGAAGCAAAAAGTCTAAGAAACTCTGACCTAACCGATTGGGCTAAACTTGCAAGAAGTAGTTCCATAATTTCACATTGTCAAACCCTCACCGCTATGGATAATCTGAATGGTTATTCTTATAGAAAGTTTTTGCCCAGTGACAGTCAAACGCTATGGATTTTGATTTTTGAGCCACATCAATGCTTCCAACTTGAAGGGAATACGGAAAAGAATTACCGTGGACAATAACCGTGAGTCAAGCGGACTACGGAAAAGAAATCTCTGGGAAAAAACTCACGAAGTAACGTAGAAGTTGGTAACTTCTGCCAGGTGGAGTAACTTCGGCCATTTCTTATTTCAGTGGGAAGTTGCGTTGTGCACTCTTTTGGGGAGATTTTGAAGTATTTAAAATTATGTCATCTGTTAGTCTGGTTACGAAAGTGCCTTCCTCAGTTGTTATTGCAATCTTCTTGACAACTGCTGATGATCAGGGCAACGATAAATTATCGTTTATAATTTTTTCGCAGTCTTCATGACATTGGCAAACGAACTGGTGTATGTAAATAACGATAGACTTAAAAAAAACGCATTTATTTATATAGGTATTGCAATACAAAAAAAAAGTTACACAAATCAGGAAATGCTACTTCCCACTATAAGTCGTAGACTCGTGCTGTGGGGAGGAGTAATACATAATCAGCACACTCATTCAATACCTTATTCAATAATCATCTACAGCCAAGTTTGTTATATCTTTTGTTCTGGTATCTGTCCTGAACACATGCAGCTAATTTTGTTTGGCCTCAGACCAACTCAGTCTGCTCAGAGTTCAAAATCTTGTATACAAAGGGTAACTTCGGCCATTTCTTCTTCCATGTTATTTACCTCGAAAATGTAGTCAAAGAAGTTCAGGAGCAACATCTCAGCTTGTGAAGTCTCAGTAAAGTATGCTGTATCCATAAACTAAAAAATCTGCATCCCCGTAAGGTATGTTACCCTTTGTTGATTCTCAATGAAGATGTTAATTTTATTGTTGGTGTGTTGAAATGCGCGGAATTGGGTTACCCACTGACTACCACCGAGACACCCGCAAAATTGTGAAGGGGAATTTGGACAGCCAGGGCATAGTGATTCCTAAATTCACTAACAATATTTTTATTTATTAATTTTTATTTTATTTTACATATTTCCTCATTATTTTATTGTTTTATATTACTGTTTGTTTGGTTTCCTTTTTATTTGTTCACAGTTTATTTTATTCACTGTTGATTATTCGAGTTTTGTTATTGCTATGATTCTGTTTAGTTTTTGTTTTCAGTCATGCTTGCTCTTTGATTTTCATATTTTTATCTATTTTGTTTCTTATTCCTTTTCTCGGCTTAGTGTAAAATTCGGAAAGTGAAAAAAGTGTAGTTCGCCAAGAGGAGCACTCTGAAAGAAATAAATTTGAAATACAATAAAAAAATAATAATCACTAACAATCGTACAGGGAAGTCTCATTTCTCGCTGAGCTGATATTATTTCTGTTAATATGGGGGATAATGCAAAGGGCTCGAGCAGCAGTAAATTGTGGTAGGTACCATGAATACTACTGGTTCTATCAAGAATTATTTTCAGAACCTCGAGATAACGTAGCCAGTACCTACTTCTTTATTTCATATTTTATTAAAATTTTACTGTTCAACAAACGCTGTGTTATACTACGTTTGTAAGTATATTCTTTCAATTCCGAAGGAAAGCAACAACATTTTTTTTTTTTTTTTTTCTTAAACCTCGGTCGAAGTTAGTGTAGGACACTGTTAACATAGTTTTTGAAGTGTAAATTGCTCTCGCCTCTTCGTCAAAAAATTTAGCGGGGTGTGAATACGATTTTACCGTCACGTTTTTTCCATCATGCTGTTTTGACAAAAATGTAGTAAAAAATTTCAAGCCTGTTTTTTGCCGTTGCTGGGGAAATGAAACTTCTTTATTTTTCACCGAAAAAAAAATCGTTCTCCACTCGTTGGAAAGCTCTCGATTTATCACGCATTTCTTTCGTACTTGTTCTTCTATTCATGTCGTAGTTTTATGTTTATTTATGTTATAAATGGATATAGTAAACAATGCCGCTTGTTTTGTTGTCACTTGTTTGAGAAGTTAATTTTGCTTATAGTAATCGTAGACGCGCACCATAACAGAAAATTACCTGCTTAGGTACTCTGTTCTAATTTCGATTTTTAAAACATTTATGCCGTAGTTTTAAATTTATTTACATTTACGAATTAGCGGGAAGAAAGCATGTTCCATGTTTAGAATTTTAGCCGAAGGCTCAAGGCGGAAAGTTACCGAGGGTCCAGGGGCGGAGCCTGTCAACTTTTACTTTCCCAACATCCCAACAGAGTGGAAAGTAATGTCCAAATCGTCATAGAAGTTTACACTTCTCCCGTGTGGTCTTTAGCACACCTGGTTTTTTCCCAATTTTAAATTGGTGGTCGAAGTTACTAGAACTGATTTTTTTGAAGTTACTAGAACATTTTTGCTGATGGCTCCGTCATCCATGGTAACGTGGGTTATGCTGTTTATGCCCCCTCTTTCAATGAGACTCTCCAGTGCCGTATCTGGGATCGTGCCACAATATACACTGCTGAGTAATTTGCAATATATGAAGGTTTACAACTTCTGGCTCGCACCCGGACGTCGGATTCTATAATTTTCACCGATTCCCAGTCCATTCTGACAAAGCTGTGGTCAGCCAATCCTGAAAAAAATGGGGAAATTGGAGATGGAAATAAAAAAGATGTTGCTCCTACTAAAATATGATGGCGTCGATACCCGATTTATATGGGTGAGGATTCATAAAGGAATAGTGGGCAATGATATTGCTGACCGTAATGCAAAAATCGCAGCGTTGAACGTTGCAATGCCTGAGGCTATTCCATGGTTCCCTCCGACCGACTTAAAGAAGACATTGCAGCTGAAATTACTAGAAAGTGGAAGATACACCATGAAAACTACCATGCAGGCCAACGATATGTCCCCTCCACCTCGACTGCACGCCTGGTTTGATGATATGCCATTAAGGCCTAAGATGTTCCTCAAAATCCTGTCGCGCATGAGAACAGGTCACAGCTGTACCAAAAAGTACCTCTTCAAAATTCAAAGATCGACCAGCGAACTGTGCGAGCTCTGTTCAGTGGTTGAATACGAACAACATATATTGATGGAATGTCTACGTTTCGTTTCTGCAAGAAAACATTTCTTCGAAGAAATCTCTAAATCAGTCCCTCAGCCCTTCAATCTTGACCTGATCCTCCGACTTCAAGACGTCCTTCATTACGATGCCATCTTTAAATTTTGTAAGGACAGAATTTTGACTTTTTGATTTGATATATAGCATTTCCCGATCAAAATAAACGTCGATTATCTCCCGCCCTACTCCCCCCAACTCAATCCCGTGGAGAACGCCTTTTCAAAAATAGAGTCCATAGTTCAAAGCACTCTATGTGAGCAGAGAAAACATGTGTTAGAGGATGTGATTACCAGAGCAGTTGCTGCGATTAATACTGATGATTGTAGGAACTACGTAATGAACACGTCTGTCAACCGAATATCAGCAGCTGCTGGTGAAGCAATTCACTAAACTTACAGTTTGTTGTTTTCGTTTTTTGAATATTGTTAAAGAAATATTTATGTTTATAGTCTACACATTGTTAAGGAAGCAAGTTCATTTTGATTGTCTTAATGTTAATAAAGAAAATGTTTATTTTGGTTGGGAAAGTGTTTGACTTTGATAGGGAAAATGTTTATTTTGATCTGAGAAAGTGTTTATTTTGGTTGGGAAATGTTTATTTTGATATATATGTTTATATATATGGAAATATATATATATATATTTACTTGTTTGTTACTTTCAATTATTTCAATTAACTAAAGTTTGAAATATTTACTATTGTAAAAAAATTGTGCCACTAACTTTGGCCACGATTTTGAGTTTTTAAAAAACCAACTGGATTGGAGTTAAAATGTCAACTCTAGCGGCATTTGAAACCTGAGATGTTAGGCTATCTAAATTATTTTTTTCATAACTTTAGAACTAAATTGTCTAGGTAAAATCAATGAAAAACAGCAAAAAGTTACCACCTTCTACGTACGTTAAGGAGTAAGATTCACTCCATAATAGCTTCCGTGGGTTAAGTTTACCCTTTAAGTAGCATCACAGAGCTAAATAGATTCATGGTGTCATAAGGAATCTTTATAGGAGGATCTCCTTCCTGGAATTCGTTTGAGCCGTAGCTCGATTCAAAAAAGAGCTGAATGTAAAGGGATTGAAAAAACACGAAAAAGAAATCGAGAGGGATGAAACCGTTCAGTCGAAGGCTATAAATTGAGACTTAAGACGAAGGTCTCGAGCCAATGAAATAGATAGCCGACATTCAATTGGTCGGAAAATGTCTATCAGGCGGTGGGCGAGGGGGGTAACGAGGTGGTTCTCTGATCGGGAGGACGGGGGAGCTGGGAGCCGAAGATTAAGAGAGAGAAAGGCAAAGAGAAAGAAGGTAAAAAGAAAGAGAAAGAAGCCGAGGCGTGCAAAGGTAAAGTAAATAGGCTCAGAAATGGGATTGTCCTGGAGATAGGGTCCGGTTTAATTTTAGCTCTTTTATAGGGGCGGTGGAGGTTCCGGAGAGATCTTCAGCGTTTAGCTTGAGGAAGGCTATGTATAGAATCACACGCCACTCTAAAGCTATGCTTAGCACTTCAATAGTTGTACCATACTGATGTTATGATATTATAATACACACTAATGCTATGCTATACCAGTAACAAACTGTTAGTATGGCACACTAATATCATACTAATAGTGTGTTATAGTAATACTATACTAATTGTTTCGTTTAGTAATACCATATTAAAGTTGTAAAATAGTCATACCTTACCAATAGTGTGCCTCATGGATACAACACTGATATATGGCATACGACTATCAAAATACAATACATACATACAAACAATACTACAATACATACATACAATACTTACTAATATCGCATTCATAGTTTGCCATTCGAGAACCATACTAATACCCTACTAGTCCTACACCATGCTACTAACAGTACTAGTACAATACTAAATATAACTGATAGGTATGTTGAAATTTTGGCTATTCCTCAGTGATTTTTAGCGAATTTTCGAAGAAAATGAAGTTATTGCAATGGCTCGGAAATTTTGAAAATCAAAATTTATGAAAAATTTCTTCACTGAAATCCGTTTTGAGGCATTCTGAAACGATTCCTGAAGTTTGCGCTTTTTCATATATATATATATATATATATATATATATATATATATATATATATATATATATATATATATATATATATATATGTGTGTGTGTGTGTGTGTGTGTGTGTGTGTGTGTGTGTGTGTGTCATTCCAGACGATGACTCTCCTTAGGATTGAGATAAAAATCCCACTCTTGTGCCAAAAAATCAAGCTTTTCAAACAAAAGGCTGAATTCGTTGGCCAGAATTGTTTGAGCATATTAAATTTGTCTAATTTCAATAAATGTACTAAGAAAGTCACTAAAAATGGCTAAAAATCGTTAAAATTATATTTGTTTCGCAGAATATTGTTCACATAAAGTTTACTAACTATAAAATAGAACATTCATAAAAGTTGCTAAAAAAAAAACCTATACAAATAGCAAAAAAAAGCTCTAAATCCAAAACCTCTTTTTGAATAGCAGATCATTATTTAGAATACGTTTTTTACCTTAAAATTAATAGTTCACAATTTCATTGCACTCACAAACATTAAATTTCGATTTTCGACCGTTAGCGAGCCCCTTAAAAATCGAGTGATGGGTCATTTCTTCATGAACTTTTACGTAAAATTCAAATCGGTAATAAAAAATAGGGGTTTCCGTTTAAAATAACGAAATTGATGTCAATTGCGCACGTTTGCGCGATTTTGTCATTTTTGAGGTCGTTACAAAAAAACAATAAGATTAAAAAAAATTTAAATTTTTTTAGCCCATTAATAACGATTTTAGCCGGTGGGGGGGGGGGGGGGGCACCCCATATATATGAGAACTTCCATTCATTTCAAAAATATATATAACTTTAGGTACGTTATTTTAATATTTGACTATTTCGTTCAATATTCAGTTTTTGTCATACAAAGCTTCAAAATTTATTTTAAATCACATTCATACATTTTTTTCACGTTGAACTTGTCAAAGCTCAGTTTCCAGTTTTCCTCCCTGGACGGAACACGTTGTTCTGATGTACTAAATATTACAAGTAATAGTTGAAAACAGTGGGAGTCACATAAATGTAGGTAAGTTCGTAGCACTTTGCCAGCTGTCACTGGGATTATTTATTACGCTTTTCTTTATGTCGATCCAAAAGAAAGGTTATCAGGAGGGTTTTCAATCAAGCCTGTCTGTGGATTAGTTTCTTATATTTCTTCTTTTAGTGATGAAAGAAATACCACCGAGAAGAGAGAGGTATGTGGGATAGCAATGGATTAGGTATTAGTATAAACAATGGGAGTTTATATAATATTAATTGCTATTAACGCTAGTGAAAGAGATAGGGGTGCCAACGGGCACGCCATTCCATTGAACAGACCACCGTAACAGTTTTCGATAGCTGTTACGAATGTATTGATCCAACAACGTAATGGAGTAAAGAAGGTGGTGTGAAGCCTCGCACTCATGTTGTAGCACCCCTCCCCTCCTCCCCCCGCTCTACACAGTTACAACTCACATTCTACATACATGTATTATAATCACTGTGGGAGTTGAACCTACTGCCCATCACCTAACTTAGCAAACGTTTTTCTAACGTTTTATCAGATGTTATGATGACTGTCTCTACTATATCTGCTATAATCTCTATTACTTCATCATTTGTGTGCTGCCCACCATCTTCAGACAACAAGAATTTCTCAAAACCTTGGTGCATTTATTGTTTCAGAGAAAGACCCGTATCCGATTGACGCGCTGCCGACATGCAATCACGCGCTGTCAGTCTGCCAAAAAGACAGCGAATGTCAAAGAATATACGACAAATTCAAGTCTGACTGCAAAGTCAGGGATGGCAAATGCCACATGGAGGACCGGTAAGTGAATAATAATTTAATATCTAATCAATTTTGAACTATTAGACGAACAGCGGAATGGTTCGAACAATTGTTTGTGTACATATGTGAACTATGAATGCTTTGCTCGAGTTCGCCTGCTAATGAAGTATATCGGGTGATTCTTAAAGGATGGATATGTATTTTCATCTTTGTTATTTGAAGGTTTAGAAAAAAACTTTAGGCGGTAACCTACTTCATATTCTGACGAGAAATTCAAATATCACATTTGCGCGCATCGCGCACGCGCGAAAATGCGAGATCCACGCGTCAACTTAGTTTTTTTCACTGAATCGAATTTTGCATGATATTTTGGAAGAAATCACTCGATTTTTTTAAGTGTGAGCAAACGGGCTCAATTCCGCTCTAAAAGTACAAGTATTGTGAAATAGTTTTTGAAGATAGAGTTTTTGAAGAAATGATAAACCGTACAGACTTACCCTACCAAAAGTTAAGAATTAATTTGCTCAAATGACAACTACTAACAGAGGTATGCAATTAATCTATGAAAATTTTGAAAAAATTACAGAAATAATGAACATAAACAATGAAAAAATATTACGGAAAAAAGTGGATCAAAAAACAAAATTGAATGTCTATTACTGAATTAATTGCTGACATATTAAAGCACGCTAGCAATTAAATTGAAATAAAAGATACATTTAATTATGTTTCTAAATTTGAGATTAGTCAGCACTGGCTTCTCTACGTTTCTCTAACTTTCAACTAGACGGAATAGAAACAAATAAAATAAGAGAAAACAATTATGTATACAAAAAATGACAATTTAATTTTGAAAGCTGGGGACTAAGAATATATAAGAAGACCGATCAACTCCGTGCTGGGTCTCAGTTTTTAACTATCCTGCACGGCCATCCTATAATAAATTACTGTGCTTATTATCAATTGATGTTAAATTTCGCAGTAATTCGTTAAATTTGTCATGTACAAGTAATTCTTTTTCTTTTAAATTAATCTAATTTTGTATGCATGTACCACATTATTATGATGACAATAAACTTTTCATTATCATTCAATTGCCACTTGTAATACATGATTTTGCGGTATTTTTTCGTGCAGAACCTCATAATGATGTTTAATTTATTGATCTTTACTACAGCAACGTGGGAAAACACCGAAAAAAGTAAATTTTAGTACGCTTTGAGCTCAGTGGAAACGAGTCATATAAGTGCATTTCTGGTTGAATTTTAAGCGTTTTCCCGGTGTTGAGAATATCAATAAATAAAGATCATTACGAGGTTCAGCACGAAAAAATACCCCGAAATCATGTTTTACGTGTGGCAATTGAATATCTTCAAAACTCAGTATTACACAATTTTTGCACTTTTACAGCGGAATTGCGCACTTTTGGAGCGGAAGTGCGACCGTTCGCGCACACTTAAAAAATCGAGTGATGGGTCATTTCTTCATGAATTTTACTTAGAATTCGAATGTGCAATAAAAAACGGGGGTTCCAATCTGAAAAAACAAAGTTGATGAGCGGATCACGCATTTTCGCCCAAGCGCGATGCGCGCAAATTTGATGTTTGAATTTCTTGTAAAAAAATGAAGGGGGGTTTCCGCTTGAAGTTTTTTTCTAACCCTTCAAATATCGAGATAAAATTGCATATCCACCCTTTAAGAAACATCCGGTATACATTTTGGCATTCAACAAGTAGGTACCCAATTGTCTGCTAGTTCTTATAACCCATAGACTTGTAGTGAATGTTCGTAGAAAATGAAGCTATTGCAATGGCACCAAAACGAATACTAGAGCTTAACGCATTTCAATATATATATATATATATATATATATATATATATATATATATATATATATATATATATATATATATATATATATATATATTCCAGCTCTGTGGCACCCGAAACAATGAAAACAGCATACGAAGTGGCACCCTCATTTTTATGGCACCCGTATAAGGGTGCCACATTGTCAACCCCTCATATCTTACCTTAACTTCAACAATAAACACACAAACGATTTTCTCTATTTAATTTAGGCTCTACTGGATGATAAGGATTCATAATCCCAATGTTACATTGATTCAGTGACCAACAAAGAGCCTTTGAAGTTTGAGAGGTGGGTGCCAGTTGAATAGATTATGGATCACAAATATACAGCTGTAGTTCATCGTTTTTCCGCGTGCTTCGCCGCTGTCGGGTGTTTCGTGTATATTATAATATACATAATAATATACACATTCTATTTTGCTTACTGAATGGCTACCGGAGATCTGGCAGGGTCGGCCATTGCTCTAAATACCCTCGTCTTCTCCCCACCTCTTCTCTTTTAAAAAGCAAAGAACTAAAACAACTGGAACGCTGTCTCAGGGTTGGGCGTGCGGTCGGGCGGCTTGAGAGCCTCACCGACCATGTGTTGGACGACTACACAACTACTCCCAGTCAAAAGCACAGGAAAATCTAAATTTTCGTTCGATTTTGATGAAATTTTCAGGGATTGTGTTGGTTAGCCTCTTTATGTTCCCCTATGAATTTCATTACAATCGAATCAATAATGACGTGTGAGCAAGCTCAAACGTGAATTCATAAAATAACGTCGATTTTTTTACGATCTATAGGTTTGATTTTGTTCAAACCCGGAGGGTAGTTGGCTATACGTATCAGAAATATGCTCTATGAGTTTTATTGCGATTGATTGAGTAATGACCATTGTACATGCGCAAAAATAAAATTGTTTGACACTTGTGAAACTCGGAGACTAAGGGACTGATTTTTATGGAATTTACTGGTTTTGTGTGGGTTAGCTTCTTGATGGTTCCCTTTAAATTGCATAGTTGTCGTATCAATAATAGGGTGCGCGCATTCGCAAACGTCAGATTCTAACAACGTCGATTTTTTACGATCTATTGGTCTGATTATGTTCAAACTTGGAGGGTAGTTGGGTAGAGGTTTCTAGGAAGGTTTGCCATGCATTTTATCGCCTTATTGATATCAACTTGGTTAACACACGAGAAACTCTGAATCTAATTGACCGAATACTCTCAAGGAGTGTTAGGGGACTCTAGATGATCTTTTATAGTCCTCTTTTACGTAATATCATCCATTTAGGCGAATTTTTGGGACTTTAGAAAATCTGGAATGGAATAGAAAGTTCCAGTTATGCAACAAAAAGTAAAATAAAATTCAAGATCATCTCCACAGAAGTATTTCAAGATGGTACATACGTGATGAAGTAACATCTTTTATGCATTATTCCAAAAATGGATGATGCGCCGCGAGTGGTCGCGGAAAGTAGGGGGGATACAAGAGCGCATGGGAGCGCGTTCCATTTTGACCCTACTAGTTTACGAATGGCCCAACGCAAACAATCGTTTTTAGGCTCAAATTATTCGTTTTTAAACCAGCTATATTTTGGTTATTAGCAAAATACTTTTAAAATTATCAGGTTTAATTTAAAATAAGGTAAAAACTGAAAAAAATTCCTTTTTTCTTCTCCTCTGTTAACTAGAGACAGGTAATGTGAAACTTTCCGTTTTTATTATTTTATTATTATTAATAATATCTTAATCAGTTATTTATAATTCTCATCACCAATTACCACATTAATTTATTCATTCACATTTATCACATTCATTTGTGTTAACCTGCTGTGAATGTTGTTTATCTGCAGTCGACTTTTCGGAAGTAGTTCGAAATATTCCCATTTTTTCTATAAAATGTACGGGTTTTCTTTTGCAAAACAGTTTGGTCATCGTGGATATAGTTTTTATGAACTACGATAATTTATTTTCTCCGAAATTGAGATTTAATGTGATAATACCCCCTAGGGATCAAAATGGGGGTTGATGTAACTCTTGATCAGTGCCTACTCTTTTTTGCCAAAAAAAAACAGAAGGAATACGTAAGAACGACATTAAACCATGTATTAAAAAAAAAAAAAAAAAAAAAAAAAAAAAACTGAACGATAGACTCACGGTTCTATAGTCACATAATTTAATAATGATTAATTTTACACATTATTAGTTCAATGTGGTTACTTAACAATATTAGTTTATAATTTACCGTAATAAATCAGCTTTCCTTGACACTACAGAGGCTAAGGGATCATGAGATGTTGTGATAAAATGAGAGCATTCCAAAAAGTGGCGATTGTTTTCCTGCTATCACTAAGGGAGTTACACTTCCCTACTAACGCATTGGTTGTACATGAAAATCAATATTTTCGCCGTAACGTAACGGTAGGAAAAAATGGAAACGTCCTGTTAATCATTATTAAATGATAAATTGCGGAACCAGTATCCACAAAGCATGTAGCAAATCAACCAAATCTTTTATTGATGACAATGATATAACTGCGTTTATCTGTGAAAATTGCTATGAAATAGTCATTGACGAAGGAAGCAGGTTTGACCCCCGCTTTCCGATCCAAATTTACAAGACGAACAATTAGCCGAAAATGCGGATTCACTGAGTACCTATAGGAAAGTTCGACCACATGCATTGGTAGGTATCAACATAACATAATTGATCAAATAATAAGAACATGCTTGTAAATATTCAAGTAGGCACTGCATAGGTACCGTCTACGTGCCACTATGTAGTAAAGCATTGTTCTACATTTATATTACATTTTAAATTTTATTTAAATGATTCTTTTTAATAAAATTTAAGAATTGAAACATTCTCCGGAGAACTGACAATGAAAAACGCATGAAAAGTAACTTTTTCGACAAGAGTAAGAGAACGTTCCACACATTCCTTTGCATAAACAAAGTGGTGTGGTGATAAATTGCCTTTTTGGATTTCATATTTACTCAAGGCAGGATCCAGTTTTGAGAGTTGACAATCGAAAGCACTCAACCAAAAATATGTAAGTAATAATTACCTCAAACAATGAAGCATCTAAAGTGCAAGGTACACAGGAAAAGTTTACAATTATACTGAGAGAGTTCGTCAGCCAATTGAATCTAGCCTCATCTGCGCTGTTCTCTCACTCTCTCTCTCTCTCTCTTTTTTTTTTTTTTTTTTTTTAATCAACGTTAAGTACAAATGCTCAAGATTTTTTAGCCGAGTTTCTGTAATTTGTCTTCCAACTCCAAGTGAGGCTAGGCGTCTATTGTTTTATAGTGTTTTAAGGTAATCACCTCAGATATTTTAGTCAAAATTTTGCTTGTGGTGTCACACACACCCTGTGAAAGCATGAAGGGCAGGGAAAACCGCTGTAGCTCACAGCGGTCAGGAACTAGACAAAAGTTCGGCTGCGATGCCGACGAAAACCCATGGTGAAAAACGATACTGAAGTACCAGAAAACCAAAAATTCAAACCCTAAAATCAAAGCGGTGCATCTCCAAAAACGGCGCATGAATTGAGAATGTATCGGTTACAACATTTTTTGACGTTCGATTATGACCCAAGCACAACAATAGGGTGGTTCAAAAAAAAAAAAAGTTTTGGGATTTCTTGTCCCCAGAGCGCTGCTTGAAGATAAGTAAAAACCGAAAATTTCACCGAAAATGCTGTCGCCTGGTTAAGAATTGTTCTAGAAACATGGTAAGATGGTCGGATAATATGCTTTGGCATGTTCTGAACATGATTCCGTTTTTTACTATACTTTTCCGCCGATGATTGCTTCGTTTATCGGCCATAAATCTCAAATTAATAGTAGGGTCATAGACAAATTCACCCTAATTTCACCGGAAATTATGTTGCGTTGATAATTTAAGGTTCTGAAATACCTTGCGCCGATAAAATTTGGTATTTTCCAATATACTCGGTACAAAGCCGTTGGTAATTTGGCAAGGACTTGAACCGGCATTGTACTTATTTGCCAATTATAGCGGCAAAATGGAGAAAATAGTTTAAAAAATTCCAATTTTTCTGTAAAATTCCTTAGTTCCATCGGTTTTCCGGTGTCAAATTCGAAGTTTTGAATTGTCTGAACTGTGATTGGATCGTTTGAGCGTAGGGTTACCTATTGTCAGCGGTATCGGTCACGTGTAAAAGCTTGTACAATGGTATCGGGTCGTTAAGCGAATAAGTACAATGCCGGTTCAAGTCCTTGCCAAATTACCAACGGCTTTGTACCGAGTATCCTGGAAAATACCAAATTTTATTGGCACAAGGTATTTCAGAACCTTAAATTATCAACGCGACATAATTTCCGGTGAAATTAGGGTGAATTTGTCTATTACCCTACTATTAATTTGAGATTTATGGCCGATAAACGAAGCAATCATCGGCGGAAAAGTATATTAAAAAACGGAATCATGTTCAGAACATGCCAAAGCATATTGTCCGACCATAATAGCATGTTTCTAGTACAATTCTTAACCAGGGGACAGTATTTTCGGTGAAATTTTTGATTTTTACTCATCTTCAAGCAGCGCCCTCTGCCAGTTTACCGGATAACTAGTGGACGGAGCGTAAAATAAATAAGTTCATCGTGTTCAGCGCATGCGAAAATCCATAAATTGACCTAAAAAAAAAAAATTTAAATCCGTCCTTCAAATCATCACGTCGCCACCAATTTAGAGGTTGATTTACGATAGCGGTCGATAACTGGCCAAAATCGACCCAGGTAAAGTGATTAGGATTAATATTTCTTGTTAAAAATTTAGGAGTGTCATCCTGACATACCGAGGAAGCAAAAAAAAAAAAAAAAAAAAAAAAAACAATGGGGACAAGAAATCCCAGAACTTTTTTTTTTTTTTGAACCACCCTATCGTTGTGCTTGGGTCATAATCGAACGTCAAAAAATGTAACCGATACATTCTCAATTCATGCGCCGGTTTTGGAGATGCCCCGCTTTGATTTTGGGGTTTGAATTTTCGGTTTTTTGGTACTTTTTTTTTTTTTTTTTTTAATTTTATTTATTTGGCATTACGTTCTGTATACAGCCATACATATTTTTATTTACAATTCAAGGCTTGTAGTAAGTAAAACAATTTTCTTTCATATATTAATACTACAATTTAACATAAATTTAAAAAGTTCTTTATAAATTATGATATTCCTTGATGATAAAATGGATAAAAATTCCAAATTTACATTTGTTTTCGTGGCTAAAATATTAAAAAAAAAGGTGTCTCTCCCGTTCATGGTCTGGACAATCCATTATCAGGTGACGTAGAGTTCCATCTGGATGACCACATTTTCCACATTGTGGGGATTCCCGTTGTCCGATTTTGAACAAATAGGCGTCACATATACCGTGGTTGGTTCTAAGGCAAAGTTCTTATCGTTATTCACCATGGGTTTTCGTCGGCATCGCAGCCGAACTTTTGTCAAGTTCCTGACCGCTGTGAGCTGTGCGGCATAAGCTTTCAGTAACGATGTAGCAGCCAATCACTCGTGGTTTTAATATTTAACGATAGACCCCTGGATCCGTGACTTTTCACTTTGTCCCTGGTTTCCGAGTAGGTACTAACTGTCACGATTCACCGGGTCAAGTTCTGTTCACTCGCTAAGTATATAGAAATGAACTAATGATTTTTGGGATTTTCTACGTGGGTTTACTATTTTTACTTATTTACTTTCGTAGCCTTTCGATCATAATTTGAACTCAAAATATTTTATGGACAATTCATCGTACCAGTCAAAAACAAAAGCTATTCTGTGAACATGAGAAGAGAAATTAATGAAAAGTGATGTATTAAAAATAACACGTTTTTGTGTTGGCAGTTGGGACTACACTCAAAATTGGATCCTGCCGCTTTTGAATAAATAGTAAATCAAAAACGGCCACTTATCACCTCGTTTCGTGACGAAATCAGCAATGCCCAAAGACTCCATACCGTCTTGTTTGTGCAAAGGAATGTGTGATGGAACGGTCGATTGCACTTATCGGACAAGTGACGTTTCATTCTTTGTACTGTGTCAGTGCTCAAAATAATGTTTCAATTCTAAAATTTTGGGGAAAAGAATAATATAAATAAAATTTTAAAATGTTACTAAAATGTATAACAATACTTTAAGAAATGTCGGTATGTAGGTACCTGTGCAGTGCCTACTTGATCATAGCTGCTCTTACTATTTCTTCAATTATGTGTTGATACCTACCTATAATTCGACATACCTCGATATACCTATAGTTCGATGGATGTGATCCAACTTAACTTTACAGGATCTATACATCTGAAGTCTTATGAATGCCTTATGAATATTTGAGTTTGAGTTGAGATTCAATTTCTTTTGTTTCTCATCGTCAAGTGGTATGGAATTATTAGTCTCCTTGCCTATTTTTCTCGAGATTTGGGAATTTCAAATGAATGTGATAAATGGTGATGAAAATTATAAATAAATAAATTATTGTATAGGTAATAATAATGTTTAAAAAACCGAAAATGTCACATTACTAGTAAATTGTCTAGTAAATAGAGGAGAAAAAAAGTTGATTTATCTTCAAAATACAAAGGTTCATTATTGAAAATAATAAATCCAAATGCGACATTCAACATAAGGTCGGATTGTTTCGATTTTCGTAGTTTTAGAGTCAACATGTATAGTAAAAACCCAAGTGTGCTTATTCCAGTTACTTGGGCGACCTAAGCTATTGCGAAAAAACATCGCAACTTTCGAACTGTTTTTTATATTTTTGATCTTACGCCAAAACTAAGATAGTTAGCAAGGAAACATCTATTACTAATATTCACGGCAGTTAAATTCTACGTAGAATAACCTATTAAAATTTGAAATATGAGTAATCATGCAACCGCTTGTAAAAAACGGCACTTTTTTCAATTTGGGTGAAATGTTTCACTTGGATTTTTTAAGAGCTTTAGTCTCAGAAACTGTCACACCAATTGAAAAACATTAGATGAAAGTCGTAAATAGTCTAACTTTGTAACTAATGGGTACCAAACATAGGAAATTTAATTTATTTTTAGCGCATTTATGACAAAAAATACAAATTGTCCACACACGACTCCCGTCGTACACCTGAGGTGGTTCGTCTAAATAAGGTTAATTTTGGCATGACTACTCAATCTTAAACGCAATTTAATTATAATATCCTTATAATACAGAATTCAATTAGTCTCGCTAATTTTATTATTAGTGAATTACCTAAATATAATTTTACGAAATAATAATTTCCTTAGAAAACTATCACGTGTTAGAGAAGGAGCGGTCTAGTGACAATTTTGAATTTTCCGTCATAAAATGACATGTATTATATGAGATGAAATTCATTAGATGTATTACATGAAAATGAAATGAAATGACATGTGATATAAAATTCAGATATAGAATTAGATGTCCTACGACTTTCATTTGATAAGACACACAGATTGGAGAGCAGTGAAGTTGTGGAAACCCATGTCAATACTATAAATTATTTAAATTATTACACTGCAAAAAAAAAAAAAAAAAAAAATTGAAGGCATAGCTGGTACTGTGGGTTTTTGAAGGTACTGAACCCGAATCCGAAGCCCGTTTTTCACATAGACGTCAATTTTTTGAGGAGGAGACGTGTAATACTACCCCCCAGGACCAGTACCTGTGTCGTGAGGGCATGACCTTGATTTTTTGGGGGGAGGGGGATAGTGTTATTAAAAAATAATAAACTAGTAGATCAGTGCTCACAAAATGAGACACATGATGGCGTATTTTCTTGTAAGGAGATCCGCGTGAAATAGTAGACGTTTCCTGCGTTGAATTAGAGACAAAATGGCTTGGGAGCTCAATCAGCTGATCAATGACCTCTTAGTCGTCATCAACCCCTGGCACATCTTCATTTCCACAATGTTACAGATTACACCCATACCAAGTTTCATCAAAATCGGACGTCGGGAAGTGGCATTTAAAACGATTTTAAGAGGACATACATACAGCACCAGCGAACAAAGTGAACACAATAGCTCATTTTTTCTTTCTTAAAAGAAAATGCGCTAAAAATCAAATCAAAATATAAATCAGATCAGATATAGTACAATAATGACTGATTATATCATTCTAATAGTACGCAATCAGATTCACAGTATTTGACCGGGGGATACCAACGGATTCTGCCTCGGGTTTGTTATCTGTAATGGAAAATAATAAACCTTTGTGTCAAGGATTTACAGTGTTTTGACTTCATCTTCACCAGTAAGCCAGTGACGCTTCGATGGCAGACGTGTATTTCTAAGTTACCTATTGAACCAATTAATATTGGCCGTAATTTGAGTAATATGTATACCTACGAGTTTCTTTTTGACCCCAATCCAAATCAGTGTTTTTGAACGACGTCTACATTGGCGAACCGGCGATATTCGAGTGGCAGATTTGCATAACTACAGTACATCTACATGTACATCTGACTCATATTTCATTTATTTACCAATAAGTCGATTGCTGACCCAAAATTTGTGTTTTTGGACTGCGTCCGCAGCAAAGACCTAGCGATACTAAGGTAGCAGACTTGAATTCACGTAACCTATCAATATCCTGGTATGATGGGCCACAGTTTCAGCGATCAACAAAACAGTCGTTTCTGGGCGCTCAAACTCTTATATTTCAACCACATCTGCATGTAACACCCATCCACCTTGAGATAGCAGACGACCATGGTTCAGTTGGCCATGGATGAAAGTGTTGAGGGCCGATATGGTTCCTCCTCTAGCTGTAAGCCATATTTTCGCAAATTGAGATCTGTTTTTCTTGTCGCCATCGGTTTTGGACTAGTAGACGTGCATATCTTATACAAACTCAATTGAATACTAACAAATTCAATAATTGGTCCGTTTCTATAGATCAGTTTCCCCTTTTCAGCCGAGCTCCTAGTGGCATTGACGGTTAGCACCTATATCTTGTACATTGGCTGAATTAAAAGATGAGGCGGTGTCGAAGGGGAAAATTAGGCCGGTGCATGGACAGCAAGATAACACCCGAACCAGCAAAATGCTCGGTAGATGCCTCCTCCCTTTAGTTGTGCATGTCCTCATCCGCATTTACACGCAGTTGTGAAGAAGTTGATAAGGGTGGAAGTGGAAGGTGACGCGGATGTTGCAGTAGGCATAAGAAATACCTGTTTAATGCTTGAAAGCAATTTAGATGAAACAGCCAAAATAATTCCTATGAGTTTGTGGTGGGTTTAAAATGAATTTGTAATTCACATTCGACCACAGTACACCAAGAATAGAACTCTATGCTCTTCTTTAAGTTTTTTAATGTCTCAAAAGTACTTTGATGTCCCTCCTTTTGATATCGCCTGTCCTCGGGCGATCACGGTCATCTAGCTGAAGGAGATAACATCGTGCGTCGTAGAATTTAGTAGATATATGAACTTTGTCGAGCCTGATTTTGCATCCGGAGATGTTGGCATTACGGGCAGATGAGGTTGGAGATGCTCCCGATCGAGGTTGGTCCTTAGCATCCAAACCAGACGGGAAATTGGAGGGATCCATGAGTTTTGCTTCCGATGGTTATGCAGATTTAAATTCGGATCGAAACGGTGTGTCAGTTATCAACTTGAACCCTGATAGCGAAGTCAAAAACGCCGATCTCCATTTTTTTGTCCAGGATGATATTGAAGGTGGAAGTTGCGGAACTGTTTACAATACATGCAAACGGTCAGTGAAGGACAGTTTTCGAGTTTGTGGGCAGCCGGTAGACGGCTTTTACATTAACCATACAAAAGGGTCACTTGACTACGTTAATCATGACCTTGATACCTTGAAACTGGGACATTTTCTCGCTCCATAGGGCTTCTTACAAAAGGGGCATGGATATTTAAGGTCGGATAAGAATTGGAATTTTAGAACTGCTCATTTTATTTTATTTGTGTCTTCCAGTTTTTTTCATAGATTTTATGATTTTCTAGGAGCCCCTGTGGGTTAGAAATTGCTGATCACGTTCTACGGACGATTGTATTGATGGGAATTCGGCAAAGGTGGAACTGAAATATTTTTTTTACAATGTCAGAACGTGTTTTTGGAATTTCAAACGATTGTCTCGAAACGTATAGACCATTTTCTTTCGTATATCTGGTTAAGGGTTACCTACTAGTTCTTAAGCAACCAAGAACTACCCACAAATATACTATTTCATTTTCGTTATGAGGTCGTGTGCTCCAAATTGAAAAGTTAGGATTTTGTCCACTAAAACTTCCATTTCTTTAGACATCTTGAAGTTACGGAGGAGAATGTTTCTTCTCACCTTTTGTGCAATACACACAAATTGCAAGTGTAATGATGGGCTGGGGTAAGAGAATTTTTGGCCGAGGTAGAACCTCGTAGTTGCGCTACCATTTCCATCGTTTAAGAGGAATGTTCATATTACCAAGGTAAAAAACATGCCTGTGAGATCCATGGAAAACATCTGGAGCCATAATGATGGGGATGAACTCTTTCTCTCCGGTGAGAAGGACGGCACTTAGTTGTGCACCAATGTACTATATGGTGATACAACGATGGTTCAACGTAAAAAATAACGATTCTCTTAAACGAGATAATGTTTTTCTGAAAAACGCATAAAGACTGTTTATTAGATAGGTAGGGAGTTGATAAGTGATAATTATTATGGTGAATGACACCAAGAAATAACATTGATTACGTAGTATTGTACTCAGGTGCTTTTCCGTTATACCCCCCCCCCCAATCTGCTTCACGACTTTCGTGACTGTTTCACTTATCCTATACTCTTAAACGAGAAATTCTTGTATAAATCATCAGGGGATACATACCCCCCCATTTCGACTCGAAAACACAATCTGCACTGGTCAATCCTCCGGAGTGATCTCCGTGGTGTTCTGGGCCATTCTTAACAACGAAAGTTGCTTAAATCTGGCCGTAACTGTGGAAGGTATAAAAAGACCCTTCGCTTACTGGCTGTAGCTCCACAAAAAGAAATTTCTATCCAGGTTTCATAGAACCCAAAACGATTTCTGTGGGCAAAATAATTCACATTTTGTTGGGAGAATTGGAGCACATTTAATACCTTTAATGCCTTTTCAAAGCTTATTAAAAATTTTGCTTGCTGGTTGTGGTTTTTTCAGTATCCACATTCAGCGTGTTTAGTACCTGCACTAACAAAAGAAGATATAGAATTACAAAATTAAATTATCTAGGTACCTAATCTGCTGGCAAAACTAAAAGTCTACGAGATTTAAACATTCTTAACGACGAAAGTTGCTTATATCTGGCCGTAACTGTGGAAGGTATAAAAAGACCCTTCACTTACTGGCTGTAGCTCCACGAAAAGAAATTTTTATCCAGGTTTCATAGAACCCAAAACGATTTCTGTGGGAAAAATAATTCACATTTTGTTGAGAAAATTGGAGCACATTTAATACCTACGCCTTTTCAAAGCTTATTAAAAATTTTGCTTGCTGGTTGTTTTTTCAATATCCACATTCAGCGTGTTTAGTACCTGCACTAACAAAAGAAGATATAAAATTACAAAATTAAATTATCTAGGTACCTAATCTGCTGGCAAAACTAAAAGTCTACGAGATTTAAACATTCTCCTTCCCTGAAGCTCAGTCTCTGGATCTTTGACCATAGTTTGTTTACCTCAACAGAACCCAGGAAGACCAATGGAAGTTGTGAAATTCTTGGTTCGCTCTTGTTTGTCCGCTATTATAAAATGGTTGATTTGTCTGCTGTTCTGAAGGTGGTTTGGCAACGTCACAGATATCAAAGTGGTCGCCACTTAGTCCGTGATTTGTAATTGTATATCTCGGTTGGCACATATATATAGTGATATGAAATTTTCTGGAAGATTGCCACAGGTATAGCATTGTGGGATTCAGTAAATAACCATTAAAATGAAATAAAAATATCCTTGCTGTTTTTAAATGTCATTCGAATCAATATACACCATAAAATAAATATATACACCAGGGAATAATGAGGGTGCCTCCTAACTTCAATATTGTATGGGTGCCACAATGTTAAAATATTTATTTATATACATATACACCAGGGAATAATGAGGGTGCCACATTACTTCAATATTGTATGGTTGCCACATAGATGGTGACTTGAAATTCTCAAGAATGGTGCCACAAGTATAGCATTATGGGATTCAGTAAATAACCATTGAAATGAAATAAAAAGTATAAATTGCTGGTTTTAGAGGTCATTTGAAGCAATATACACCATAAAATACATATATACACCAGCGGATAAGGAGGGTGCCTCCTAACTTCAATGTTGTATGGGTGCCAAAATGTTGCAATACATATTTATATATATATATATATATATATATATATATATATGAATTGTGAAGTTATTGACTGGTATATATGTAATAGAGGTGGTTTTCTTGAGGATCAGTCATAAGTCATTTAATTTGCCAAATTTTAGGTAAAGTTTATTACCATTCTCAATATGTAGAAAGTATGTAGAAAGCTCTCGAGCTAACAGTACAGGATTTATTATAATATACAAATCTGTCCAAATTTCCTATAAGTTTGTAGTACTTGTGAAAAAACTGAACTGCCCTATACTACTCCATGCCTTGAGAATGGTAATGAACTTTACCGAAAATTTGGCAAATCAAATGACTTATGACTGATCCTCAACAAAACCACCTCTATTATGTGTACCTATATACTCGGCGCTTCACCCCCCTGGACCCCCCTGATCTTTTCTCTTTTCTACTGTGTAGAAAACGAGGATAATTTGCTATGCAATTCTAAGCTTATCGATATAGTCCGTAACGAAATTATCGATATATATATATATATATATATATATATATATATATATATATATATACTTGTTGGGGGTCGGCCTAAGAAATGCATAGCAATTAATATATGTATGTGTGTGTGTGTGTCCCAGACGATAACTCTCCTTAGGATTGAGATAAAATCAAGTATTCCAAACGAAAGAATGAGTTCGTTGGCCAACACTTTTTGAGCACATTAAATTGGTCAAATTTCATAAAATGACCTAAAAATTACTAAAAACGTCTAAAAATCGATAAATTTATATTTTTATCAGTATTTTAGCCAAAATAAGTTAATCAAAAATGAACTATAACATTAAAAAATTTATTGACAATATCATAATGAAGAACGTAGGTACTTGAATTTCATTAATATTTCCTGAAAAATGGATTTAAAAAAAAACGAAAAAATTGCTAAACATCGAAAGTCCGTTTGGAATCGTAGAATATGATTTAGAACGAGTTCATTTGACGTACAACTGTTGGTTAATAACTTCTTTGCACACAAAGTTCTCAAATTTTAAAACCGAACGATACTATACTGTAGTACGATAATCTACGAAAGTTCACTCACACGATCATGCTGCATGACTGGAACTTTTTCTAACTTGACCCCTGTGGATTTAAACGAAATAACATCAATAATATCTTTGCTCAATAATTTATTATAATAATAAGCTTTATAATTTATTTATGTACATCTAGTCATACCTTTATTTAACTAAAATATGTAGTATTTATTATTATATATTTATCGATAATATTTATGTAATTGTAAGGATCATATAGTCATAGTTTAGTTTTTATTACGGGGTATCTTTATCCGCTGTGGGGGTTACAAAGCGGTCATCGCTGTATCCCTTGAGGCGGGTTATTGTTATTATTCCCCCACGACCTGCCAGTGGAGTCCGTGTTGGCAATCCGTTTAGTGAAGGACGGTCAGCATGGCTCCCCTTAGAATCGTGCTCGTTGCAGTGTCCTTTTGACACCCCATTTTGATTGCCGCTAATGACCCTTCCAGTTGAGACGCGGTTTAAATTCTAAAAAAAAAAAAAAAAAAAAAAAATCCTTGCAAATACAATACCAATCTGGAAATTACCATGAAGCCTCGTACCAGATGTTTAGGCAATTGGTGACACCCTACGATAATGCGTATTATAGTGGTCGATTCAAGACATACTTTCCTTTCGGTTTCAAGAGTTGACGTCCGTTAGTTTTATCATGTCATTACTGGGGGGTTGGATGACAAAATAGGCGTCGGTCATTAAATGAGATTGACAATATTGGGTAGGTGATGTTGTTTGAATCGGCGTCCTGTCCCTCGGTTGAATGGCTTCCCAAAGCTTTGAGCTCAGGCCTTGAAAGACAATCGTTAAACTCCCCCATTAGAATTATAAAGGGCACAGGTTTCAATCGCCAGGGACTCCGACCCAACATCAAATGCTCAACTCAATTACTTGTATTACCAGAGGAATCGCACCGCGTTAATGATAGACAGAGTTCGCCCAACGCCCCCAAGGAGATTCTCACGGTCTAAAGTTATGACCGTCACAAGGAATTCACGTTAGCACCTGCGCAGAAGCTACCGTTGATTCGATCATGATGAAGTTGATAGGGGACCATCTAGAGCTTAACCCGCACGATCCCTGAAAATTTGGTTGAAATCGGATCAAAATTGTGGAAGTTATGGCTGTTACAAGGAAATGTGGACGGACAGACAGACAGACGGACACGGAACCAAATTTGTTCAGGAGGCTCTGAAACGCAAAATGCGAGTGGAAATTTTGATTTTGGAGCAAAAAAATTTTTTTCATTTCGAAAGTGAAAACAAAGCTTCCGCTGCCTTGCAGTCTCGGAAGCAAAACGTTGTCTATTTCCACGATATATAAAGAGTTACAATGTTAATCGATTTCGACGGTTAGGCCATCATCAGTAACAAACAATTACTGAACACAAATTAGAAAGGACACAGCTTTTATAGTCACAAGTGAAGGGAGATTGAATCCCACTGCTCAAAAGAAAGGAAAGGGGGCTGGAGGTACAACCAAATAAGTGCAAACAAAGTGAAGAAAATGTATCATAAGAAAAATCCATTATCAAAAGCAAAGCGGCTAGTAACGGATATGGAGGAGATCTCGTTGATACCATATGGGATAAGGTTCTTGGAAAAAAGAGTAGGGAAAAAGTTTCCAATTTGGCTAGGAAAGATGTAAATTAAGAAGAAAAGCAATGAATAAGTACCTATACCTTATTATGGGAAAATTTCTGATAGAAACGGCAAAATTCTATCATCGACAGGTTACAAAGTAGGTTTAGTCTTTTACAAAGTAAAATAGTCTTGAAGCATTACTAGGATCCGTTAAGGACAAAATCAAAATGTATGTATGTATGTATATATGTATGTATGTGTCATTCCAGACGATAACTGTCCGTAGAACTGTGCTAGAAACTTCAAACAAATTTTAAAATGTTAAGGACACTAAACGAAAGTTCAAGTTCGTTGGCCAGCATGATCGGATTACATCTTCGGGTTGAAATTTTCAAAAATGTAGTCAACAATTTCAAAATAGCCTGTTTTTTTGCGATTTGTTGTGCGAAATAATTTTTTCAGCATACTAACATGTGGTATATTCGGAATCAGCGTAAAATTCACTATAAGAATATGTATCAAGTTTTCAAAAATTTCAAAGTTGAAAAATTAGTCAAAAATCGAAATAATGCCGTTCGCTAGTTGTAAAAATCGGCAATATTTGCATGAAACATTGACCAAATTCAGACTACTACTCTTATGGAAGTATCCCTGTATAACCAATCCTAGAACCATGCTGTTTAAAACGTAGGTAGTAGGTGCATGTTTAAAAAAAAAAAAAAAAAAAAAAAAAAAAAATGAGTACCTCCTAATTATTTTTAATAATTTGATTCCATGTTTGTTTATCAAAATCATAAACTAAAATTTATCTACACGATCAATAGCGACTGAAATGTCGATTTCTTCAAAAATTCGCTCATGGGGTCATGCTGCATGACTGAACTTTTTTACGTAGACTTCAAATCGGCTTTTGACTTGATAGATCGTGGTTGCATGATTTACAAAGTTAATGAGACGATTGAAACGTAGGGCTCTCCTGTGAACAGCTGAGCGTTTTCTTGATGGATTAGGATGGTTCGTTATTGAAAATGGTAACCGAAAAATGAAAACAAGGAGGTTTTGGAGGAGATGGGAAGCGGAATGAGGGCGATTAGCGGCGTGTTTGGAGCGGCGGAAAAACGGGATTAGGAAGTGGATGTCGCGTCGGAAGGCGAGCGGGAGGTGGCGGCGCCCCCCCGACGCGATTTGCCCGACCAGATATGGGGCATTGGGACCATAACCTCCCCCTCCGCCGCCTCCGACCTCGCTCAAACGCCTCGAAAATCTATAGGTACCCGCTACTACCTAACTGCGATAGGTCGATAGTATCGATTCGCACACGTCCCTGTGAAAGGGGCGGCAGGGGTTTGGCGAGGGGGGAGGAGGGGTTGCCTCCACCTCACGCAGCTCTCACCCTCGACGGCGTACACTACGTCACCCCCTCCCCCATCGCCTCCACCACAACCTCACCCTCTGCGTCAACCCCCTCCCCCCTCACCATCGCCCACCCCTTTGCAGGTCGGTTGATCGACCCCTCGCGACCTTTACCTACACCAACATCCGGAACATCTTTTATCTCTTCCCTTTTGCTGCATAGTTCTAATTAGAATAGACCACTGGGTTAAGGTCCTGTGTCCCTACAAACTCTTCAAACGGAAACTCATCAAAAACGTTAGGTCGAGGCTTTTTTAGGAGTTTCCCCTGTGGTGGAACACTGGTCAAAACTGAATGGAAGGGAAAGTCGTCAAAAATAATTTCGGATATAAATAAATATCGGATATAAAAATAGAAATCGGATATAAATTTGGAAGATGAAAAGTAGTTGACAATTGAGGAGCTGACATGGAAAAGCAGTTAAGTCCAAAAATCAAATTTCATAGGAACTCCCTCTGAACTCTTATCAGATTTTTTTGGACATAATCTCTTCTCCATGCAAAGGTCACACATTTATTCAGGGTGCGATCTAGCAAGGATGGGAGGACCTAAGGCCTTTGGCGTGACAGTTTACTTGCACTTCGACGAAAAAAAAAGTTCTTTCGATTTTTGGACTTAACTGCTTTTCCATGTCAGCTCCTCAATTATTTTTGATTACTTTTCTGTCCCCTGTGGAAAATGATCAAACGCTCCTAAGGGGAAACTCATCGAAAGGAAAGTCATCAAACCAAACCTTTGGAAGGCTTCACCGTGTGCCAGACCCAACCGTTATAAGGTTTTTGGCCAGGTAGTTATTCATGGTGGCGATGAGCTGTAACAATGGCAGATAGTTGACCCAAAGTACACCAATATCCGTCTACTAGGTACTACCACCATTTTTTACGAGTTTCCTGTCAGCTCCTTTTCGATGAGTTCCCTTCAAGGTAGTTTTTGAGGAATGTCTCGACATTGCTGGATTGTAGTCGAAAAAAATTTATACAGATTCATAACTGAATTAAACGGATAAATTTATTGGATTCAATAATAAATAATATTAAAGAATCGTTGTCAAAGTAACGATAAAAAAGTAGAAATAGTGAACAAATTGCCAATAAAACATCAATAAATTACGTTAAAATTATTCTGAAAAGAAGGTCACACAGAAATATGTTTACAGAAAAAAAGAAACATAATCACCCAGAAAAAACTACAACACCATAAGTAATCAACTAGGTATCTTCCTTTTATATGATGATAGACTATTAAAATGAAGAATATTAACGCCATTGTCAAATAAAAATCTCAATACTTTAATATATGCATTTCTTTTATAAAACTCTGTATTAATCCTTGGGAAGAGTATACGAGAGATGTTGAAAATGCGAGTGGAATCAGAAACAAAAATTTGTCCATTTCTCACGCCAGAGCAGTATACGTGAGCACAAGACTGAAGCAAGAACATTTGAGAAATGTTTTTTACTTCAAATTGCTCATAAAGAAGCGAGGTTGGTTATCTATTATTTTTGTTCAACATAATTTTAAGCAAGCAATTTTGCACTACCTGCACCTTTCTAATGTCAGACTTATTTGCACTTCCCCAAAGAACAATACCATACTTAATAATTGAATATGCCAAACCAAAATATACCAATTGTTCTTATATGTTTTTGCAACAAAAAACTACGAGTTTCCTTGAAAACATAAAATATGTATTTTTCTCATTCTAGAAATTAAAAAATCAATTTGCTCCTTAAATTTACAATGGTGACTAAACGAAAGCGAAGGGCAGACACGATTAGTAATACTACTTAACATGAAGAATTTTTGTGGAATTTTATTGCAGTCGTGTGCAAATAAACATAATTCATTTAGGGTAATCTATCGTTTAATCCTAAAGAGATCAAAGTTGATATTATCTATTGAAGTTTTATAATCATCACCCTAAACTACTAAGGCATAAAAATTGCTTGAGTTATTGAGCGGAATGATAACGATTTTTGAATGCTGCTTGAATATTGCACGAATCGGGAGAAGAAGGCAAGTTTTAAAAACTACATATACTGCTGAAAAAATTATACCTATGTGACAATACACCGCCAAAGACAGTTTTAATGGCTTTTAAGAGCTTTTTCCAAAATTGATTGGGCTGAACGTGCTGGCGGCAGTGGAACTATCTGAACCTCCTTGAAAGAGAGATCGTGACGTTTGAAGGTTTCAAAGAAAAATTTGGAGAGAAGCATAGCCACGTGGTTCTTTTATGCCAAGGGAACTGCGCCGATTCTTAGCCCTTTCCAGTTCGAAATTCGTATTCCGATGGCCAGAGCTTTCTTTATCAAGTCGTTGATCAACTCAAGCAGCAAATTGGGCTCACTGGAAGGAGAAAGCTGAAAGTCGCTGTTCTGAATCCCACCTGAAACATATTTTACTTCACATCAAAAGGGAACGACCTTATTCATTTAAAGGCAACGCTTCACTGGCCCATGACGCTCGGGATGAAAGGATATAAACAGTAGTAGCTAAGGAGTTACCTTTGTACAGTTCGTCCAACGCCACAATAAAACCGAAGAATATCCATTCTACTCTCTTAATTTAACAAATTTAGAGCACCGTACTAACCTAAGTAAAGTAAAGTAAACAACCATATCAGTACAATTGACATAAATATAATGGGTAAAACTCCAGTCATGCAGCATAACCCCATGAGCGAGGTTTTGAAGAAATATTCGACATTTCAGTCGCTATTGATCGTGTAGAGAAATTTTAGTTTATGATTTTGATAGACAAACATGACTACCTACGTTTTAAACAGCATGGTTCTAGGATTGGTTATACAGGGATACTTCCATAAGAGTAGTTCAATATGAATTTGGACAATGTTTCATGCAAATATTGCCGATTTTTACAACTAGCGAACGGCATTATTTCGATTTTTGACTGATTTTTAAACTTTGAAATTTTTGAAAACTTGATACATATTCTTATAGGACATTTTACGCTGATTCCAAATATACCACATGTTAGAATGGTGAAAAAATTATTTCGCACAACAAATCGCGAAAAACCGGCTATTTTGAAATTTTTTACTACATTTTTGAAAATTTCAACCCGAAGATGTAATCCGATCATGCTGGCCAACGAACTTGAACTTTCGTTTTGTGTCCTTAACATTTTAAAATTTGTTTGAAGTTTCTAGCACAATTCTACGAACAGTTATCGTCTGGAATGACACATACATACATACATACATACATACATACATACATACATAAAAAAAAAGTCCAGTCATGCAGCATGACCCCATGAGCGAGTTTTTGAAGAAATCTTCGACATTTCAGTCGCTATTGATCGTGTAGAGAAATTTTAGTTTATGATTTTGATAGACAAACATGACTACCTACGTTTTAAACAGCATGGTTCTAGGATTGGTTATACAGGGATACTTCCATAAGAGTAGTTCAATCTGAATTTGGACAATTTTTCATGCAAATATTGCCGATTTTTACAACTAGCGAACGGCATTATTTCGATTTTTGACTGATTTTTCAGCTTTGAAATTTTTGAAAACTTGATACATATTCTTATAGGAAATTTTACGCTGATTCCAAATATATCACATGTTAGTATGCTGAAAAAATTATTTCGCACAACAAATCGCAAAAAACAGGCTATTTTGAAATTGTTGACTACATTTTTGAAAATTTCAACCCGAAGATGTAATCCGATCATGCTGGCCAACGAACTTGAACTTTCGTTTTGTGTCCTTAACATTTTAAAATTTGTTTGAAGTTTCTAGCACAATTCTACGGACAGTTATCGTCTGGAATGACACATACATACATACATACATACATACATACATACATACATACATACATACATACATACATATATACATACATACATTAAAAAATGCGTTAAACTTCAGAATATGATTCAGAATAGCCTGAAACGGATTTCTGCATAAAATTTTTTCAAAAATTCACATTCTACAAATTTTGAGGCGAGAGCAATAGCTAAATTTTCTTCAAAAATTCGCTAAAAGGACAGAAATTTGCTTATATGGTCATGCTCTATGAATGTAAACAGGATTCTTGCATGTCATAGGACCAGTTCCACTAAAGAGAGTTTACTCCCGAGTCTAGTAAGTAACACAGGATATAGATAACAACTGCGCATCAGTGTTTTCGCTGTTTCACCATCAATTTTCAATCCTAGATTAGCCGATCCATGGATCAATTAGTTAGCGTCCGAGTTACTGTCCTCAGACCAAAAATCAGTGAACAACAGCAGATAAAAGTGGAGATACAGTATTTTTTGTCCGCCACACATCTCCATTACTCCCTGGCGGCAATGTTTATTCTGGTAGGTAATCGTTATCAATTCAGACTGACCACTTGACAACAACTTTCAAGTTTTTCTTGATGATTTTTTTCGTGTTGTACAAATTGAATTTTTCCAATATCAAGTCTAGCATAAAATGAGTAGCCCCCTTGCATAGCGATCAAAAACATTGTCTTCATTTTTCATATGGTAAATGATATACCTACCCGAGTAGTAAGCCTGGTTATTTACCAAATCAATTTATAATTATACTCGTACCTCGAGGATTCTTTATAGGTACCTGCTTTATAATTTCTCAGTAACATAGCTTTAATTGTAGGAACGGTGTAGGTAGCATTCAATTTCAGCATAAATTGAGATGTATCCAACGAGTGGTGAAGGATTTCCGTCGGATAAGATCTGACGGAGCTACATTTCCCTAGGAACGACTTCGTTGAGAGTGAAAATCATTGGAAAGAAATTTTAGTAAGTAACGCTATAAAAACTGTCGGTTTTTGCCCGTTGTGTGCCCCAGAAAAAACATGAAAAAATCATTGTCCATACACATATGCAAGTGGTCCAATCATTCCCTACATATCATCATTTGACGAATTATCACAGTCTAATCGTCGCCTTCCCAAGACAAATTTATTGTTTTGTCATTGTCCCGATGGAATAGGAAATCAATAATTACGGAAACGGAGAGGTCGTGTTATGAAGAAACAAACGGAAAAATAGGTTTAGGTACACACCTTTTTAAGATGGCGGGTGGTGTAAATGATGCGGATCAGCGTTAATCCGTTAGTTAACCCACCCCAACAGGTGGATTCTGGAATCCGTGCGTTATCACAACAAATTCCCGAGTCAAGCGTTGGTGGATCGGTCATTTCGCCGTTTTTACGAGAAAACTCAGGGTCCTGGGTTAATACAAGGAAAATTCCCGTTGGTGGAAAAGGCCCATAGAGGATTCAGATCTCAAGAATTTCCTAACAGGTTCAGTAGGCACGTAGTTACGGAGAGAATGAAGCTGGAGGGTGTATTGGAACCCTATACTAGTGACAATGACGAAATCCTGTCATTCTGGTGAAGAGGTTTCATTTAGGAGAACCTCACGAATTCCCCTCACGTAACCCTGTGCGGCGTTGTTATTCACATCAGTGGAAGAGAAAGTGAAAACCAGGTACGACGATGGAAGCCCGACCGCAAAGCCGATGATACAGTGCACCTATCGTCAAATATTATCATAGTTGAGGCGCTGGGGATATGGGGATATGATCGAATATTGCAATTTACTTCGTTGTTTACATGATGATTTACTGACGGAGCAGAAACTTTCAATTTGCTAACATGAATTATGTCGAAAGCAAAAGAGGCAACTTAAATGAAAAACATATTGGTAAGTAATGCATGCATTACAGGGACGTCCCTATGAATGGATTTTATATAATTTTTGTGAGAGTTGAAATAAGAGAAAAAAAAAATATCATGACTGCTCGGACTAACCCCCCTCCCACCCAACACCCTTCTCCGGCGAATTCCTATAGTAAGTATGAAATTTGAAACTCTTGAAATTGTTTCCAAAACTAGAACAAATTTATAATTTAATTAAAAAATTATCACGAAATCTGACGATATTAGTTAAGACATCACAATTTATTACTATTACCCCCTCCATTCACCCTCTTCCATAATGAAATTTGAAATTCCTGATATGCGATCTAAAGATAGACCGAATTCATAATTGACCAAAAAAAGAATAATGAAAATCGGACCAGAATTGTTAAAACAACACAATTTATCAGTTTTCCCCCCTCCATTCACCCTCTCACATGATGAAATTTAAAACTTCTGGCACACGTTCTAAAACTGTGTAAAATTTTTAACGAAACAAAATAAGAATCACGAAAATCAGTCGAGATTTGTAGCTTGAGCAGCGCCTGAAACAATCGGTAATTATCCCCTCCACCCCTACCCCTCCCACCTCGACAGTAAATCCGAAATTTCCAAGGTTCGTTGCAAAACCAGACTAAAATTGGGATCGAGCCTGGGTGGCGTCGACAAAATTTGTCGGAAATAACACGTTTTTCCGGCTTTACCCCCTCCATTTCCCGTCACGGAATTCAAAATTTCCGAGGTTCGTTGCACAACTAGACTAAAATTGGGATCGAACTAAGAAAGAATCTCGAAAATCGGTTGAGAATTGTGGCATGTACTGTGTCGACAAAATTCGTCACACACACACGCACACACACACACACACAGACACGCAGACATACAACTATGGTTTTTTTTTTTCACGGAATCGGTCTTAGAATGATCTGAAACGGATTTGTATGCGTTTGGTTGTCCCCCACCCCCCTGGATCAATTCCAATAGGTCGTCCCTCTTGAATAAGAAGCCTTGCCTGTATGACCTAGCTTCTGAGGGACTTCCATAAAAAAGGAGAAAAAAAGGAAGAAATATGTTTGTAAAAATAACGTACTAATATATTCATCCAAATCCGCCCTATGCATGTGCTCCACGAGTTGCTTTTGTTACAATTCACCAGAATACAATGCCACTAACACACGATCATCAGCGTTTTATAAATACCTTTGTATTACTTAAACTGAGGAAGCTTTACTTGTTATATCGAATGAATAAGAGGATAGATTTGATAGTTTGTCAAAGTAAAACGCTGCAGATTATTACATAATGGTTTATTATTTCTGAATCAGATAGCCAGCTATAGTAACCAGCATGCTCTGGGGCTTTCGCCAGTCTCTTTTCTAGTATCCAACTCTGTTCTTCCTCTCACTCCACCCCCCGCTCACCCATCACACCAACAAACCGTGACCCCCTGCCAAGCGTGCCAGGCGTGCACGTGTGCGTAAGTCTAACACTCAAAGCCTCGAAAAAGACACTTTTTCTCCCGTTTTTGGCCCATAGCATCTATGCGAGTAAAGCGATCGGGATGGTTAAACGTTAGGACCAACTAGACCCCAAATGGAGTCTATGTGCGAAAGAACGGGTTTTTTAAGTCAATTCTTAGGCCTTTTATGGCCCGGACGGCGGACGGCGAACGGCGGACGGACATTTCAAATTTGGATTCTACGCACCTTGAAACGTAAAGTGACAAAGTTTGAGGGGGGGTTATAAAATTTTTTTGCTGTACGATCACATATTTTTGGAAATAATAAACCAAAAGGTAGGTTGTTGCTACACCAAGAAACGAAACTACTTAGGTAGGTAGGTAAGTACAGCCTACTAGCTTCGCTGCAGGTTAAAGTTGACCAAAGTAGGTAGGTTGTTGCTCTACCGACGAATGAAACATTCAGCAATTTTGTCGAATATCGAATCAGGAAATGCGCAATATGAATTACAAACAAGCTGTAAGGAAAAACCTTGAAATTCATTCTTCTGAATGTTAGACTTCATAAAGACATGGCAATTTAAGTGCAGTTATTACGCGAGTTTCGAAGTTACGCAAATTTTCGGGACAAAAAAATTTAATTAGGTGCTTACTTCGTTTTTCGTCTATGGAAGTACATGAGCAACTAATAATGATATACGGAAGGAAGGCTGGTATATCTACAGTAGACTGACAACGAAAAAAACGAAAGTTCGAATTTTTGAGGGGCTCAAAGCTCAGATGATTGCATCAGATGCTAGGAACAACTCCTGAAAATTTCAGTCCGAACCGATAACCCCTTGAGGTCTCCTATTCCCGTTTTTTGGTAATTGAATTATCGATTTTAGAACACTAGACGCTTAGGACAAAAAGACGGTTAGGACATGAAAGATCCATGCGTCTGGGCACTTTTTATACTCTATTCCTATGTTTTCGGTGTCGCGGAACACGATGCCGCCATTATTGCAAGCGCAGAAGCTGTATTCAAAATTTAACGCCCTGGAGCCCTTTTTATTCCATTATTTTATGTTTTTAGGCTCGTTGAACATTACGTGCAAGTAGTAGTGCCACTATTGAATATAGAACGGTTACCATTCAATAAGTCGACTTGGCTCTTGAGCTGATATTTCGAGAAGAAAAATGTATTATGGGACAAACTTAGTCTTGTCATATTCAGAATAAGTCACAGAACAAAGTCCAAGGCAGAGGAGACACTCATAAATAGTTTTTCCCAATCAAAACTAGGTGTAACCGGCGAAAAATCCCTTATTTCTATTAATTTTGTCCACTGATTTTTTGAACATGAAGAAAAATCCACTCTATTCAGCGATTTTTGACACCTAGCTCTTGATTATTAACCGAAATACGAGTCCTACGCCTCCACTACTAGCACGTAATTTTCAACGAGCGCAAAAACATAAAATAATGTGATAAAAAGGGCTTCAGGGCGTTAAATTTTAATTTCGCAGCTACTGGTAAGTATAGAGCGGTAACCATTAAAGAAGCTAACTCGGCTCTTGAGCAGATATTTCCAAAAGGACAATATATTATAGGACGAAATTGATCTTGTTACATTCGGAACAAGCCAGGAAACAAGGTCCGAAGCAGAAAAGACCCGCCAACAATTTTTCCCAGTCAAAACTAGGTAAAAACGGCAAAAAATGCCTTTTTTCCATAACTTATTTGGACTGATTTCTTGAATATCAAAAGAAATACAGCTTCTGCGCTTGCAATAATGGCGGCATCGTGTTCCGCGACACCGAAAACATAGGAATAGAGTATAAAAAGTGTCCAGACGCATGGATCTTTCATGTCCTAACCGTCTTTTTGTCCTAAGCGTCTAGTGTTCTAAAATCGATAATTCAATTACCAAAAAACGGGTTTAGGAGACCTCAAGGGGTTATCGGTTCGGACTGAAATTTTCAGGAGTTGTTCCTAGCATCTGATGCAATCATCTGAGCTTTGAGCCCCTCAAAAATTCGAACTTTCGTTTTTTTCGTTGTCAGTCTAATCTACATCTTTAGGTACATAGGTACCATTCCAAAGGCAATACCTAATATTCTCATCTGGCAGAGCTCTCAAGGCACGTTCTTTCATGTTACCACTTTCACGATACTCCAAAGATTTTCAGCTTCTTAATTGATTCAAAGAACAGTTCCGAAAACGAGTTAATCCGCAACATCTCACACACATTTCATTGGGATCTCGACCACACAAACTAATCTTGCGATCATAACGTTCCAGGTCACCGCCAGACAACAGTCACAATTTTGCATACAATTTATTACCTGCCATAATAAAAAATACTGAACTAGGTAAATACTGAGCAGTAAGATGACTAAGTAGGTATGTAGTAATGCAGGCAGTGATACGAAATGGCACCGATTCGCATAGTTTACTCGTCACCATGACAACAAGGTGAAATAACCTCGACAATAAGGTTTTTATCCTCACCTCGAAGTAAGGATGTGCCAGTGTGGAAGTCTTGAAGTATCACCTATATGTCAGATAAACAGGAATTACGCTAAAAGCGAATTGAAAACATATTCCGTCTGCAGTGTTAATGCCGAATTCGCTTCTACGTGTAGGTAGGTTGGTTAGAGGATGAGATATTGTCGGCTTCTCATTGTTTTAATATGTTCATTGCTGAGTACTTTCGTCTGTTTAAGGCCTCTTCAGAGCTTGAATTTGTTTAAAATGTTTCTGGTTTGTGTATGATATGGAGGAACTCCTTCTCCATCATGTTTGTGACCAGTTATTTCTGGTTTTGCTGTTTGGGGAGGGTTATTATCAGGCACTGCTGGGCCCATAACCTATTAGAAATAATTTGTTCAAAACAGGTTGAAGGTAAATCATTGAATGGAATATATTTTGTGTAATATAAATAACCAAGGTCGGTATGCAACTTGTTAGAGGACATATGTTTAAAACTATCGTAGTTGACTTGAAACTCTATCACGCCCCCTAAAGTCACTACTATTGGGATCTTCCGATGTCTCAGGCCATCGAATTCTGAGGAAGTTGGACTTTGCTATTGATCCTCCAGGGTCCCATGGGACTTTCATCGGCTCATTAACTTCTATTGGTGTGAGTTTAATTTTACCAATGTTCTCTTGAGATCGGGTCCCTACTTATTACTCCCTGCTCGCCTAAATGCCATCGTTTTGCTCCCCAACTGAAACTCCAGATCTTGTCGTTTTACTCCCGGGATTGCGTTGGGCTCCCGGAATGAAACAGGCGTCTGCGCAAGTCATGATGAGCAAAGCTTTAGTTAGCCTAGTTGGAAGATATTGATCTTCCGAGCAGTGATCTTCGTTGGTACATGATTCAAAATTTACCGATGCACTCTCATCACAAAACGAAAGTTAGTGAAAAACGTTGGCCATTTTCCACGAAAAATAAAGAGTTACAATGTTAAATCGATTTCGACGGTTAGGCCATCATCAGTAACAAACAATAACTGAAGACACATTAGAAAGGACACAGCTTTTATAGCCACAGTTGAAGGGAGATTGAATCCCATTGGTCAAGAGAAAGGAAAGGGGCAGGAGCTACAACCAATTAAGTGCAAACAAAGTGACGGGGATTATAGCTAATTAGATGAAGTGCAAGGGGGAAAAATAACTAAATATGGTTTCAACAGTGTGAAGGGATAATTCCGAGCTCTTTAAAAATGGACCTATCAGAGGTGAAATATATTGAGCTATATCCTCATTTAAACATTTACCAGATCTGTCACTTTTGATAATTTCGAATTTGTCAAGTACATTTAACATACCTCCCTTTGGACGAAAATGACGAAATTCTGCAAACCGTCTATGTATCAAATCAAAATTGTAATTAGTTCGTAATTAATAGTAATTATTGTTGTATTTAGTTCGTCTTTAGTTCTTTCATCACCATAAATTATGTTAAACAACCCGTATCCAGGAAATTTATTCCTGGTTTTCCCAAATCCAGGCAATTAGGTATTTCGTTGTTAACCAATGGTTTAGGTTTCAATTCCATATTTTCGAATTTATTGATATTCTCGTATGAATTGGTCTTGGACCGTATTGGTTTGGTCAGCTGAGTGATATCTGATATTATTTATTGACCAACTTCTTCCTTTACCTTGTTCTCAGTAATACCAAGGTTCGAAACTTCCACAACTGGAAATTCTGGGACATCTTCCTCTTATTTGAGATCGAATCCATGTATTTCATGTAGTTTCCTCCATACTTCTTTAGGGGTTCTTGTGAAGTGCTTTATCTGTCTTGGCGAAATGGTTAGCACGATTTCACTCCATGCTTTTCCACAGAGCTGCGGCCTTCACGGATTCAAGGCAAGATTTTGGGTGGGTTCTTTAGTTTCACCAGAAACATACCCGACAAAAATCTTTCCTGGTGAGCAATGCCCTGATGCACACTGCCCATGATTCAAAATTATCATCCCCAAGCGGCTCTATCTCAATTTCAAATGAGCACATATTTCTTGTATCTTGGTTCAACTTACCTACCCTGTTACCTTAGTTTATTATCAGGAACTGCTGGGCCCATAACCTATTAGAAATATTTTGTTCAAAACAGGTTGAAGGTAAATCATTAAATGGAATATATTTTGTGTTATATAACTAACCAAGATCGGTATGCAACTTGTTGGAGGACATATGTTTAAAACTATCGTAGTTGACTTGACACTCTAACAACTCCAAACAGCAAAACAAAAAATAATTGGTTCTCCAACATGATGGAGAACGAGGTCCTCCTTATTATACTCAAACCAGCAACATTTTAAACAAATTCAAGCTCTGATGAAGCCTTAAACAGGTGAAAGTACTCAGGAATGAAAAAATAAAAATAATGAGAAGCCTACAATATTTCATCCTCTAACAAACCTACCTACACAAGGAAGATGGCAACCCACCACAAAACTAATCTGCTTCTACTTTCTGCTGTCACTACTCTCCTTGCAACTCTCGTGGAAACATTCAAAAACTCGAGAAATAAATCCGAGGTGGATCCTGTAGTTGTGATCGGGACCAGGGCGGTAGGTACAGTAGGTGAGTATTGTTGTGTTCAGTAGCGGGCCAAAGGGGACTGCCGGAGCTGCCCCTTCCCACCTTCTTCATCTCGCTTGTCGGCATTCGTGTGTTTCCTCTCCCAGGGGCCTCTCAAGGATCTCTTGACCTTTTTTCACATCTCCACTCCAACTTTCTCCTTTAACCATTTCCTCTCTTCTCATATTCCGTTCGCATTCTCCGCCTTTTTCGCGGTTTTTCCTGTTCACTGCTCGGAATATCCACCTTGTTGGCGATCAGGGAGGAATAAATTGCCGTGACGCAATAATTACACAGTTCAATGCATTGTGTGATCATCGAGAAACCCCATTTGAGCCTAAGGTCGACGTTAACCCTCCGTCCCAATGGGGTGCCCGCGAACCCCACCACCATTTTTTGGTTAGCATGGATGCGTTAACACCACTAGACGCTCAATACCTTTTCCTCCAGTCTCCTACGTGAGAAGATGCCTCTCAAGGGTGATTAAACCCAGTTTCCATTGAAAATAGGCCGCAATGTTCGTTTTGGGGTATCCTCGAACCCCACCGTAGTGTGCAGGTATGTGATAATTATTTCCCAATTTTCTTTTCATATCGTGATTTTTTTAATCTGAATGTGTTACAAATGTCTGTGTGTACATATTCAAGTACCTACTACTTTGTGTACTAGTACTTTAATCTAAGCGAAAAAAAAAAAAAAAAAAAAAATCTAGTCATGCAGCATGATCGAATGAGCAAGTTTTCTTTAGCCATCAATCGTATTATAATATCTTAAATTGTATTGAAATTTGAGCATTTTCAGTAGAAAGATATTGTTAAAACCCAATTTTATGGCAAACAAATTTCATAATAAATGAAATTCGGCAATTCAAAAGAGATTTTGGATTTTAAGATTTTTTTGCAGTTTTAGCGAATTTTCGTAGAAAATAAGGCTATTGCAATAGCTCCAAAAATCTTAAAATCAAAATTTTCGTGTGTGTGTGTGTGTGTGTGTGTGTGTCCTTCCAGACGATAACTCTCCTTAGGATTGAGATAAAAACTACGTTCTTGCCCCAAAAAATCAAGCTAACTATAAACGGTAACGCTTTATTTTTCATGGAAACAGACAACGTTTTTTCACTAACATCCGATTTGAAATGTGTTTCCACAACTTCGTTGCGAGTGATTTCGTTCGTGTCCAGCTATGCGCGCCCCTATCGAATAGAATTCAAACTAACGTCAACTGGCTACAGCTTAGCTTTATTTTGCCCTCCCTTATTTTTTATGATTGTTTTAAATACTTATAATGATTTTGATGATCAGTAATTGACATTGAGATGGAGGGGAAAGATTTGGAAAGAAAAAAAAAAATTTCCAGTCATGCAGCATGATTGTATGAGCGAATTTTCATAAATCATCATTATTAAATTATGTTAGTGTTTTGAAATTTGAGAACTTTGACAGCAAAGAAATTGTTAACTACCTATTACATGGCAGCAAAACCTGTTGTAAATAATATTCAGCGATTGAAAAAAAATTTCGAAATTTAGTAGGTAGCTTTGTTAAGAATTTTCTATCGATTTTTCAGCAAGTATTAATGAAATTTAAAAAGTACGTTTTTCTGCGTAGTTGTTTGCATGAATTTTATAAAGCTGAAGTTCTTTGTTGATAAACTTTATTTGAATAAAAGTTTGCTAAAAAATATAAATTTAGCCATTTTTAGAGATTTTTGTAGTACATTTTTGGACATTTGGCCAATTTAATGTGCTCAAAAAGTGTAAGCAATTGAACTCATCCTTTAGTTTGAATTTAGAATTCAGCTAGGTAGGGGCGCGCACAGTGGAATATGTTATGCTCCCAGTATCAGGTGGGCTTGTTGCATATTTAGGTTGGATTATAATGGAGAGTGTACATCAGTAAAACATAATCTATTCGCCATTCTTATCAAAATCATATACAATTTACATACAAAGGGACGTCCCTGTAATGCACGCTTTACTTACCAATATAACCAGCATTGACCTGGTCTGAGCAGCAGCGTGCTGTAAGGGCTGCCTGGCTATCTGAGAAAATAAATGTACTGCGTTTTTGCAAACAATCAAAGGCTCAAATTTACGCTCAGTCAGGTTGTAAGTCTTCAGGATGGCTCGCAGTCCTCCCTTCGAAAAATTATAGCTTTGATATGTCTCCTTGTGAATTCAGGGATGCTCTAGCGATTTGGTACAAACGCTAACCTGTTGAAATGACAAAGTCATGTGATGGATCACTTTGCAACACGCATTGGATTGCAAAACTAAGGGACTTGTCACCAGACACCACAATGAGGTTAGAGACTTATTAGGAGAATTAATGTCAACTGCATGGGGGAACTGCGTGAAGGAACCCATTATACGGGAGGCATTAGGATCCGAACCAATGCTCAGAGAGGATTTGGTGTGTCGAGGAATCTGGGAGCCACAGAGGGAGGCGTTGTTTTACGTCCGTCTCTCATGGTTCTCGTCCCGTCCCTTCTGTCCTATCTTCGGCAGAACAAGAGGAGATGCGTAAGTGTATGAATGCCTCATTCACACCACTGTTATGTTCAATCGATGGACTATGTGCTCCTCAGATGAATGCCTTCGTAAAAGTATTGGGTGAGCGCTTAGCAGATGTATGGAATCGGCCTCAGACGGTAGTTTGAGGTTGGTTAGGAGTTCGCATCACAATGGCTGTATTACGTGCATCCAGCATGTGTCTTAGAAACACAAGAAGAAATGGAGAAGTGCGGAGCTTGGGTTCGGAGACGGAGCAGCACTTCAGTTAGGCATATAAGAGATTAAACAATGAACGATGAAGAGATTAAAAATTGGCATATATTAATGACATTTAATAAAAGTTCATAATATAATAAAAATTTAATGTGCTCAAAAAATGCTGGCCTACGAAAAAAAGAAAAACAATCAAAGGCTCAAATGCTGTGTTTCCGGCTACACAGCAAGGAAGCAGTAAAGCGGTCTCCAGATACCTGTTATCGCTAGTGAAAATACCAGTTCATTGAAGTTGTTAAAAAAAGGAAATCCGACGGTAACCTGCGCCCATTATGAAGCGGATTTTAGTTTTGTGGTGAACAATATCGAAAGCTTGCAGATGATAGCTGTTTTAAATTACGAGGGTAAAAAGAATTGGGTGGAGATTGCGGAGGAGTAAGAACGGGATAGAAATTTTGCAAGGGGTTGCGGCGATGGTTTGTGTGGGGGAGGAAATCACTGTTCTCCCTGGGGTATTGTTTCCGCAAGTTTATTACAAACCTTATCCAATCTCCAAGCCAAAAATTATATTAAGGGCCCGGCCGGATGAAAAAGCGTCAGTGACGTTGGACCTCAACGTGGACCGGCGATGGTGTAGCGCTTGAGTGTGCGGCTGGCGGGTGGGGATGTAACCCTCGCTCGCCTACATTCTCTCACGGACTTGAATTCATACAAGAGAAAGATAAATTTCTGTGCTCCCGCGAGTGCCTTTGTTATGTTATCATTATAAAAGTGGTTTAATCCAGATCAAATAAAAACACCAAACAACTCCGATTTTCACATCATTGTACAAGGCCAATGGTATTAGTACAGCACCTGGCGAGTGGCTTTACATAGCTTTCTCGACATGTAAAGTATTCGACTCATTCGGTCGGTATTGATGTTCATGATCTCTAGGAGAATTGTGAGTTTATAAAATACATTGTTGCTTTCGATTTTCTCCAGAGCACTTATAATGATAGTTTGCGAGGTATGGGATGTAAGTTTTTCAAGTATACACTAAATACGTTTCAAAGCAAAAATAGTGGGAATTTCATCCAAATTATTGGTGTCGATTCTGAAAAAATATATAGACGAAACTAAAATGTTCCTATAAATTTCAACTTATTTTGATTTTGTTACTCAACTTTCAAATAGGAATTCCAGAAACATGCTCCCTTTACCCTAGCAGTGTTTTGCGCATGAATGCAGGTACATCCAGTTTCATTTATGACTCCCCTCAGTAGGTAATGTCTATTGTTACTTTCCTTACTTAACCCGAAGGGAGAAGGGAAAGTCTTGCAATCACCCTGAAAATCAATTTCTGAAACTCATGCTGGAATGGGTATTTTGTTCAACCTGAACCCATATCTATACGTTTCATATAGAGAGACTATATCACATGCCGAGTGACCGGTGCAAGAAGCCAGATATCGTTGCAATCAAGCCCGATGGGTCTGCCATAATCCTGGATGTCCAGGTTGTTAGTGGCTGCGTGGACATGGAGCAGAACTGACGGGCTAAGATAAGTAAATATGATAGAAACGATTTGCGGCAAGCGATATCTGAGCTAAAAGGAGTGGCAACTAATAACACCAAGGTCATGGCGCGGTGTGTGGTGCGGGAAAAGCGCCACGGAGTTACTCGAGTTGCGCATCTTGGCAGGAGTGCTCCGTGGTATCACCACTCGCGTCCTCAGGGGCTCTTACCTTAACCGGTGGTCATTATATAGGGGCACTTCCTTTCATCCCTCTCTTCTTCCTCCTCCTCCTCCTGCGACTTCCTTCATCCCTAGAGCCGGCGTCGGGTAAGGGTAAACCTGAGCGTCCTCCCCACCTTATTTTTATTAATTTATTTAATGGTGTGCCTTTAAAGGGAGATTTGTTTAAAAAAAAAAAAAAAAAAAAAAAAAACACCTACAGTTTGACATAAAAGAATTCCAATTTCGGGGTTGAATTTCTATACTCAAGAGCTAGCATCTGTTGAAAAATCAGCTTGAAATTATCATTTTAGGTGGTTTAAAAAATCGGAATATGTTGAAAAACGTCGTTCTTAGCACTTTTTTGCCTTTTCTCCCAAATGGCTTGAAGGATTTTGATGAAATCCACACGAGTTACTCCTCTTCCCGGGTAGAAATGATATCCCATACCCCTCATAACTGGGAAAATACTCTCAGAGCGGTTTAGTAGCGAAAAACTTTCAAATTTAGGTAAAAACCGCCATTTTTAGCACCTTTTTAGCAATTTTTTAGTTTTTCCTTCAATATGGCCACTAATTTATGCAAAAGAACTATACTTTTATCTTGTCTATGTTTTCTTCCATTTCCAAAGGGTGAAGTCGTAAAAAATCTGAATTAACGTTTTTTTCTCTTTTATTTTGGCTGGATCTTCATCTATGTGCCATCACAATTAATACATTTCACAAATTCACTGTATAACATAATGTTTTCTGCTTGAAGAAATCGCAATATTAAAACGTAGACTTTCCTATTTTTCTTCGGAAGTATTTTAACGAGATCATCTTCACGTGTCACCAGTAGTTCGCCTAAGATCATTTCTCTTTCTGCTGCACACTTTCAGAAATAAATTACCAGGTGCTTCATGCCTTCGACTACTTCACATTCTGAACACTGTTGGTCCATGTATGTCCCACAGAGGTACATGGTGCGTCTTTTGTTGCCGTGGCCTGTTCTGATTTTCGATATCTGGGAAAAGTGACGTCTGGTGAATTTCCGACTCGATAGTACACCGATTTTTGACTCTTTTATAATGGGTTTTATGCTGTGGTGATAGTGCCCTTTAGCTAGTGCAGTCTCTTCTTACAGTATCTTACACTTTGGCTACGGTCACTATAAGCCTTCTGGAGGGTTGGTCGAACTCGGCGATGGTCAGACCTAAGTATGAATCCCTAATCCTCCAGGTGTATACTTTGGTGGTCTGGATGCTCGCAAGCTCGCATCTCAAGAATAAATATCCTAAATCTATCCTTTTAGTAAAAATACAGATTAGGATAATTGGATAATTACCTAGATAAGGATGATATGTATAGGGTGGTCTGGATCCTTGCTAGCTCACATCTCAAAAATACATAACATCAATTAGTTGATCCCTCAGTAAAAATTCAGATTAGTTAGACATGTAGGTCAAAATGATCTGACAAAACCTCAGGGACCCTGAGCCTTTCCGCCGAATAATAATGACCCTTTCAGAGTGTTGACCCTTCTGCGTTCATAATGCCCGTTTCTAACGGACTTAAGATATCTCAACATGTAAACCACCCCTAACCTGTATGAGGATGGCCGTCACAAAACAATGTGGTAGAAACGAACAGGTTAATAGTGTTCGTTTTTTGTCGGTAAATGGAGCCCTCAGTTCAACTTCCAACGTCCTCAAAACAACCGATCAGAAAGGATTTACTCAACCCAATTACCAATTAGCAAGGAAAAACCCCGGTCTAAGTAGCGGGTCATTTCCAAGGACTGGAGGTAATTAGGGGTCGGGATGCCAAAGACAACGGGGTGAAAAAAGACAAGCTAATCTCTAGGGACGGGACGATATTACACCGAGGGAACGTCGGGATGGTTTAGGGCATTAGCCATTTCGCCAGCTCTTAAAAACCGCCCTCGGCTGATTCGCTCCGCTCCTCCCAGAGATCTTCCTGCCAGGAAGGTGGCCAGAAGGCTCATCTTACGAGGGATAATTTGGATTTCAGACGCTCAACCAATTATCATCCTCCCTGCTACAAACATTTATAATGGAATAGCAGCTCTAAAACACAAGACGGAAAACAGTGAAAATAAAACAGTTCCAGTCACGCCAACCTAATGCGCAAATTCTCATGATCCTGCACCTTTTTATTTCTTTTTTTTCTTTCTCACGTATGAGAACTTCATTAGCATAAAAATTGTTGGACCTTTTCCGTTATTGTTCCCCTGTCCAATAACCCACTGAAAGGCACCTCTTTATTTATTTATTTATTCGTACACAAGCAGTTGTCCAATTTACATTGAAAATCCTTGAAACCACAACAATAGCATCAATAACCATTAATTAATTAATCGGCACAAAATAGAAAATTAACAAAGGACCTATACGTACAATACATAAATTATTAGAAAAATAAAACGAAAAACGGATCCAATCTTTCAACGTAATATTACAAAAGCTTTTGACACGTTTCTTGAAAAACGCCTCGCTAGCCCCCATTATGTCCACATGGCATTGTTCCCAAACCCAGGGCATCGTTCCCTATTTCATAAGTCCCCATAGTGGGCACCTTCCACTGCAAGTCTCCAAAGTTGAGCAAGTTAAATTCCCCAGGGCATAGTTCCCATTTTCGTAAGTCCCCAAAGTGGGCAGCTCCCTACTTTAAGTCTCCTGGTTGAGCAAGTTATATTATTCCCGATTATTCCAATCTTCGATTGGGGGTTAATCACCTACTGAATACTTCATATGAAGAATGATTCATTGACAATCCATTAATTTCACCTTTTTATCCTCAATCGCTAATGCAGCTATTTGTTAGTGAGCATCAGTTCTCAACCAGTAAACCATTCAACCTAGTTTAAATACTTGCTCTTCAATCAAGTATGTTTTTTAAGGGGGGGGGGGAGTGTGACAGTTCCCGCGAGATCCAAGGGAATGCGCTGCCGTCGCTCCATTGTTTCCCAACGGGCGTCGGGCGCTTCTTCCCGTGTTTTCGAAAGCCTGCGTTTGGCGATGGATGGGTGGCTTAGCTAAGTTATTTCTCATGGAGGGGCAACAGTCGACGATTTAATTTTATTTTATAGTTTTGCTATTCATTTCTAGTGCTTGTTGCTGAGTATACGAAGACTGTTGATAAATTGTCAAACGTTTATATAAGTAGGTAGGTACTCAATGGCTTTTTGTAATAATCTAAAATCACGGACGCTTTCATATTCATAAACCTACCTATGGATTATTAAATCATAATACTACTTAGAAACAAATTATCTAAATAACTAATCAGAACGTGAAAAACTACGATAAATACGAATAGGCACCTACCGATGAATTGAGGAGCACTAGGTTTATTATACTATTATACACTTATGTACTGGAAAATATCTCCTGATGTTACACTCAGTTCCTAAGACGAAACCTTCCGCAGTTGTTACTACTCGAAAGGCACTCAGACATTCCGGCCTAGCGGTCTCTAGTGGGCAATTTGGGTCACCCAAGGCCCACCCTCACCGCAATAACTCTGCGGGCTAACTCTCTCATCTTGATTTATGCTGCGAATTCGCGGTTCTTGAGGAACTAGGTGTGTAATGCTTGCTGTGAATGAGAAAGTATGAATTTATTTTGCTTAATCATTAATAATACCTTTGTACCTTCGTATTCAACCAAATAAAAATTGACCCTCCCATAAAATTTGTTGGCTTTCGTGTCGAACTACCAAAAAGTCCCAGTAAAATAGAACGAAAATCCAAAATGTTCTGGTAAAGCCGCATGATCCTATGAGCAAATCTTCGTGAAATTTGAGCACATAATTCAAGGCAATTGTTATCAACCAAATTTGTAGAAAAAAAATCATTCAAAGTAACATATTCAGAAAATATTTTGGGTTTTTAGCTTTTTTCAGTTTTTATATATTTTCCAGGAATTATTATTGAAATTTAGGTACATTTTCCAGCATAATTATGCATTTATTTACGTGTAGGTATACATTTTGCTTCCGAGTCTGCAAGGCAGCGGAAGCTTTGTTTTCACTTTCGAAATGAAAAAAATTATCGTGCTCCAAAATCAAAATGTCCACTCGAATTTTGCGTTTCATGGCCTCCTGAACAAATTTGGTTTCGTGTCTGTCTGTCCGTCCGTCTGTCTGTTCACATTTACTTGCAATAGCTTTAACTTCCACAATTTCGATTGAATTTTAATGAAATTTCCAGTCATAGTGTAGGTCTAGCCCTAAATGGTCCCATATTAGTTTCATCATGATTGAATCAGCGGTACGCTCTGCGCACGCTCCCATTTCTGTACTGTTTTTCGAGTACCTCATCTGTCAAAACTGGCCCAAGATCTCAGCTTCCTAGCGGTATAATCAGTTTTTATTTTAATTTACTAATTAGAGGAGAAAAGTATGTTTGTATGTTGAAAAACATGGTTTTTTCCATGAAATCGAAGGTTATCGTAAATTTCGTATTTCTTCACGCTGAATCGAATGGTAACAGTTGCAGATTTCCCTAACTCCGTTATAACAGAGTTTTCAACTTTAACTCAAGAATTTTTAGTTATTTTGTTATGCTCAATTTTATGTGTTTTTAAGGGTAAAACTAGTTAGTTAAAGTGTGCTAAGCCTTGCCATCCTAACTCCTGTCCCACTCTGTGTGTTTGATTCCGTCTCTGGCATTCTAATTCCTCTCATGGGGCCTGGAGTCAAGTCATTGGTCCCCTGATTACATATTCTCTCTCTCTCTCTCTCTCTCTCTCTCTCTCTCTCTCTCTCTCTCTCTCTCTCTCTTCTCCCTGCTTCCCCTCTCCTGCCCTCTTACTTCGAAGTCCTCTTCTGGATCATCTATTTCAAAATCTCAATCACGATATCTATGGTCACCAAAACCATCATGATCTCTGACATCGCAATGAATTCAGGAACCTCATAGATAATAGGGGAAATCTTAGTAAGGAATATAAAATAAATCAAATGAAGGTGTTCTATCAGGTAATGATAACAATATTTTGTCAATAATTTTTAACTGTATATGAGTCTTTTGATTTAGTTATTTATTTGTTTATTGAAGAGGCGACTGCTTGAAAAATTGTTCATTCTCATAACAGATTCGCTGAGCGAGCGACCGTTTAACTAGAGAACAGCACTCACTCATAATTTGCAAGTACTTTGGAAGAATAAGTTGGCATAATGAGATGGGAAAAAAGTGCAACCTCCTGGCATAAAGAGGGTGCCGTATAGAGCGTACCATATAGAAGGTGCCGTATAGAGGGTGCCGTATAGAGGGTGCCGGATAGGGGGCGCGAGTCGTGGGAGGTGGCCGACCTGGTTAAGGGTCGGTGGAGGCGGCGCCGAGGTCGTTATACACTCGCCCGCATCAAACTCCCTGCTCACCCCCAGCGTGATCCACCCTCATTTATAAATGCTTGAATTCAACCGCTTCTACTTTACATAAGTATCCTGGGAAAGTCTGCGGAGCAAAATGAAGCACTGCATCTTCTTTATTTCTCCTCTTTTCTTTTTTTTTTCTCCTTCTTCGTTTTTTCCCCTTTTCCTTAAAGGTATTATTTTATTAACGACCCGAGGAAACAGTTCATCGCGATTACGCGGACACGTTACGAGTCTGGAAACGCCGTCTCGTTGGCGGAACGTATTAGAAGATGCTTGTTTAGTTGATTACGTTAAGTGTTTCTGTCGTGTTCCATTTCAACCAGCTTGTGATCCACATTAATGAGTACCCTTTCAAAACCCTTCATTCGTATAACTACAGAGGTCGGAAACCGCCATTTTTGCGCAATAACCTCTTAGTTGACCGAATTAGTCGAACTTGAAATGGATTCCTATGTATCGATTGCACTATTATTCTTTATTTGAGGATAAATGTACTTTGAAAAGCGCCAAAACGGCATACAAAAAAATAAAATAGAATAAAATAAATAAATAAAAAAAAGTCCAGTCATGCAGCATGACCCCATGAGCGAATTTTTGAAGAAATCTTCGACATTTCATTCGCTATTGATCGTGTAGAGAAATTTTAGTTTATGATTTTGATAGACAAACATGGAATCAAATTATTAAAAATAATTAGGAGGTACTCATACTTTATTATTATTAAACTAATCTTGTAGATTTAAAGACAAATTTAGGTAAATATTCATAGATTTCGATGTCCAATGTGGTCAGTATTGAAGGCAGTTGAAATCTTAACAGTATCCTATCATAACATCATCAAATCTTGACATAAAATAAAATAACATACCGACGTCGTATGGAAGAAACGAATTTCCACAGCCAATCGATGATGAGGCTTTATATTACGAGTGGACAATGTTTCATGCAAATATTACCGATTTTTACAACTAGCAAACGGCATTATTTCAATTTTTGACTGATTTTTCAACTTTGAAATTTTTGAAAACTTGATACATATTCTTATAGGAAATTTTACGCTGATTCCGAATATACCACATGTTAGTATGATGAAACAATTATTTCGCACAACAAATCGCAAAAAACAGGCTCTTTGACTACACAGGATTTTTGACTACATTTTTGAAAATTTCAACCCGAAGATGTAATCCGATCATGCTGGCGAACAAACTTGAGCTTTGGTTTTGTGTCCATAACCCAACGTTGACCATGTGGGGTCCAGGTGGACCCCATGCGCACCTTTCCCCCCCTCCCTTATAGCCACTTTGCCCCTCACAGCCTGCTCCTCGAGTAGCTTCCTACACAGTACTGCTCCAGAGGTTGGCGAGGTAGCAATGGTCCTCCAGGATAGTGTACCTTTTGAATTCATTTCTGTTTGATGAAAATCGTTGTTATGGTTTGAGTAGACCCCACGTGGACTTCCGTGAAAAAAAAATTTCGGCACATTCACTCATATGTTTTGTCTTAATTTTCAATAGTTTGAGCATACATACGTAGTGGTTACTTAGTTCTCCTGTTTGCGCCATGGAAAAAACTGGGAATGTGAATCAGTCGTTTTTTATCCATACTAGTAGACAGTGAAGTGGAGGACGAAATCTTGCCTAACGATGACTCAGTGTCCGACGAGTTCTTTGTTGTGAAAACATGAAAAATACCAATCGCAATGTGACTGCAAACAATTGGTTCACGTCATACGTATTAGCGGAGGTGCTCACTAAATGTAAATTCACTTTCGTAGGCACCATGCGAAAAGGCAATATGAAAAGGCAATTTTCGAAAAAGTTCTGTGTTGGCTGAAGTTCCGTATTTTATTGAAAAACAATGGGCCTTCTTAGAGTTTATATGCCTAAAAAGTTGACTAAAGTTTATATTTCGTTCTGATATAAATAAAAGGCTTGAACGTTTTGCTTTTTATTCCTTTCTCTTGCGTTTTTGGTTTTCTTAGATGAAGAAATTCTTTGGCCCATGTAATTTCGGAGCTACAAGCTGCAACTTTGCTACCATAGACACGATATTAGGAGACTATCCTCGTAGACACCTCGGAATTGATTGCATGATGTTTTGACACTAGTCCCATGCAACAATAGGGCGGCACAGCCAGAAATGTGAGTGGGGTCCTGGTGGACCCCACGTGGGCGACTATTATTCTAGCTCCCACGTGGTCGACGCAGGGTTAACATTTTAAAATTTGTTTGAAGTTTCTAGCACAATTCTACGGACAGTTATCGTCTGGAATGACACATACATACATACATACATACATACATACATACATACATAAAAAAATGCGTTAAACTTCAGAATATGATTCAAAAATAAAACATGTGATGGATAGGAGTAGATCCTCCTTCTCGATTCTTGGTAATGCTACTCCTTGGCATATTCTGGAGGCTATTCAACCTCTAAGATATCGTCTGGGTGTAGCAGGTTAATCGCCTCTCCCGTTTGAAGGAGTAACTACTCAATTTCCATCACCTCTCGTTGTCACAAACTACTGAAATTTGTTGGAAATTACAAGAAAAGTTTGAATTTCATTTATGAACGATAGAAATTTTGGCGCATGAAAAGTGGCTCAAATTTTAATAAGTTTACTATTGATCCATTTTAACCAAAACCGATGGAATTACAAAACGTTCCAGTCACGCAGCATGATTGTATGAACGAATTTTATAAATTATCGTATTGTAAATGATGAATTGTTTTGTGTTTGAGCTTTTTGAGTGGAAGGAAATTGTTAACTATTAATTTTATGGTAAAAAACATATTCTAAATAATGATCTCTTATTCAAATAGAGATTTTGAATTTTTATCTATTTTGCAGTTTTTATCGATTTTTTAAGCAAATTTTAATGAATTTGTAAGTACACTTTTCAGCTTAATTTTATTCATAAATTTTTTAATGTTCTTTTTTATAGTCAATAAACTCAATAAATCAACGATTTTTTGACGTTTTTAGCCATTTTTAGTGATTTTTTTAAAGTACATTTTTCAAATTTGACCAATTTAATGTGCTCAAAATGTGCTGGCCAACAAACTCATCCTTTTGTTTGGAAAGCTGGCTTTTTTTACGCCAGAACGTAATTTTTATCTCAATCCTAAGGAGAGTCATCGTCTGGAATGACACATATATAAATAAATAAATAAATAAATAAATAAATATATATATATATATATATATATATATATATATATATATATATATATATATATATATATATATATATATATATATATACATGAATAAGCGTCTAACTCTAGGATTAGTTTCAGAATGCCTCAAAACGGATTTCAATTGAGAAATTTTTCAAAATTATGATTTTGAAATTTTTGGAGCCATTGATATAGTTAATTTTCTACGAGAATTTGCTAAAAACGTAGTATCCTGTCTTTTGGCTGAATATCAATCAGAAGGTAACGTTTTGTAGAACATTTGAACTTTAAACATATAAACGCTCATAAACTTGTTCAAATTTGAACTTTTACCGGTGAAATCGAGTTGAAAAGTGATCAAAATTCTGTAAGTAGCTACTAAGTAAGTCGCTACGCCCATGCATTACCCTTACACATATAGCTCTTGCGTTTCCAATACCCACATACAGGGTGTCTATAATAATTATGAGACAAACTCGGGAAATCTATTGTAGAGCTTACTTCTGATCCAACGTTTCTCCTAGAGATTTTTTTTAACGCGTTTTTATTGATTAATTCAATTTTTAAGATTTTTTCTTTCTGTGGCATTAAAACGACCATGACTTCCCTTAGACTCACTGTAAACTCGCAACTAAGAACACTGTTGGAAAGGGCGTTACATTTTATATACCCCTGATGTAGAATCAAGTTTTTTATTTATTTTTAATTGGTCAAAAAAATAAATAAATAAAATAATAAAGGCTAAAATACAAAATTAGAAAAATATTTGAAATAAGAGTTTTTTCAATTTTACTTTTCTTTGCTAATTGGTGGAGAAATTTATGTTCGTATGTTGAAAAACATGATTTCTTCTATCAAATCGAGGGTTTTCGTGAAAAATGACACTATGAAAATTCGAGTTTGGGGCTGGTTTCCACGTATTTTTTCTCTCTGGATCGAATGATAAACACTTGCAGATTTTCCCAACTCTGTTATAACCGAGTTATACACTTCAACTAACTATTTTTACCCTTAAAAATTCATAAAACTAAGCATAACAAATTAACCAAAAATTCTTAGATAAAGTGTAAAACTCGGTTAGAATGGAGTTGGGGAGATCTGCGAGTGTTACTATTCGATTTAGCGTGGAAAAATACGTAGAAACCGGCCCCGAACTCGAACCTTCCTAGAGGGTCATTTTTCACAAAAACCCAATTTTATAGAAAAAACATGTTTTTCAACATAGAAACATACTTTTCTCCCCTGATTAGTAAAGTAAAAGGAAAATTGGCTAAACCGTTCAGAAGCTGATGGTCTGAGAAAGTTTTTTCCGATACGCGCCTACCAACAAACTCTCATACTAGAAGCAGAAAATCAGAAGAAAAAACGTCGATTTTAAATATTTTTTTCTAATTTTGTATTTTGGCCTTTTTTATTTTTGACCAATTAAAACTAACTTTAAATAACTTTATTTTATATCAGGGTTATGAAGAATTTAACGCTTTTTCGACAATGTTCTTAGTTTTGATTTTGCAGTGTTCGAAGGGGAGTTATGGTCATTTAAATGTCATAAGGTACAAGACTCGAAAAAATCTTGAAAATTGAATAACTGAAAAACAAAGCGATTAAAAAAATCTAAGAGGTATTTCCGATCATAAATGAGCTCTTCAGTGTGTCCTATATAATTGCTGTAGTCACCCTGTACACTCTTTCCATTACAGGTGGTCCCCTTGCCAATCCGATGCTCTCTTTATGTGCAACTTATGTAAACTTAACGTTCCTATAACATATAAGTCAGTAAAGACATTTTGAATCATTAAACTATAAAATTTAATAAATCTAACTACTTATTAATCTAAAGAGTAACTTGTATTATTCTAACTAAGCTAAGTTTTTGCTTATTGACTGGAACACGTATGTGATCGAATGATGACCATTGTAATTTACCATAGTACTCCTGCTGTATATTATAGATCCCTGATGAGGCTGTGAAGCGAAAGCGCTCGGACCATCCAATAAAAAGTTTTATTGGCCAATAAAAGCCGTAACAATTTCCTCCCCTGTGTAGCTGAATGGCTCTAATGACTGAACTGAGTTGCTTTGTAATTACCATGAATTACGCGTGGCGGAGCTTCCGTACACAGCTAGTAAAATACAAAGTAATTGAAATATATACACTCTGCCGTACGAGGTGCAAAAGGGACACCTACCGATTGAGACACCTACTGTTCCTCCCTACATAGTGTTTTACAGACACTTACCTCTTCAGCTGAAGGGGTTCAAGAACGAGACGAGGCGGAGATAGGGACAACCAACTGTGCTAGTGGCTTTGTCTAGGCTGGACTAAAGGGTACAGGGCCCGCCAAGGGGACCAAACAACCACTGTTGTCACCATATACCGGCGAAATTCTGGGGGTGTCTGAATTACACGTATAGGGCACCAAAGGTTAATGCCCTATACGTTAAAGCTAAAAATGGAATTTACGCACGATATGAGCATGATATGGTGTTTCTTGTAAACAAAACCATTATGTTAGAGTTCTAAGGTCGCTAGCCAATGATTGTGCGTATGAGGCCATAACTGCAGAAAAAAAAGAAAAAAAACCCGAGGACTACCACATACGAAACTTGTTCATAGTAGGACTGCAATCGGCAGCCATTCGACAGCTACTCCTCGAAATTAATTCTCCTGAATTGGATGGAGCAATTGATAAGACTGTCAAGAATTCTGAAAAGAGCACTCTGATATCAGAGGCTCCAGCTGGCCTCTTTAGCAACGCGCAATAAAATTCTACCCATCCCGAACCATCAGGAATGTGTTACTTTTGTAGAGGTGCCTGGCATAAAAAACGCATTGCCTGGCACGGGACACAACATATGCCAACTGCAATGAGCGTAACCCATGGGCCCGAAAAGGTATTTTAACTATTTTAAAATGGAAGAAAATTCCATCCTAGGAAGTTTGGCGTCAACCGCAATCTCTTAGGATGAGTAGTTTTCTTTCTATGGTTTTTCAAAGTTTCGCGCTCTGGCCGGGACCCCCTGCCTACCAGTGTGATGTCACCTTTGCAAACTGAAAAATCATAGAAAGAAAACTACTCAACGTACCACTACTACGACGGGCCACTATCGAAGAGACTCCTTGTCGTGGCTCTATAGTAAAGGATGGAGATCCTGGGGTTAGCTCCCCAGGAAGTCTTTGTGAAACACCTCATCACATTTAAGTGTTTTTCAGCTCTAACCGCGAAGTCTTTTATGTGGCAGTTCCATTACAGCTTGCTTGTAAGAGTCATTCCTAAAAATTGGACAGTTCTGGCGCACAGGAATGTAGTGTTACCGAATGTAACATATTTATTTACTTGTTTGTTATTTTCAATTATTTAAATTAACTAAAGTTTGAAATGTAAATTTTGTAAATGTATTTTGTTTGAAATGTAAAGTTTGAGATGTCAAATGTAAACGTAAATTTTCTGTAGTATGACAGGCTGTATAGTTGTACTGAAGCCAATAAAGTAAAAAAAAAAAAAAAAATGTAGGAGAGTTCGGATGGTATCAAATATCTGAATGGAATCTACTTTTATTTAGAAATATAAAATTAATACGTGGGTAACGCTCATCAGGTTGGCCACTATCCTCGAGTTTGCATTTGTAGCTGTCATTGTGGGCGCCAGCCATCCAAAGCTACCCAAAGCTATCCAAACGATCCAAAGCTACTATTCCATTAAAAATCAATGGACACCACGCTCAGAGGGCCTTGTTAATACTGGAACCTCTGGAAGCTGCATCAGTCAAGCATATATTGTCCGATTCACCGCAATATTGAATTTCTCTGTTTACAAAACAACTAAAAGGAGTTAGTTTGTGATGTCTAATCTCAAAAGGTTCTAAAATACATTCCCATCACCGGAGTATGCAAGTCTCGGAGTATGCAACAACCTTAACTTTTTGCTGTGTTGCAAAGATGAAAAATCACTATATTTTTCAAGACATTTCACAATTCACGGTGACTCAAGTATACTACGGTCTGAAAAAATTTAAAACCTCATCTATTCAAAACTAGTTATGTATACTACTCGTAATTTCCAAGTTCTGCGAAATTCCTCCAGTACCTATTTCATATTTACAATGTAAAATTGACCACTGCCTATCCAGATCCTGAAATCCATCATGTAGGAAATGACCCAGATTAGTGCCTCCCAAAACCCCCTCCCACACGCTTGATAAAAAAATCAAGTGCTATCGCTCACCTATGAGTGTCAATCTTGTAACTTCAGAAGGCCTATACAAATAAATAATTGCATTTCATTTCATTTCAAAATCAAGAGCTAGGTTTGCTTCAATAGGTACCTAGGAAAAATATAAAACGCTGCAAATTATTTTACGAAGGTTCATTATTATTATAGTTTTATTGTAGTATGTACAAATATGTCAGGATCTATGACTAAATGATCAGGAACCCCGCTCTCGGTCCAATTGCAGCCTGCGTGTTCTCGTACAGACTTTATAGGTTTCCCACAAACTTCTAAGATAGAGCCAGCTCGTTGACGCAAAATGTCACTGTCTCTCCAGTCGATCGGAAGCTGAACTGTAGTCCTCAAAAAATTCAAACATTCTACCCTTCCTCTTTGAAAGTTTGATATTAGCCAAACTAATGAGCGTAAATATGTTATCCGCCGTGGAATAAGACTTCGAAAACCCACCTGCGCTTCACTGAGTATATTATTACCTACCTCCAACCGATCCAACAGTACGCCGACATACAATTTCACAGAGGCATCCAGGAATCCGATCCCTGTAAAATGACTAGGGTCCCCCCGTGCTACCCTTCAAATGCGAAGGGAATATCACCGCTTTCCTAAAACTATCGGATGGGTCATTACGTTCAAAAATTTGGTTAATTACTTCCACTACCCTTATTAAAATAAACTATTGGGTGCGTTTTTCCCCTCCAAGAGGCACAAGATCAAACCCCGATGCTTTTGAGTTTTGGGCCTCGTCCAGTACCCAGTTCAAGTCTACCAAAGTGGTTTCTCGGTCAAGATTCACGTCTACAAAATGTGGAGCGGCATATATGATAAAGGGAGGATTCCATTCGGCGGGTTCAGTAATCCTCGGAAGTGGGCCACCAGCTCAGCCGGGGTACATGAGGGGAAAACAATAGGCCTCGCGCTTCTGAACTCACTTACTAAATCCCAATACATTTTTGAATTCCTGACTAACGAAAACTTCGATACTCTTAGATCATTGTACTCTTCTTTATATTGTTTATAACGATACATATTTCTAATTGCTACCAAATTTGAGTTTTTATGCACATTTTACAAGTCCATACATCCTATTTCTCAGCTTTGAGTATTTGTTATCGAACCAATTTTCATTTCATGTTTTAATGGGTTTATAGAGCTGAGGTTGTATCCTACCTGAGCTGATTGCTTGATACTTCCAACCATGATGCTTAAAACCGCACCAGGGTTGTTCGCTAGGGCATTCAAGCTTTTTATCTTGACCCTAAATTAGATTTGTATTAGTTTACGTCCTCTTTAGTGCATCTTTGTTGCAGAAGTAGAGGAACTAGAGCGAAATCTGGTATGGTACTTAGTAATTTAAATGGGAAGATGGTCCGAAAAATGAGATGGTGACACTTTGCAATCATGAGTCATATTCAGCAAACTACTCGATGCGTATACCCCATGTGATTCATGGAGTGTGCACAGGGTCCTGCAAATGTTGCTACGGTACTTAAGGGACCTGGGCTGGGCACAAGGGCCTAATTCCAGGCAACAAATAAACAGAAAGGAGTGTGACAGCCCCTTTTGGCCTTACTAGCGGATAAATGAGCAGCTTTCAGGGATTATCCTTTCTGATCGAACGAGTTAGGTTTATACTGAATCGCCACATCTCAAGAACGCGGGGATGAAGCCGTTCGACCCACTGAGAGAAGGGTAAATGCACTTTCTCGGAAATGATGGGAACTGTCACTCTTTCCTTTTTAGAAAACAAACTTATTTGAAGAATCAGTACGTTAAATGTCAGCAGCATGGGTTCCGATCCAAGAAATGTCAACTGGAAAACCACAAAGCTAATTAGCTTCCTTCGAAAAGGTACTAATGATTTAGTTTTACTGTTGCGGAGAAAACTAATGCTCCTTGATAAATGGTGGCCATTAGCGATTGGGAATAATAATGAAAAAATTAAAAATAGGATGGTCTGCCAATGAATCCAGTTCAGTATATGTCATCTGAAACATTCATCGGGCTACTCAACAACAACCAGGAATTTCCTCAAAACATTAGACTTGGAAAGATTTTGCCCTCTTCGGGGACTTTGGATAAAAGTTTGCCTTCTTTGGGGAATAATAGAAATTTGAATAGAAAGATGTCTGACTTATTTATAGACTTTGAATATTGGGAACTTTGCCCTTGGAAATATAAATTGGGAACAGTGCCCTAGACAGTTGCATTGGGATATAACCCATGAAAAGAAGTAATGAGGCAGAGGCGCCAGGAAGCCATTTTGGTGATGATAAATGAAAGTGGAAAGGAGGAAAATTTTAAAAATAAGAAGCCATAATTGAGAAATAAAAGTATTTATATGAAAACGGAATAATTAGGGTTCCTTTTGGGGACCCTCGGGCGCTCCGTTCCTTCTGGAACATTTAGACCCGCAAAAATAGTGGATTGTACAACTAAGGTATGAAACCAGCATGTAACAAAAACCACGCTCTGCTACCATGTCAGGGAATTTAGGGGACCTGAGCTGGGCTCCAGGGCCCTTATCTGGGTGGTAAATAAACAGAGAGGAGTGTGGGGGGTGTACCTTTTCCCTTACTCGCGCATAAATGTGCAGCTTTCGGGGATTAACCTTCCCGATCAAACGAGGTAGGTGTATCCCGAATTGCCGCATCTTAAGAACACGAGAATATAGCCGTTTGACGCAACGCTGAGCGAAGGGTAGACTCACTTAAATTACGGCAACTGTCACAACGTAAACTCCCCATTTTCACCCCTCTTAAGATTTACTATTGAGAATCACCACCCCAATTTCATCTCATCAATTCACGGACTATTCTCCCCTGCCCGACTTCACCTTACCTTTTGATTGCCTTTCACTCATCCACGGATTTCCAATTACATACACAGAGAATATTTCGTTCCTCGCCTATTCTTATGATAGCATTCCCCATAACCACAATATTAAATATTCCATTTCTTGAGCAACCGAACACAAAGCCAAAAAATCTTCATCCCAGGTTTTCCATTCAGATAAATCGGAATTATTTCAAATGTTAACCTATCATTAAAAACTACCACTATAATCTGTATACATAAAACCCTCAAAAATTTTAAACAACTAGAATCACCTGAAACCCATCAAAAACCTTCCACTAACTCTTCCAAATCTGGTTCATTTTTTAGTGGGAAACCATTTTTTAACTGCGTATTCATGCATGGTTTTGTTGAATTTCGAAAATTCCTCGATAGTCTGAGTTTCAGATAACAGCAGAAGATAATAATTTTTCAAAAAAGTATACAAATTATTGTTTTTTATATTTTTGTTAATACCATTTGTGATGATTGATTAGGAATGGGCTTGATAAGGCAATGAAAATAATAGTTTAACAGTCTGTCGATTCTTAAGGCAGGGCCTGTGAAATGATTTCCTATTGTTCAACATAAGTGAATCAATATTATGGTATTTGTTGGTGGCCCTGAAAAGGGCCGTTGAAAAGGTGGCAGGGTGTATCTATTCAGATCACGTCGGATTCACTCGTGTGGTATGTGGATACAAGAGAATGAAACAAGTGGTTGTCTTTCAGATGAACGTATATTTTGTGGCTCTGCTGGTCTCTTTTTACAGTTCGGTCTGGAGTGTGGAACCCCCATTCAGACCAAAATAAGGAGATAAACAGTCCAGGAGAGTGAAGATGCAAACCACACCATAACCTTTTAGGCTAATATGCTCATTTCCTCTTTCTTGTCTTAAATTAGATCTGTAGGCATCGCTTCCTCATCCACTGCCTGGTATTCCCGGTTGAGCTGCTTTAGCTTCGTAGGCCATCCTGATTGCATCCCTCATGTCACACTCCATAAGACCACATAGTACTTGGTCACCATCATCCTCCCCACGAAAAAGGCCTCGCATATTACACCGTCTGAATTTAGTACCACCAATGTCCATCTAATCTTACCGATATTTAAGGCAAAAATGAGGGTGGACATGTTGGGTTGTGACGTCATTCATCTTCAATGAACAGCATATTGTCCCGCCACTCTCATTTCAAGTGAAAACGTGATGTGCTTTTCATATTTTCCCCCAAAAGTTCATGTACAGAATCATCAAACTATTCAAAATAGGAGCAACAATGAGCTGGGACTTTGTAACCCAGAGCTCATTTCAATCTGGCCGTCTTCAATTTCTTCACCAACATCGTTCCAACTTTATGACAAAACTGTCATGTTTTTTTTCTGTTTGGAAACGTGAAAAACTCATGGCAACTCCACAACCAATTCAGAAGCTAACGGGCTTCCGATTCAAGACCAAAGGGCCAGCCACCAACTCCTTGATAAGATTAAGTGAGCACTTACCATCCTGCATTCAACTCCCTCAAGTGTTCCGCCCTAGAACTTCACAATTCAATCGTGAAACTTGGACTTGTTTCGCCTCAGTCGCAGTGGAAGTTGAGTAAATAGCGTTTTCTTTTCTTCGGAGAGTCAGCGACTTATAACCGACGATGTGACGAACGCCGATTCAAAAGTTCCAGCAGCGCAGCACGACCATAGGCGCGAATTTCCGTGATTCCCCCCCTCCCCCATCATTATCCTGTGTTTTTCTTTAATTTGAGCACTTTGAAAATCGTGGTACAAATCTTTTTCTAAACCGTATTCGGTTATTTATACAAACGTTTGGTTTTCACCATTTTTGCAGTTAGAATATTAGAACCCTTAAATTCTAACCTTTAAAGTTGACCAAAAGTGATGCTGATGTTACAGGAACATCCCCGGCTAATGTATGATTTTTGAGCCAAATTTCATAGAGTTTCGTCCTGCAGTTTCAGATAAAAGCTGAAAATCATGGTACAAATCTTTTTCTAAACCGTATTCGGTTATCTATACAAACGTTTGGTTTTCACCATTTTTGCAGATAGAATATTAGAACCCTTAAATTCTACCCTTTAAAGTTGACCGAAAGTTATGCTGATGTTACAGGAACATCCCCGGCTAATTTATGATTTTTGAGCCAAATTTCATAGAGTTTCGTCCAGCAGTTTCAGATAAAAGCTTTGGACGGTAGACAGCGTTTACTATTTTCTATTACGCTAGTTTACTATTACGCTTGACTCCGAAACTACGAGGGACGTCTCGTACTGGACCAAAATTTATGAAATTTCGGCTCAAAAATGATGCATTAGCCTGGAATGTGTTAGTAACATCGGCATCACTCTTGATTAACCTTGAACGGTAGTATTTAAGGTTTGTAATATTAAAAATTCCATATCTCGAAAACTATCAAAATATAAGGGTATTTTTTGTTTGATTTGAAGATGAAGAGGTTCGATAAATCGAATGAGGCCATCTGGGTTGCTTTACGTTCGTATCCCACAATAATGGAAATATAGGAATATATCGAGCCCTGATCTATGCACGTCAGATGATGCTAATATCTTAATCAAGTCATAGTAGTCCACTGAAAGAGTACATACGAACTAAATCACTCGCGACGAAGTTGTGGAAACCCATTTCAAAACGGAGGTCAGTGAAAAATCGTTGTCTATTTCCACGAAAAATAAAGAGTTACAATGTTAAATCAATTTCGACGGTTAGGCCATCATCAGTAACAAACAATAACTGAACACATAATAGAAGGGATAATTCCAAACTTTATAGAAATGGACTAATCAGTGGTGAAATATATTGAGGAATATCCTCATTTAAATATTTAAACAAATAATTTTTAGGGATATCCCTCAATATATTTCACCACTGATAAATCCAATTCTATGAAGCTGGGAATTCTCCCTTCAAACAGTTGAAACCAGTAATTCTTCCCCTCCTTTCACTTCATTAGCTATAATCCCCCTTCACCTAGCCTTCACTGAATCGGTTGTACCTCCAGCCCCTTTTCCTTTCTCTCGACCAATGGGATTCAATCCCCCTTCACCTGTGATTGTATAAGCTGTTCCTTTCTATTGTGTGTTCAGCAATTGTTTGTTACTTATGATGGCTTAACCGTCAAAATCGATTTAACGTTGTAACTCTTCATTTGTCGTGTAGACAACGTTATTTCACTAAATCCCGTTTCGAAAGAGTATATGCCTGCTACGCTAATGGCTGGGGTTCGAATCCTGTCTGTGACAAAATTTTCTTTAAATCTTTCACAGTCACCTTCAGGGTTATTTAAGGTATTATTTATTCCTAGTGGTTTATTTCACTTTATTGTATTGTATTTATTTATTTTTTAAAAGTTTATTAATATTTATTTTCTCTTGGTAGGTGACATCGTCCAGTTAGATTTCGATAATCAACCATACACTAAGTTTGCGATAGATATGAGTAGATCCTCCTTCTCGATTCTTGCTAATGCTACTCTTTGGCATATTCTGGAGGTTATTCAACCTGCAGGATATCCTCTGGGTGTAGCAGTTAAATCGCCTCTCCCCTTTGAAGGAGGAACTACTACATTTTTATCACTCTCTTGTCATGTCATATAATAGCAGAGCTCGGTTTCAAACTACCCCCCCCCCCCCCCAATCAACCCCTCGAATATCGACTGTCCTGTCCCCCCCCCTCCACCCTTTCCATAGGCAATATGGGCAATATAACTAAAACTTTCATCCTTAAAAAATTTTAAAACTTACCCCTGCCCTGCCGATTCGGAGCCCCCCTTCCACACTGCCACCCCCACCCACCCCCTTCTCGATTCTTTGTAATGCTACTCTTTGGCATATTCTGGAGGTTATTCAATCTCTGGGTGTAGCAGGTTAATCGCCTCTCTCCTTTGAAGGGGGAACTACTATATTTCCATCACCTCAGTTGTCAAAGTTTGATAATAAATTTCTACAGACAAGTGATCTGCGTTGAAAGGCTATCCAATACCGAAATAATAAACCTTCGTGTAATAATTTGCAGCGTTTTATCTTTATTAGGTTTTTGTATTTTAATTATATTGAAACGTGAACCAACGAATCTTGAAGGGGTTTACTTTTTTTTTCTTGGTCGATTACAAAGATTCATTAATGAAAATAATAAAACGAAATTGGTTGAAATCGGCAAGGGGTTCATCGTAAGGTCTCCTTGTTATAATTTTTGCCTTTCTTGCCCCAGTATTATTCAACTTTCTTAAACAAGCTTTCATAAAGTGGAACCTCATCATTTTGGAGAGCTCAATCCCTCCGGTTGATATTTCATCTCGAGGTTTGTATTGCGCAGTAACACAAACTTTGCCGACGTCCTTCCGACGACTTAGTTTTCCGGAAGTTATACGTGAACAGAAAGTATCTTTGGCAGTTTTTGGTAGTGTGTCACCTCTTGTTCCTCTCAGATATTATTTATGTTCAGAATCCAGGAGTATATCGTGTTATCCAGACACTGATCAGCTAAAGTTGAGAATTCTGACACGCTGAAATGAGTTCCGACGTTCGAGGCATCATTACCAACTTAGGAGAGATTAGTGACCTTCGTGAAATACCAATAACAAGTATGACAAGTTTGAAGGAAATAACCAGATTAGTTCCACTGTAAGAGATTTGCGTAAAAACAGTAATCGCTCTTTTCTGAAATTCTGACTAATTTCGTTTAATACTTTAACTATTTGAAATTAAAATTTTCAATTCAATTAATTTCAATTCAATTTAATTGTATAACCCTTAGTTATTACTAGGAGTTCCTTAAATACATATTATAAATTTCACATTATATCTTGCCTTAATTTCTGCCTCAATAAACAATGTTAGACTTTTACGTATGAAGTATCAAATAATTACTTATAGTTTTACATAATTTAGATATAATAAATGAGCATTGCGTAGTTAACATAGATCACAATCAATGATGTCTACACTTGACTGCCAAATTTCAACAATAATCCCGAGTCCTTACCAAAATTACCAGAGCGGTGTATCTCTTGTAGATTTTGTTCTTCATGTCCTTCTTGCTCAGTTTTCTGGAAATGTTGGGAGGGGACGGAGCATGATCTCCACGTCTGACCCAGCAGATGTAGAATCTGTGACAATCCACCGATTGAAAATTCTTGGATTTCTACAGTATATTTCAATATTTTGATGTAATTTTGGGGCATAGGTGAAATAAGAAGAACAAGATTTCAATCACTTGTATAATTTATTACGATATTCTTTATGTTGCTCTAAAAGAAAGATAATCAGCCCAAACATGTCTTCATCGAAAATTTGTCCAAACTGTTGATTTTCAGTAAAAGAGGGAAATGTAATTTTATTCGAAATAATACAGAAAATGAGAAAAAGACTGGTTCTATTCTCAAGTTATTTACTTCGTGTGGTGGCTCTTGAAGTTTTAGTGCATTATACCACCGAGTACAGAGAGCCCTTTGAGAAGTGCTCATTCATGTGATCGGCGAGGGTGAAAGAGGAAATCTGATCATCCGTGAGGCGAGCGTGTCCTACCACATCATATTCGGTGAAGAGTTTCCCAAGAAGAGACGAAGCAACCGACCTAGATGGACACTTTCTACTCACAACCTACCTACGTACAGATAGCTAGCTGTTTCTGCTTGTCTAGTAGCGATTTAGGGAACGAAACAGTTCAGTTGGTGATGGAGACAGCTGGTTAAGGATGTAGTCTACCGTCCCATCTTTAGGTATGACACCCAACGAACCTGTGACATATACAGTAGCACGGGAATTAGTAATGACGAAGCCAACTCACTGTAATGGCAGTTGGATAAACAAAAAGTTAAGTTAGTAATGTAGCTAGCTGGTTCAAGGTGTAGTGTAGGTACCCTCCCATCTTTACGTATGACACCCAACACACGTATTACATATCAGGTAGTACCTCGTGAATTAGTAATGACGACGGCTACTCACTGTAGTGATAGTTTTAGAAACAAAACCTTTAAGTTAGTAATGTTGCTAGCTTGTTCAAGGTGTAGTGTAGGTACCCTCCCATCTCTACGTATGACACCAAACATACGTATTACATATCAGTCGTGAATTAGTAATGACGAAGGCTACTCACTGTAGTGGTTGTTTTGAAAATAAAACCTTTAAGTTACTAATGGAGCTAGCTGGTACAGGATGTAATCTACCCTACCACCTTTAGGTTTGACACCCAACATACCTATTACATATCAGATAGAACCTAAGGAATCAGTAATGACTCCGCCAACTCACTGCAGTGGTAGTTTTAGAAACAAAACCGTTAAGTTAGTAATGTAGCTAGCTTGCTCAAGATGTAGTGTAGGTACCCTCCCATCTTTAGGTATGACACCCAACATACCTATCACACATCAGGTAGAACCTCGTGAATTAGTAATGTTGACGCCAACTCTCGGGGAATCTATTGGATCACAAAGTTCTCAGATGTCAATAGATGGTCATTCTTCGGAACACTAATATTGGGGTCGCTGCTGACATTCATTGCCATTCCATTATGGGTTAATGGGAACCACTGAAAAAGCGGATCCCATTCCCCATAACCGAGGATTTCATTACCCCCACTGATTTACATTTTGGTGAAACACATACCCACACCCTTTCTGGATGGATTTTGGAAAACTGAAAATGATCTGAACAATAGAGAGCAGTTCTAACGTTTTTAGTACGTAAAAAATTTAAAGATGAAAAATAAGATATTTACCTCATTTTAAGAGGCATCAAAAATAATTAGAAATAATCCTTAAAACTGCCTGCTGTCTTTAAGCTCAGTGAAACTTGGAGTGTATTTTTGAGGTGCCTCATACTATGTTTATGTTTCAAGCATGCAAAAATAAAAAATGCGAAAGTTGAATTTGGACTACAAAGAAGGGGGGAAAGTATAGAAGTAGCACCTACCTGGTTTTTATTTTTTATTTTATGAAGCTATTGCAATGGCTCGGGATTTTAAAATAAAAATTTTTGAATAATTTCTTCATCGAAATCTGTTTTGAGTGAGGTATTCTGAAACGAATCCTAGAGCTTGACGCTTTTTCATAGATATATTTGTGTGTGTGTGTGTGTGTGTGTGTGTGTGTGTGTGTGTGTGTGTGTGTGTGTGTGTGTGTGTGTGTGTGTGTGTCTGTGTGTCTGTGTGTGTGTGTGTGTGTGTGTGTGTGTGTGTGTGTGTGTGTGTGTGTGTGTGTGTGTGTGTGTGTGTGTGGTGTGTGTGTGTGTATGTGTGTGTGTGTGTGTGTGTGTGTGTGTGTGTGTGTGTGTGTGTGTGTGTGTGTGTGTGTGTGTGTGTGTGTGTGTGTGTGTGTGTGTGTGTGTGTGTGTGTGTGTGTGTGTGTGTGTGTGTGTGTGTGTCATTCCAGACGATAACTCTCCTTAGGATTGAGATAAAAATTCCGTTCCTGCGCCAAAAAATCAAGCTTTCTAAAAGAAAGGATGAGTTCGTTGGCCAGCACTTTTGAGCACATTAAATTGGTCAAATTCCAAAAAATGTGCTAAAAAAAAAAAATCACTGAAAATGGCTAAAAACGGCTAAATATTGTTAACATTATGTTTTTTCTCGCAATTATTGCTCAAATAAAGTTTATTAACTATAAGATCAAACATTCAAAAATGTATGTACAAAATTATTCTGAAAAATGTAGTTAAATGTCATTAAAATTTGCTGAAAAATCAACAAAAACTGCAAAAAAGCTTAAAATCCAAATGAATAGCAGCTTATTATTTAAAATACGTTTTTTAAGGCTTAAAACATAGTATTAGGCACCCCACAAAGATTCTCCAAGTTTCATTTTGATATCAAAAAATCGTGGGAAAAATTTACTTTCCATATTATGATAAAAGGGCGTTAGTATACGATTCCCTGCGCTTAAATCGGGTATAACTCGAAACTTTTAAATATTATGTTGAGAAAAATCATCCTGGCGAGTTGGAGACGGATCCTATGAAAGCCAAATCCCATTGAAAAAGTGCGCGTTCATTTGGTTAATTGACGCTTTTATTAAAAAATAAATAGAATAAAAATAAAAGTAAATAAAAAACAAGAAATACGAGACACAGGAAAATTTCTTTTGTGCGGGTTTATTAAAACAGAGTCAATGACCCATAACCACCATTCAAATGGGAAACTCATGTTCTCGATCGGACTAGTCCTACCCCCTAAATACTACCTACCCCAAAAACTAATATTAAATCCTACGCTAAATGTGGAACAAAGTTTTTTTATCCCCTGTCATATTGGCTTCTTTTTCTCGTTAAGAATTTCGCATTATTTCATAAGACATTGACGATATTTTCATGAAGATAGTAGTAGTAATAATAATTATAATAATAAGATAATAATGAGAATAATTGAAGATATTTCATGAAGACAAGTTTTCACAATAAATGGGGAAAATAATAGTGATTCATACATCATTGTATATCTTTTAAGGATAAAAGTAAGAGGGAATTGTTCCCACGAGAGTTCAATATTATCGTCTTTGCCAGGTTCCATTCGGTTTTGGGAGGCTAAGTGGAGTTGGCCTTTGAGATTGAGTGGGTTTTCGTCGAAATAATTTAATTCTTCCTCTGAAAACTCAATCATACTGCTGGGTAGAAACCGAGGGGACATCAAAGGTTCTCTGTCCGTAACAGATCCGACTAATTGTCCGAAACTGTCTGAAACTCTCGGTATCACGGATCGCCTCTCTCGTCCGTGTTCATACACGTTCTTCCCTTTTGTTTGAATTTACCAAATCGTTAGCACAATTAAAGGCGAGTGTGGTAGAGGGTGAGGAGATAGGGGTTCATGTATTACGCATATTGCAAAGTATCACAATCATCCTTTAAAACGAGATTTTAATGTCTGGAACTTTGCCAGGATGTGGGTCTATACATCATCTGAACTCATAAATTTCATGAAAGAGCATTTGTGTGTATATGTGGCGATGGAAGTATGTGTGTTTGGCTTGTAGGTAATTGGGGGAGTTAATATCTCACTAGAGTTCAATCTTGCCTCTTCCCAATCGTGCAATCCAGACACACTCCAGTTGGCAGAATGACCATTTGGTGCATAGGAGGCAGGCTCCTGTTCATTCGTCTTGCGTGATTTTTAACTGCGCTCACCATCGTCCCAACTCTCACCAACATTCAAGAAAATAGGTCTTAAGGGGCGTCAGCTTTCCTTTTCTCCTTCATCATCTTCCTATTCTTCTTCCTCTTCGACCACCAGCGTGTTCGTTGTGAACAAGCATTTACCTTCGAGCATGGCATTGGATTCCAAGTAACACTAATGCATCCCATTGTTGCCAAAGCTGCAATCAACACATAAGGAAAGCATCTCAGGTATGGTTCTGAAGATTTGCGGCAAATGGATCAGAAGAGGCAGATGGAATAAAGTGTTTTAGAATAAAGGGTGCAATGGAATAAAGTGTTTTGCTACTTATTTTCCGAAACGGTTTTCCATGTGCACACTTTCTGCCTAAAATCTTGACATCTGAGGCAAACAGCTTGTCTAGAATGCAATCCTAGGCAGAGTGCCTATCTGCAGGATCTGGCAATGTGGTGTGTTTTAGTGCTGGTTGCCTTGGGGGACGAGGTAATATTCTATGTTCCGAGGATCTTCCCTCAAGTTGAAGAAGCCACCATGACACAGCACCAGGATGTAGCTATTCTAACTATGGTGGCTTGTATAGGTCGCAGAGCCGCTAGGCCAACTAAGGATAGGTACAAAAGCTGAACATCCAGCTCATGTAGCTGCAGAAATGCTGGAGGGAGCTGGAGATGTACAAGTTCTACCCACTCACCTCTCACTCAAACAGTTCATTTAATACGAGGAGTCACTTCCTAGTGAGCTCCAGCTTTCTGCAGAGATTTCTTGTGATTATGTACATGGCAGTGCTCTAAATTGAACCTTATGAGTGCCGACTCGAAAAACTCCACTTCGACTGGACCCAATGTTAGTTCTCATTCTCAACCGGTTTCATTTAGCAAGAAGACGCCCAGAAGTGGTTGCCTGTGCCTGAATAATTTCCATCAGTAAGAAATAGGGGACACTGTAAGCAGTTTCTCCCTGACCCACTCTCTTGAAGGCATTGGTGCACCTTCTCATTTAATTTATTATGTTGCCTGACTGTATGGAGAAAGCATGAAGGTCTCAACGAAGAGATGATATCATTGGGCGCAGGAGATCCTCTACCACCTATCCTCATCACTCTGGTAGTGGATTCAGCTTTAGGTAACTTGCCGGTTGAGATTGGGTTTGATTCCACTCCAGGGTATGAGTAATTACATTGGCATATGTTAGTGGAATAATCCTGTTGGCTGAACTCATAAGAACTTGCAGATAGCCGTAAACGCATTTGCTGAGCAGCTGCCTGGTGTAGTTTAGCGGATATCCCTTCTAAAAGTGAATCTCCTTGATCTCGTCAGGTCGCCAACTCATAGTGAAGGTAGTGGATGAGGTTTCTTTGTCATCGGAAAATCTACCAACGCGATTCAACTCCATGAGGGTTGAAGCAATGCTCCGGAGTTCTTTGGTGTGATCCTTGATGGATCACTCACTCATATTACAAAACCTCCACTGAATAAACTACAAAAACTACGTGTCCTCGGCACATATCTCCAAATCATACTAGCTAGTATTTGGTGGGCTTAATGCTGAGTGGTTGTTCGCGTTATATCACGATGTTTGTTCTGCTGTTTGTTATTGACTGGGGTTCTTACCCGGTGCCCCAAGTGCCTGCATACATTTGATTGCCATCAAACCACTAGTGCCATGTTTATGCAACGATAATTTTAGAGACTCCTTACTTGGTCCGAAGTTTTTCTAAATCGGATATTAGTTGAAGGATCGTATCAAATTTATTGTATATTAATTATGCATTATGAATTAAGTATGTATTATTTCCGATTATTATTTTCGAGCAGTTTCCCTCATGTAAGGCACGAACGCGTCTGCCCAACTCCTTCTCCTGGGAATCCAGTCTGCTCCATCACACACCATTCAAACTGATATATTTCATGCTTGTTACAACTGATGAAGAAGCATGCCAGCATGAAGCATGAAGCTGCTTACTCAACATTGCAGACATTCATTTCCAAGTTGTACTAACAACCAGAGATTTTTACATAGAAAAGTTTGCGTACATACAGGGGGCTCATTCTGGATGAACGAGAGTTTACGGATTAATTTTTTTCCTGAAGTTATCCTCGTACGAAGTCTAAACTCGTGGTTTCGATGGGTGAGAGAGAAGAGGCTTTTAAAACAAGTTGATCTTCGGGCAGCACAGTAGATAATTACACCCAAGTCAAACACGACTTTTACTTTTCTGCTGATACCTATTTAACTTGTACTTGGAGAGGATCGGACGAGTGGCCCAACGGAGAAAAACGCCTCTTCCTCATAAGTCAGCTGTTTGAGAGCACCTTCCAGTTTGCCTCGGCCTCTACTGAATGTTTAACTTTCAGGAAAAAGCCTTCGTTCAAAACTTCCTTCCACACAGAGAGCGAACTGTGGAACAACACAAATATAACTCGAGACACCTCGATACAAAATTTCAGGATAACATCACGCGCTTCGTGTGGCTCCTAAGTGTAAATGTTCATTACCACATTATCATTATTAATCTCAATTTCATTCAGCGAATTTATATAGAATATGAAGGTATTACAATGGGTCCAATAATTTTAAAATAATGAAATTAAAAATTACGAACCTATTTTTCATTGAAATCCGTTTTGAGAAATTCTGAAACGATTCCTAGAGTTAAATGCTCTTTCATATTTATACATATATATGACGCGCGCTCGCGCGTGTGCGTGCGTGTGGGTGTGTGCCTTCCCAGACAATAACTATCCTTAGGATTAGACCAAAAATCCAGTTCTTACGCTTAACAGTCAAGCCTTCCAAATGAAAGGATTAGTTGGTTGGCCAATACTTTTGAGCACGTTAAATAGGACTAACTTCAAAAAATGTGCAAAACATCACTAAAAAATGGCTAAAAACGACTCAAAATCGTTAGATTTATTTTTTATTTATATCAATGAATTACAACATTAAAAAAATTATTCACAAACTTTTGCTGCAAAATTCTCTTAATTACATTAATATTTGCTGAATCGATGAACACTCACAACAAAAACTAAAAGTCCGAACTGTTTTTTGAATCGGAGAACATCATATAGAACGAGTTGTTTTGTCGTCAAATAGGTAGTTACCAATTTCTTTGCACACAATGTGCTCACATTTCAAAGCGATGTAACATAGCATAATACGGTAATTTACAGAAATTTGCTTCTACGATCATGCTGCATGACTGGAACTCTACTTTTATTATAACTTGTTGACTGTTAAAATTTGTGCTAACAATTACGTATAATACCATGTTTATTGTGGTTTTACACGAATCGGCATGGAAATTGTTACGAAGTGCGTATTGTTAAAGGGCAAAAATCATGATTCGGGACTTTATAATGATTATTGACGTGAACTTAATTTTTATGGCTGCGACCATTACCAAGCATGATGATGTCTTGAAAATCGTGTTACCTTGACGAAGTCACTCAATCGTTGATGTTGAGACCAGGGGGACGATTTGATCCCAGTACCAATAAGTGCGATCTTTCCTACTGTTGTAATAATCTAGTGCTAGTTGGCTCTTTCATCTTCTTTGAAGGTTTAGATCTGAACCATTTGTTCTGCTATGCTGTCTTGGCTAGGCTTCCCACCTGATGTTCTAAGTTCCTTCCCACCTTTCCACTGGTGTTCTAAGTGCCTATGTCACAGCACCAGTTAAGGCGATGGACTCGGTATTGTCTCGCCCTTAGAGGCTCGAGCTGGGATCGCTCACACTGCTGCTGGCCTAGACTTTGTCAGGCAGCAGTTGTTGTGGTGCGACCGAACAAAACCAACCACTCTCAAATCCAGTTTGTCTGCTGAGTTCGCTGCTGCACTGCGTGAGTCAGTGGATGGTGATGAACTCCAACAGTGCTCTGAATCCCCCACTTCTCCCCAGTGCGTTGAATGGGCATCAGAGGGCATTGTGGCCCGCGACTATTACCATTTTCATACCGACCGGGTGGCTATATTAGCCACCTCAGTGAGGTGTTCAAGGGGTAGTCATCATTGTTAGCGAAAACTTGGAAGTATATAAAGTGTTGAACAATTACCTGAACGATATAGAACATAAAATTTGATGTATGTGCATGTTTAAGTAAATTTATTGTATAAATTGGAAATTGTCATGGCTGTATGGAGAAATCCAATGCCAAATAAAAGAAAAAAAAAAAAAAAAAAAAAAGGGTAGTTGCAGGACACCCTTTTCCGTGCCTGTCGGGGTAAAAATGAAAACCTGTATCATGTGGTGCAGCGGTGTCCCTGGACTCATGGTGGCTGCATTCTGTGTCATAATGCGGTTGTCAAGCATGTAGCAGGTACTTTATCATCCAGCGAGCGTTTGGGATGTTGAGAGGGTGAGAATGTCACATGCCAAGTGACTGGGGCAAGAAGCCGGATATCGTTGCCATCTAGCCCGATGGGTCTGTCATAATCCTGGCTGTCAAGGTTGTCAGTGGTGGCATGGACATGGAACAGACCTGACGGGCTAAGACTGAAATGACCTGTGGCAAGCGATTTCCGAGCTGAAGGGAGTGACGACCAATAACATCAACGTGATGGACGCGAACGTGTCTTAGCACGGGGTGTGGTGCGGGAAAAGTTCCACGGAGTTACTCGACTTGAGCATGCTGGCGGGAGTGCTCCGTGGTATCACCACCCTTGTCCTGAGGGGTTCTTACTTGAACTGGTGGTCATTTTATAGGGGCAGTTCCTTTCATCTTACTCTTCTTCCACTCCTTCTGCAACTTCCCTCATCCCATAAAGCCCCAGATAAACCTGGGCGTCCTCCCCACTTCATTTTTTTCCAAGTTAATGGTGTGTTCCCTCCGCCTTTGAGGGGAGTTTTCTTAGAAAAAAAGTGAGTGTTTAGGAATTGAGTATAGACAGACAAATGAAAATCCAAATCAGCTTGGATTTTGAATGGAAAATTCATGATTTTGTGAGATCTCCGGTGGCGCTGAACCCGTTTTTGATTCATTGCTTTGAGGTTCCGACTTTCCAGAATAAACCATTTGATATTGTCATGCCTTTTACTATGAATTCTAAAAGGTTTTTTCCATGTTGTAACACATACATTCACTTTTCTTATTCGTATAGATATAAACCCGTTTCAAGCGGAGTTCTTTACATACAGGTGTTACCTAACTTCCAGTAAAAATCAGAAAGAATGCCTACGCATTTCAACAGGCTGAAAAACGTGAATGATGTTTGTAATTTATTCGAACGAATTCAGATGTTTCAGTGGCATATTACAACCAGTGATTGTGAGCTGAATAAGCCAATCACGATTCTACTGCAAAACCCATTTTTCTCCTGCAATAATTGCGTTAGCGAATTATAAATCCGGACTGCTCTCGATCACTGACAAATTCAATATCCCGCCCTACTATTTCCGTCCTTCCCAGCGGATTTCCCAGAATAAATTCACGAATTAGCTCTTCTTAGTCAGTTCTATGTCGAATCAAGCACTACTGCGAGACTCCGAACCTGCTCATAAATGTTAACGATTACCAGCGTTAATTTGCAATTTAAAAATCACGAAGCCAACACACATTACCTTTAATCTTTTGATCCCTTTCTGCGTAAGGCAAATTTAGCTGAATAGTAATTGTTCTGAACCAAACTAATGCAATACTCAAACAAAAAATTAAATGGTACACAAGCGGTCTCAAAAAACGTTTCTCCGTATTACATTCCTTCTACTTTCTCCATGACTTAAAGAGTCACCAGAAACTGATGCGATTGGACTGACAAATTTTTGTATAACAAACACAACGGTTTCTCCAATCTAAAAAATATAAATCATGAAATGAATATGAAACGATTTTCATCATCATGAAAACATATTCATTTCCTGATTTTTACGTACTTATATGTTTCATTATTTCGTCATTCAATTTTAAACTACTGTTCTTAACTTTCTGCTATAACCTATTGAAATGTATTCTATTTAGGGACAGTTTCACCAACGCTTGATTCGGGATTTTCTCGCAATAAGGCACGGATTCTGAAATCCACCTGTTGATGGGGTGGGCTAACCCACGAATCAGCGCTGATCCGCAACTTTCTTACAGCCCGAAATCCTGAAAATTTGTGTATCTAACCCTATTTTTCCGTTTGTTTCTTCAAACCTCTACTCTGCCGTATTTTCCTAATTATTTATTTCATATTTCGTCGTGTCAATGAAGAAATAATGAATATGTCTTCGGAAAACGATGTTTTCGTGGAATTAGACCGTGACAAATCCTCGAATGAGAATATGTAGGGAAAGAAAGGACCACTTGCAAAAGTGGATGGGCAACGATTTGGACGTTTTCATGTTTTTTACTTCGGCAAATAACGGGGAAACCAACACTTTTTACAGCGTTACTTACAAAAATTGCTTTCCGGTGATTTTCACTTAAACGGAGCCAATCCTAGGGAAATGCAGCTTCGTCAGTTCATATCCGACGGAAATTGTTCACCCCTGGAAACATCTCAATTTATGCTAAAATCCTACGTTATCCTACATCGCTCCGGAAATAAAAGCAGCTGAGCGACACGCAAAGTTATTGATGACGAAATATAAAGTATAAACAATCCTCAAGATACGAGGAATTGTACGAAATTGATTTCGTAAGTAACCTAGTTGGCTTAATTCTTGGGTTATTCATTAACCAAAAGAAAAATGAAGGCTCATGTTTTTATCGTTATCCAAGGGGGCAAGTCATTTTGTGCTTGACTTAATAGTGAAAAAAAAATTTAGTACAACACGAAACAAAATTATCGAAAAAATAGCAATCAACAACTTTCTAGTGGTTAGTTTGATATGGACGGGGAGGGGAGGGGGTCTGTGGTCGAGAACCTACTAAAACATAAATATTGCCGCCTCAGAGTAATGTTTGTCGCCAAACTGTACTCGGCATCTTTAATTTTGATGGCGTAATGATAATGTGGCGGACAAATAATACTGTAGCTTTACTTTCATCGGCTGCTGTTCACTAATGTTTGGTCTGAGGACAGTAAGTAAGTTGGATGCTAACTAATAGATCCACAGATCGGCTAAACTAGGATTAAAAATTGATGGTGGAACAGTGAAAACACTAACTCGCGGTTCTTATCTAGATCCTGTGTTACAAGACATGGGAGTTAACTCTCGTTGGCGGAACTGGCCCTTAAAGTACCTATTGTGCAATAACCTAGTTGAAGTTAATCGAGGTTGAAATTTATGCTCAGATTGAGGTTTAACTCCACACCCTCAACTGTGTTTAAATATACCGGAACGTTGGCCCAGAAAACTTGTGGAGAATTTTCTGACTAAACCTCAGGGCCCCTACAGCCTCATTGGTGGATAATATCTTCTACTTTAGAAATCTAAGTTGCGATTGTAGATACTATATTCCTTTGTAGATGCGTTCTAGTTGTTGCTGAATTCATCTTCTATTACAGATACTACGTATCCATGCTATTATAGATGATACATCCATGTGGACACTCCCCATGCAGTTTTAGATAATATCTTCTGTTGCAGATAATATTCTCACAAAGGCACTGGTGGCAACACGCCAATCATTCTTACATTACAGGACTTTTGCAATCGACCAAGAAATAACCCCCCCATCAAAATTTGTTGGTGTGCGTTTCACGATACTTTGATTCCTAAAATCAAATTTAAAAAATCCGAACGTTCGTCCTCAGAAGATTTCTCCAAACCTACCATACCGAGCTTTATTTCATGTGGCTCAAATATCGGCACCAGCTTTGATCAACCGTAAAGGATAGAATTTAAGGGCTGAAATATTAAGAAAACGAGATCTCGAATACTTCCGAAATAAAAGGGTATACACAACGGGGCTCACTGAATCGAATTAGACCATCCTGGTTCCTGTACGTTCATCCGTTCGTTTTCCATGATAAACTGAACTTTACTGAGTTTACTAAACCCAGGCCTATATTTCATAATTTTTATTAGCAGGTGCTAAGACTATCAAGCAGAGCCTGGGGTTCGATTCTTTGCGGTGTCAAGAAGATTCTTTACCTCTCCACAATCCCATATTAGATTTTTTGGTATTATTTACTCATTCATTTTCTTTTGGTAGGTGACATCATACATGCCGTTATATTTCGATAATGCACCATAGCCTCAGCTTAATAGCTCATTTTCTATTAACCAGAGATCTGCATAGAAGGGTAATCTAATACAGAAATAGTAAACTGTTGTGTAATAATTTGCAACGTATTTTTAGTTTTATTCTAAAACATGGCTAAAATGAAACCTTAATTTTAAGGATATTATGAAGAGCTCAATCCATCAATAGTAAATGAAATATTCAAGAATGTTATAGGAGTATGGTGTATGTCGAGAAAAACTTGTTTTTAAACATTTTAGATGTATTGGCTGTTCACTTACATGAAATTTCATTTTTCTGTTTCAGAGAGCAGTGCCTCGAATCGTGGTCCCAAATACGTATGACACCCATGTTTGGGTGCATATGCCCCAATAACCACTTCAAAAAGAGGTGTGAGAGAATCTTCAGTTTGGTAAATCACAACCCATGTTTAGGTAAGAGATATTGCGCGAGGCAGGACCAAGAGAAACACCTTCTTTTCAGTTCTCACAACTCATGTTACAAGTACATTACATCATACACGCATTTGTTTCATTTTATCCCCTTTATTTATTAATTTTTTTGAGATTAATATTTTTAAAACACATCACTTTTTTTCGAACTACATCGTTACACAATGCTTCCTTCTATCTCAACGCACGTCCCACTTTCATAAGCTGCTGCTTCCATAACGATAGCTCTATTCTGCACTGGGTTTGAATCCGTTCTAATGGTCCTTCGTGCATGAACTTCTCGTGATGCCGCACAGTTTGGCTCTCGCTGACCACCCCGTACGCCATCATCAGTCCTGCGTTTTCGGTTCAAAATCTGATAGTTACGCATGGTTATTGCGTCTCCATTTCGCACTCCAGATCATGGAAGTGGAGAAATTTCTACTCACCTGGATACTGATTTTTTTTCTGGAATCTGGCAAAAATTGTATATCGTAAAACGCTTCTTGATTTCTCAACATTCTATGATATAACACAAGAATTTCTAGCCGCCTCAGTAGTGTATATTGGAGATCTTGGTTCTTCGGACAGTATACGTTGACACCAGCAATATCGAATGCAAATTATTACTATTTTATTTTATTATAATTATTATTATTTATTTATTTTTTTAATTAAAGAAACAGGGTCATAAGGGAACACAATAATGTCTGGAATACGCTGAAACGGGTTAAACGTGAAGATGCATTTTTCTTAGCACCATTAGAATCATGTCATGCGGGCTTCTCGAATAGTCGCGGAGTTTTGAGGTCGTGGATTCACGAAACCCAACTATTTCAAGCGGGTACAATGCTCATGCAATCCGTTCACGTTTCTAAAGGTCGGTTGTCAGGAAAAGTATGGAAGCTAATCTCTTCGCAAAAAATCGATGCAAAAATCATTACACTCTGTGCGCTATACCCGATTTTTTTTTGCGGATAAATATGTATCTATAAGTACGGATACACCTACGTAGTTATTATATATTATGTATCACGTAGCCATATGCTAGGGGTAGTTAGTTGTCAATCGCAACTACATTTTCTTCGTTGGAAGCGGAAGGCCGGCTGGGTTTGGTAAATCGTGGATATTTGTGTGGAATACAAATACCCCGATTCTGTCACGGAAAGAATACACTAGTAACGGCTATGTCCCAGATCCCGTTTTATTATTTTTTTGCTTTTCACTACCCCCGGGTAGGGTTGCTTTGTATTATAACAGAAGGATGAACACGAGGGGGTGTTGTTCTGTATGTGTCTCCACGTTCAAACCAATTTAAATCTGTCATTACCCTATGAAAAAATGAATTTGACAACTCTTTCGGAAACCTCGGAATCACCTATTTTCCTAGTTTTCATGATAGTTTAACTTTCTTCTTCGCGTACATAAAAATGTGGAATTAAAAAGAAAAATTAAATTTAAAAAAAAAAAAAAAAAAACCTAATCATTAAAAAAATAAATTAAAAAAAGAGGACACATTCGTTGCGTATGTGTCCCAACGCTACATTCAAGTCCATCTAGCGTTTAAATACATTAAGAATGTGTACAGTTTAGTGGTTTGGATGCCCATAAGGTCGTATCTCAAAAATAAGAAATATCTTAAGTCATTCCTTTTAGTAAAGTATGAATTAGTTTAGGTCAGAATCTGTGGTTGGAATTGCGGGAAAAAATAATCGTGCTATAATAACTCAACCAGTTTACGTGATGTGATTAGTTAGCAATATTTACTGGTTTCATTGGCAAGAAAATCATAGTTAATGACGTTGTGAGCAAAAAAAAAAAAAATTTCCAGTCATGCAGCATGATTGTATGAGCGAATTTTCGTAAATTATCGTATTTTATAATGTTAGAGTGTTTTGAAATTTGAGCTTTTGAGTGCGAGGACATTGTTAACTATTAATTTTATGGCTAAACAAGTATTCTAAATAATAATTTCCTATTCAAATAGATGTTTTCAATGATTAGCTCTTTTTTCAGTTTTAATCAATTTTTAAGCAAATCTCAATGAATTTCAAGAACATTTTTCAGCATAATTTTGTACATAAAATTTTAAATTTTCTATTTTATTGTTAATAAACTTAATTTGAGCAATATTCTGCTCAATATAAACGTGACGATTATAACAATATAATTGTAACGATTATTAGCCATTTTCAGTGATTTTTTAGTACATTTTTTGAAATTTGACCAATTCAATGTGCTCAAGAAGTGCTGGCCAACGAACTCATCCTTTCGTTTGGAATGATTGATTTTTTGGCGCAAGAAAGGAATTTTTATCTCAATCCTAAGGAGAGTTATCGTCTGGAATGATATATATATATATATATATATATATATATATATATATATATATATATATATATATATATATATATATATATATATATATACCTATATATTATTTTGAAGTATTACAGAAGGTTCGAATCTTTTCCAACCTTCTGTAATACCTCAAAATAATATCACATCACACGCGAGTGTTTTCATCCTTCATCAAAACTATATATATATATATATATATATATATATATATATATATATATATATATATATATATATATATATATGTACATGAAAAAGCGTTAAGCTCTAGGATTCGTTTCACAATGCCTCAATACGGATTTAAATGAAGAAACCGCTCCAAAATTTTTAATTTAAAATTTTCCGAGCCATTGAAATAGTTTATTTTCTACGATAATTCGCTGAAATATGCATCGACCCATGTATTACGAGCCAATCAACGATAGTTCGCAAAAAGCGAGATGGCGAATACCTGTATAGTTTAGTCATGCGGCTGAATACCTTTGTTATGACAGAGATACATCCTACAGTTTCTGTCTGATTTTTCAGCAGCGTCATCAGATCACCACACACAGAACAAAACGGCACGTCCGTTATTAATCCGTTCTGTTTCATCCACTCCAAAGCCATCTCGTCATTCGCATACATATCGGAGGACGTCTCAATATGCTAACCCACATTATTAATAATGCGGGTTAGAATATTGAGACTTCATATAGTTTTATTATAACTAATATACACTTTTAGAATTTGCGAGGTTGAACAGTATCGATCCGTATTGTAGGCATTAGGAAACGAATTAAACTAGACTCGGGGGTCCCTCGACGGTTGGTAGGTATAAGACGCATGTTTATTCAAGAGTCTGTATCATCCTACATAATGTAAACATCAACTTTGTTTAGTCAGGGATCAACAACAAAAGGGTTTTAGGGTTCATTGCTCCACTTATTGACTCACAAATCGCGCAGGGGCTCATACGGAATTTTTTGACGAGTCAAATAGTTCCGTATGCGTCCTAACTGTTTTCATTTCCCTATTTCTAACGTACGCGAAGGAGAAAGTTAATTCATCATGAAACCACGGGAAAGAGGAGATTCCGAAGTTTTCGAAAAGTCGTCAAATTCATTTTTTGATAGGATAATATAGATTTACATTGGCTTGAAAGTGGGTAGAAATACGGAACTACACCCCCACGCGTCTTTCCTCTAAAATCGTAATATACGGTTATTCGCGTGTTTCACTGTTTTTGAATAGTTTGATTAGTTTGAAAAATGGTTGGTGATTCCTATTTCCGTGAAAACAGTATAAAATTACAACCCGAATATGACGGAATTCCGAAATACTGAGAGGATTAGCCCTATAGACAGATAACTTTATCGTCCCAGGGCAATTAGTAGTGCGTGCCAACAGAGAATTTATGACACACCAATTTCTCACGATCCCATGGCCTGAATTCGATTAAAACCGGAGGGTTAGTGAAAGATTTTTATTGTGGAATTTAACGTGGATCAGTTATACTGAAACTATGTTCAGCCATTTAGTAGTCATGAAATTTAGTAGATGAAGGTCTCGAACATTTTACATTACTATAAATGAGGATGGTATTTTGCTTTCCTCTCTTAGCAGAGGAGGGTATTTTCGATTTCAATTTTCAATTCCAATTTCAATTGAAAAAGTTTTTCAATTTCAATTGTCAACGTACAGAACGAGAAGCTAAAGGAAATACAAATTCCTAGACAAACATACAGGAACTTTTTCAACTCAATTCTTTTGACTTAACCTGTTCAACAGTGTTGTGGAAGCTCTTGACCAAGACGATAATACCTTGTTGGGGATATTAAGAATCGAGCAATTAAAATAAGTTTTTAGGCCAACGTTTCGAGAAATTTATTTCTCACCATCAGGGTTCTAAAACAGATTATAGTCCCATTGTAAATGGAGGGCTTGTTATGCTGGCCAAGTGTTAAGTTGTTTCTCCAAGTGTTAAGTTACCTATTTGGTTAAACCCAGTTACCAACATCTGGCCTGCATAGCAAGCCCTCCATCCACGATGGGACTATAATCTGTTTTAGAGCCCTGATGATGAGAAACAAATTTCTCGAAACGTTGGCCTAATAACATATTTTATTTTACCGATTCTCAAGATCCCTAACAAGGTCTTATCCTTCCACTAATGTCTTTCCGAATCATTTCTTTCCGTGTGTGCATATGTTCCTGAAATCGTTTGGTCTACCTTCCTGTATGTCGGCCGATCTGAAACATATATGTATGGCAATCAAATCGCTGAAATGCTGAAATTGTTTTCAATTGACAACGTTATTTAAAAACTATGTTTGACATAAATTTACACAGTAAATCCAAATTGAAAAAAATGAAAAATTTCTGAAGTTGTTGTTATAGTGAGTACCTACAATATCGTTTAGAAAAAGTTTGTTTGCTATAAAATAGAAAACATGGCGTTATTGAATACATACTTAATAACACTGCACAAATTAACAAGAAAACCCGTTATAACAAAAATCTACGAAAACCTTTCATGAGGTTGTCCTGCATGACTACGACTTTTGTCCATCTGTACACTGTTCCCGTATATCGATTATGCTCATTTAGAGGCGTTGAAGGTGTCTTTTTTTAGGGGATTTCGGAAAATCGTTTCTTCTCCATCTCATCCACAGTTTTGGAATGTGTACTGCGAATGAGCCACAACATTCAGTCCGCTGATTTGATGTATTTCTTCGTTTCTGCTGTGTACCTGCTGATAACTGCTGATCACGACCGTCTTCTATGCCCCGATCCTGGCCAGTAGTTCCCCGAAGATCTCCGATGGGGGAGGAAGCCGGAGTCAAACTGTGCTCGAACGCTCTCGACCTTTCATTGATGGAAAGCTGATTATTTTTTCTGTATTTTTTTGAAGGAACACAAAGGGTCATAAAAGCATTCGGCCATTGGAACAAGTGCGTGTACTGAGAGGCCCTCGTGAAAGACTGTCGCCTGTGAACCTTTTCACACGCATGCTGCTCTTCACTTCAACACTAGCACACACTTTCACTCTGTATTCTCCTTTATGTTTCAGACCCGCCATCTGCACTAACAATATAAAAAAATATATATACCCTCAAGCACTCACCAACGCACGGACACCTGAGGTAGACAACCACTGTAGATTTTGCTCACACTCATTAAAAAGAAAATTTCAAAAAAAAAAAGAAAAAAAAATTTTAAAAATATTGAAAGGGAAAAAACTTTTTTTTTCTTTTTATATAATGTATGACCGAGCCTCGGCACAGAGAGCACAAAGTTGAGTGATGTTGGAATGTGATATTGGGTGGGTTTCAGTGAGAAGTGCACCGAATTGGGCTCTAGCGCATCACTTTTACACTTCCTGGACTTCTGATAGCGATGAACGCCTGAAAGCTGACAACTACCCATCTGTTTCTACTATGTTCGGACGAGAATCATCCCACGCAAGTACGTATTTTTTACCACCCTTCGGAACAGTTTCTAAGAAAGAAAGAAAAAAAAAATCAATTACCTGCTTCCCTCTGTTTTTTTTCCATTTTTGTAGATACTTATTTTAATTTTACGTCACTACCTCCTTTGCCCCTCCCGTGTTTACCTTCCTTCTTACTTTCTTTCTTGTTTTCTAACGGATTTTCGTCGTGGAAAAATGTCTCAAGTAATACAGACTCTTATGCTAAGTCAAGTCATGAAAGGTTTCTTGATGCTGATTCTCCATTTATACGTAAATTCTAGACATTTTATTTACAATTACATTCACCTAATGAGGGTTTCTAAGGTGAATGACGATTAAATTGAAGCCTATGATCCTTGACAACCATTGTAAAAGCATCACGTGGTAATGATACTCTTATTACAAAATTTCTAATCTAGTCTCTAATTCAGTCATATTTTATGAACGATGTTTTATATATATATATATATATGTACTCGATCAATGCAATATTAACGAAGAAAATGTTTATTTATTTATTTTTCTTTTATTAGCTATCCCTAGTCCTCTTTTATGGGTAAATTATTAAAATGCAACCTAAAAAAGTTTATTATTTGGAGTTACAGTCTACGAAACCCAATATCATTACACTGCTCCGTGCCAATGCAATCATAATTTGTTTTTTTATTTTTAATTGGTTAGTTTAATTGATTGGAAACAATAATAAACGGTAGGTAGTAACTTTTGAATGAAGTTTTCGTGCGATTATTTATTCAACATTTTCTGTAGCTGAGATTCCGCTGCATTTTTCGTGGAAAGTTTGGAAATTAGAACCGCTCATTGCTATTTTAATTGAACGGAGACTCATTACCATACCTGCCTCCGACTTTTCCATCGTTCTCGTTTCATCACTTCTCAACTTTAAACGAACTGAGTGAGTTTGAAACCGCTTACTTCAGCTAAGATAAAATACGTTTATTTTATCGGTAGCGGATTCAGTTCGAAAATGTTGAAACTACCCCTCTGGCTTTCGAAATGTAAACACAGCTGAACGAAAACCATCCAACTGCTAGTGTTACCTATATTCTAATTATAGATGGTCTCTTGGAAAGAAAACTTATATTAAATATATATTTTTGCATGCAGATTTATACAGTACATCTAGTTTTGGATTTGCTATATAAAATATAGACAAATGTCATATACTTATGGAGGTCGCTGTGTTGGTTACGACGATTGGATAAATATAGGTTATTAACCACTTCCTGTTAATATATAAAGTTTTTGGAGCTGACGCAGTAACCAATATATGGACTCCTGTCTGTAGCTGATTACAGTTTATTCAAATTATCGTGTCATATAGCTGATAATGGATCTGAATAAACGGAAAGTTTCAATGAGGAAATATGGACAGTTTTAGAACAGTCGATGAGTGTTAACAAAAGCTGACTGGTACGTGCACAGTTTGTCTGCACTGTTGGAAATTCCATCGTCCGCCAGCCTCCGTCAACGGTTATTCCAGAACAAAGGTTGAGTTGTCGGCTATTATACAATTGTCGGTGGGAAACTGGCCTATCAAACTATTGCCGATTAGAGCTGCTCTAACAACCTTAGATTTTAGTGCTGTTAAAGTCTAGCGTTCCATGTTTGCTTGCACGCTGACAACAGGAATTCAATCACGAAATAACTCTTGCGAACAGTAAGATCCCCCGGAACTGTCGTTCATTGTGGACTATGAAAGGTCAGCAATCTGTAATTTTCAAATGCTTTACAGGTACGAAATCAAATGTATGACTTCCGAGTATCATGGTGTGAAGGTCTCTTAACCAATCACCTCAGATCATGCGAGACATAAGGGTTTGTGCGGATACTGCCTCCAACACTCGAAAACTTCACCATTGTCCGTTACAATATTTTGCGAGACACTGAACTTTTATGGTATGTAGAGCCCATATCCAATTTAGTTGGTGCGGTGATTCTTGAATTTTTTGAATGCCCTCTTTGGTATAATTGCTGGGTCGCGAAAGCGATCAACAATCGTTGATTGGTGCTGATAATCTAGTTTACCTAGACAAGCCCAGATCTTGGTCTAGTTTGTCATATGGACAAGCCTTTCATTGTCATGACATTGAGAGTTGGTTCTTCTTGGTTGGCTTCTGGAAAGCCATCGGTTTTCCCCTTTCCTTAGATCAGGTAGAATTGCAATCATTCATAAGCTATATAGTCTGTGATATGGAAATATCAATCATTTCGGTAGCACTCGCACTCCATTTTCTAAACTTGAAAATCAACAATTCAGGAAAGTCAACAAACCAGGACATGCACCCGTCTCTTAAATTTCTATCCTCCTACTTCTATTCAATAAGTGATCCTATTTATTGTTTCGGTGTCTGCCTCAATTATAGGTTAGTGAGGTTCTGTCTGTGTGACTCATTTTTGTTTGTCAACGGTGCAACGGTGGGAGTTATGAGATTTAATGTGCCGGTTGAGTCTTGGTTTGCAAGCAGCCAAGATTCATCCGATTGATGGAGGTGATTTATTGAACTATTCAGACTCTGTTGGTGGAAAAGTGATCCCTAAGACAGGTTAACGCCTTAAGCGAAATCCAACAGTAAACCCCATCTACATCATTAGGAAGAACTGCAATGGCCTTCCATTGATTAGCCTGGGGTTGTCATGTGACGACTAACCAATAACCAGATGTTGATAATTGAACTTTAATGTATGAAAAATCGTTTGCTTTTCGTCGGATACGATGTCGAGTGATTATTGTTAATGTATTCGAAAAGGTTTTCTTCGTCATTTAAACGAACACAAATGTCCATCCGATGAAATGTCAGGTGTCACAGGGTGGCTGAGAAGAGTAATGCGTTTAGCATAATCATCTGTCGCTTGATGCCATCTCTCGTGTTAACTAATATGCCCTACTTATCGTGTCTATTTACGCTCATCAACCTCACATTCATTTATAAGCATCTTATTCAAACGGAACAGAATGCTTGAAGATAAAACGGACCCTACCCAAGGTAGTTATAATTCAAAGCATCATAGCAATTGATAACTGATAACTGCCAGCATATCTTAAAAATAGGTACAGATATTTAAATAGGGTGTTGTATGAGTAGTTCTGAAAACATCTTATTATGTCAGCAGCGATTAGTGTGGTATATTTTGCTCCACGGTTTGGATATTGTTGATGTCTCCATGCGCATTAGTAATATAATGAGATAATTAAGACAGGTTGTGATGGTGGGTTTGTATTTTCTCTCCTGAGATCAGGTATCACGATAATATAGATTAGTAGCCTCAGAATCATAGATAACATATCAACAAACAAAAAAACATAATCAGAAGGAAGCGAGTTTACAACTACGATAGAGTTGGCATTTACGTATAAGAAACCTTTCATGCACTCAGCTGAAGAGCCCATAACCTTCATTCAATCCGACACAGATTTGTGCATCTGTATATTAATTATATTCTTTTCCTCATCTGTATCAGTATTACATACATAGTGCGTAGGTATCTGTTAAAATTGTGTTGTTTCTACCCTTGCGACTGTTACGTTACTTGCTGTGCAAACCTCTCGCTTCTCATTCATCATTTACCGTTAAAAACATTCATATCTCCCTTCTTGTCTCCTAATACTCTATTCTACCCTTCCTAATATTTTAACTACCTATTATTTCACAAGCCGTCGATCGAAGCTGATTCCTCTTACACCCTGATGACATTTCCATAGCGTTTGCTAGGATTATTTTATTTCCGCCGCTAAACATTGATCGGATCGACCAGATATTATCCTGTTTGTGAACTGCTCATACGTCTTTGAATCATCGGACTACTTCGAATTGTTCAGTGCTACTCCTGGCTTTTATTGAGTTTCGATTCGACTTTTTTGTTAATCGACTTGTCATTGATGATGTCAGAGTTTCAATAATAAAAAGGAAGTTGTTCTATAATGTTCAAAGACTGTTCAACCACTGTTTCACTGTTAGGTTTTTAAAACAAGAATGAATTATAAAATGGAATATGCGGAAGAATGATACATAGTGAACAAAATCAAAATATCCATGTCGATACCCAAACATAATGTCGTATGATTGTGTACTGTGCATTTACAACGAGATTTGATACCATCCAAAATGGTGGAAACTTACTTAGTACTGACGAGAAGAATTGGAGAAATTACTTATCAACTGAGTACATTTATTTAGAATTGGAGTTGTTCATCAACGGTATTATCCGGATAATTAAGTCTTAATAATTCTGGTGTATGAGCAGTTCCAGCTGGATTCGTTCGTAAGTGTTGTATTTCCTGATGCCGATGCTGAGCTGCTCAGATGGATCAAGGCTGCTCAGAGAGAGATTTGCATCACAATCATCATTTTCCAAAACAACATCTCCAAGTCCGCCAACACAGACACACACCAACCAACATCCTAAAGGGCCAAGATTACTGTGCTTCTGTACTAATCATAGAGCGGGTCAAAAATTAACGTTTTTGCGGTAGATTTTTTTTTTTTTTTTTTCCATTTTTGATGTTTCGTAATGCAGTTAAAAAAGCGGTTATTTTCTCGCTGTTTTCCTATTTCCCTCCCACTTTCATTTGCGTGGATCAAGTTTTAAACAAGGTAGCCAAAACTCCCCTTCTACTTCATTTTTACTTTACTTTTTCCTTCTGTTCAAAGTCCAAGAGTTCAAGTAGTGAGCATTGACTACACATTTATTATCTCTTAGAACTCTCGAAAACCCAACGAAATCTTGTCGCGGATCACATGAGAAATTATTGGAATTATTCGTTTGATCATCTTACGCATTAAGTCAGAAAAAGGCGACCGCAGCTAATACAAGGTGAGACATTTCATATTTTGTCGAGTTCCTGAAAATGCTTTATTTTATTACCATTTCTTGACAACTTGATAATCTTCATTGGTTAAAATACACACTCCAATTCGCCAATTTCACTCCTGATGAAGCAATTTAAATTACATACATGCAGTATCGATTCAATAAAGTAGAATATAAAAATATCGCATCGTATTCGTGGTATACAAAGAAAAACAAGAATAAAACAATTTGAGAACATCAAAAAGAAGTTTCATAACAAGAATTAACGGTCATTTGGTTTAGCCTCTTTGGTTTAAATTTGTTTGTTGTCTATCGCATTATTTCGTATTATTCTAGCAATTAACTTAATTATACAAGAACTACAAGTCAGTTATCTATCGAAATTTCCTCACAAGTTACGGTTTCCAATATAATAAATTAACACACGAAAAGGACAGAGTTCAATAATTTCTGCCGATGTGATTCAATTGATTCCTACCATATAATCATGAATAACAAAGTAATTATCTTCGATTTTCGTGTAATAATGATGAAATAAATCAAATCATTCCAATTTGAGTAGAATTTTAAAACGAAGTAGTGGTTATCCTGACATGAAAATGCCAGTACCTCCTTTCGATTCCGAATAATTTTGATGAAAAAAATAAAGTTGTGATTTCGTAATCATTAAAATCATAAACGTGCTGTTTCACCCCCTTCTAGCATGAGTTCTGTTGTCTTTCGCTTGTCAAACTTAACTATGGTTTTATTCTGATGGAATTCATTCTTCAATTCATTCTGTCGTTGAAATATCATTTTCTTGTTCTCTCATCAAATTCTATAGTTCACTAAAATCATTTCGCTTGGTCTTATTTGTATCTAAGTGCATGATATATGTGTGGTTAATGTTCATCAGTATCAAAGATAAAGTATTTGTTTCAAGTGATTCGAAACGTTCGAGCAGGGTCATTGAACCTTTCATCAGTTATTGCGCCAAATGTACAACCATCTTACTGTTAACATACCTCTGGGTTATGTATCTTCATAGATTATATATGTAGCAGATATTCAATCGATGCAAGCAATGTTATTTACAAAACGGATAAACTCAAAGCGTAACGCTCGTATGGCATGCAGTTTTGGCATCACTAAATCAGAAGATGAATTCGAAATATGGTGCTCAGCTTTCAAATTAAATGGTGAATCTAGTGTGTATGCAGATGCAATGAAAATATTGTACACATCAGTAAAGGTGAATTGCTGAATAACGGTGTTATTAATGTGGAATGAACCTTTCTCATGTGAATTCATATGATAACAACAGGCATGCAAACAAAGAAAAACAGAGCATGAAAACTCTAATTGCAATGCCGTATTATTATCGCTAACCACAATTATTGCGAGCTATGCTATTTATTGAGCTGGAAGGTAACAGGCGATGTCTTAATTTAACAATTTACTTGGCATGACAAAATCCATAGACACCAGAGCCAAGTAAAACAAAATGAAGTGATTTTGTTTGTAGAGTGATTTTCAAGGAAATCTCTTGTTTGATGTTGAAGTAAATTTCCAGGTCCTCTAGGATACTTTTATCATGAGTACGGGGAAAAAAATGACTAGTATTTGACTGCAGCCTTGCAGATGTTTCATTTATTTATTATAATGGAAAATGGAATCATATTTACTTTTTTTTAAGAACCTTGATGTAGCGTCATTGATGCATTTAGTGATGCGAAATATAAGTCAAAAGCGATTAGCGTTGATAATTACGTCATTTTTCGATGTTGAGGGAAGTGAGTGTAAGAAGGCGTAACTTTAGACATGAATTCGCTAAACCGTTTTATTGATTGGAAATGGGAGCATCTGCCACAGCCCAAAGCAGTATGTCCTTCAATCACGGAAATCGACATCCGCAAGCCAGGAGATATTGAGTTCGAAATTTAATACATTTGCTATTATAAAACTAATATAAACCTTCCGTTTTCAATACAGTCATTCCAGCATCATCTTTCTAAACTCAAATATTTTCGCTCAGTTGTCTGGAAATGCAACATCAAGCTACTGAAAATTTGGTCCCGTAACGGAGTTGACCACTATTGGATTGAAATAGTCCACTATTAGCATCTGCCCCTATCCCTTGACAGTTTTAATATAAACTTAATATAACCGTATGGATCAGGCTGATCTATATGTCTTAGCAAAAGAAAATAATAACAATCATGTAAGTTGACATATACTTGGTGACACTCAGAATATTTAAACCAATAGAACCAAGGTGATGAAAAACGAGTAGTGTACCAGAATGCACGAATTGTCATGATGATATGTGTCTGTGATTGACAAATGGAACTCAACAATGAAACCCATTTCTATTGTTACCTATACCCAAATGGAGCCTCACATGATGAAATTCGTTAATGAAGGAAAATTATATATTTTAGAGAAGTTGAAACGTCTATATGTACCAATATCCTATGGGAACTTCCTATGATCATGGTGCCATTTTGCAATGACAATTGATGATATTCAATTTGGTTCCAGTGCAAATTATTGCGTCAGATAATATCGATGTTGAATTCCTGCATGTTTCCACCTACACATATAAACTTATTTGGTAACACAACAAAATAAATTGTTGCCAATGGACAGCCGACCGAATGAACGTATGGCCACCTGAAGGAGGCAGGGTGGTTTGCGTGCTCCCCGGAAGTTACTTACTGAATGTTCCTATACAATGTTTCGCGTCATGCAACCCACGAAGCCTTCAGGTTCAAATGAACAAGGGGTACTGTGACCCCCTGCGCAGCACTGGCCCAGTGAAAATAAACAAACAAGTTTGGAGACCTGAAAAAATATTGGGTTTCTGCATGAACTGATCCCAAGTTTCGCCAGCCACCCCGCTTGAAAGTAAAAAATTTCTCGTCGTGCTGATTTCTGATATTGTCAGACAATGCTGGTTGAGATGATTGATTCTATGAAGTAACAGATTATAATAAATCCCTTCTGACGTACTTGAACTGGTCAGAGTTTGTCCAAATGTTATGACGTGGTTCACAGTAATCAAAGATATACACTTGAAATACTGAATGAAATCAAATAAAATCCTCGTTCGGATTACTAAGAAGTATATAATTATTAGCTAAGTTAACTAGAGGAAATTTCAATCAATGGAATCATCCAATACTTACCGTGCAAACAGCAACGTCATATGAATTGATGTCTACATATCTAAATTGATGTGGCCGAATAAGTAAATATACACAAGTATACAATGCAAAATAACGAAGTGAAATTCTAAAATACGAAAACTAAGATGTAGTTTCAAGTGGAAATGTAGATTGACAAACTGAACGAATTGTAGTTTGTCTACAGAATGGCTCTGCTCGAACGATATTATCACTTCTTGATGATAATGATGAAAATACAGTTACTGTAGGTGCTATCTTTGGTGTTTCCGTGGGTCAGTGTTTTCTCTCTCTCTCAAATGAAATTCCTGTAACGTCTCAATGAGTAAAATAACATTTGGGTCTTGGATCCTCGACCTGTTTAAGGTAAGGCTCTACATATAGTTAATCAATATTATAACATTCAATTAGACAGCCGTAGTTAGTTCAATATAGTTTTTTTAATCGACAACTAAAATATCCAGATGGATATCATGGATAGATAGTGTGTGCATGATAGATCCAAATATTTTTTAACCCGTCGAATGAAACTTACAAACCGAAGACATGAGGTGTCTCCAGGTTTTGCCGCACAACTTTTGCTAGTCCACATATATTGATATTTTGTGTAATGGTGCATGAAATGGCATGTCCCCAATACAAGGTCGAACTCGTATAAACTTTATGGCTAAGTGGCACTTAATCTGGTACCTTATATTTTTGAACACTCATGTAGCACACCTCAAACACCCCGGTCACCACCTGGTTGGTTTATTATCAAGCTTCGTTCCATTATATCGAACTTCTCGTTTTTTCGGCTTATCAATAGTGTGATGCCTTAATCTGAGCACCTCGGTATATAGAATACAGCTTTACTCTTTATAGCAACATTGATTCCGAAATACAAGAAAATAAGCCACTTATGTTACCCTCACAGGTCACTGGACTTCTTGAACAAATTGGAGTGTTAATTCATGGATGTGCTTTACTTGTTGTAAAACCATAGACATCTGCATCTGTAGAATCAAGCAATGCAGAACCATAGCCCAAGTAGATAGTTTAAATGTGCACTCACCGCAAATTCACGAGTGGGAGCAAATTTTTTTTCGTTCTTTTACTCAACCACATAATACAATTATCCATCGATACTTATAAACTTGTTCAATGTTGTGCTATTGATTCAATTTTTTTTAAACAGGTTTGAGGTATTTCCTATATTACATTCCTCCAATAACAATTTATTATTTAATCATGTATCTATGTTAATATATTCATGTGTATGTTAGTAATTAATTTGTCCACGGCGTACTCCATCGCGGATTACTAAAGAATCTATCGTCAGTTACAATCTGACGAAGTATGCTAAGATTTGAACAGCTCTCTGCAATAAGATTTAGGCTCAGGGTGGTCCAGGTTCGTGAAGTCGAACTACAGACGCAGTTGCTTACAATGCGACATCAGTATAGTTGAAAGGAGCAAAAGATGTTTTGTTGACAAATTTTCATTAGATATTGCAGCATGATCAGGATAACACACATACTTAGAGTCTCTGTATAAGGCATACATTGACTACATTTTTCCTTTAAAATTACCCATTTTTCAATAACAAAACGTTTAACTCCATTATTATATGCTATGTTCGTGATGAGCGTATATTTTTCTAAACAGCATCAAAATTTATCTGAGACCACCTCGAGATACCAGTTGATACAAACAGCTGACTAGAATTATACATTATTGCATAGTCTACAAACACGTAGAAACATGAACAGGAATTACATTTTGTTGAATTATGGATTTAACTTTATATATTTTTTACGCAACCGTTACGAGTTTCTTCTAAATTCATTACGATATCCAATAACAATAAATTTTGATCACAGTAAAAATCACACTACCGTGATTTACATTTCTACATATAATTATATGTGACAATGGTAGTTGACAATTTCAACTAGAATAGAAATCTAGAGATTTTTGGTTTTGTGTAAAACTTAATAAATGTGCATGTTGAAGGCACGTTATGTTCAGTAAACGTGTTTCTTACCGAGTTTATTTATTAGTCCAACGGTTAGTGAACCAGAAAACCTGGATAAGCTCGTTTTTACTTGATTGCCCCAATATCAAGGGTCCTAATGTACCGTTTACTTCTTCTCTGTTAAATGATAAAAATTGACGTGTCAACGTTAGAGGCTGGGGGGTTAGGTTTCCCATTATTTTTTCACATTGAATCGATTGAAACTACTCTGAGACCTCGAAGATGCTTAAATAAACGACGAAATTACGATTTTTCCGTAAAAAGTCTTCAAACATTGATATTATTTACGGTCTTTTCTTGGGTAATACAACTTGGAAGTCTAAATATAATTGAAAGAGCTCCCGGATTTGATTGGTAATTGAATTGAGGTTTTTAAATCTGAACGAAAAGTTTTTTCTCGTTTAATTACTCATAGTAGATAAACAACATATACTTACCACTAAAAAAACCCCCACTTAAAGAAGCTTACATTTCTACATGATATGTGACAATGATTGTTGTCAATTTGAACTCGAACAGAAGTCTAAAGATTTTAGGGTTCGTGTATTACTCTATAAATGTGCATGTTTAAGGCCAGTTATGTTTAGTAAACGTATTCCTTACTGAGTTTATTTATATTGACTTAATCCAACGGTTAGTGAATTAGGAAACGTGGACAAGTAATTTGTCACTCTCTCGATTTTATGCTTTACGTTTGACTGAAGGACAGAAGCCTCTTATAAAACGTATGACGTTCTAAATTTATAGAAAATCCGTAACTCATTGAGCGATGTTACGTGAGCCTTTGTTACTCGCTTACATTGATAAAAAATGCGCACATATATGATAATTTCAGCCCTACGAATAGCCAACTAACCACAAACAAACAATCGTGAAAATGAAATGCGATGAAATTAGATTCGCACAGGTTTGTTGCTCTCTACAATTATTTTCGTCGGCCTCGTCGCACAGTGTTTTGTTTTTCGTCAAACTACTGCACAAAACCCAAATTTCACTACTTTACAAAACCTATTTGTGGTCTTTCATCCAGCTGGAGCTTGTTGGTTTCTTACGATATCTGATGTTCTGAATCCAAACCCAAGGCCCGTTTTTTTTTTTATATTATTATTTGCTTACCTGTATAAGTTATTGTTGTTCTCAAGGTTAAGGTAGAGTTCATTAATCTCCAAATGCGTTTCCCGAGTCAATTAACTTTGGTTCACGGGACTTACTTTGTTCTTTGTTCCATCGTCCTTAATGCAATGCATCGTCATCTGAAGAAGAAGAAGAAGAAGAAGAAAAGCTTTATTTAACAAAAATGAATGAATAAAAACACACTTCTTATAAGCTTATAGGGCAATGTAAAAAACTTCTGCCCGGAATTCGTCGCAAAAAAGTACCCACAATGATATACACTTATGTAGAAACAATAGCCAGACAGAGAACAAAGAAAAAACTTCACTATTTCTAACAATATATAAATATTTTCACTAAATTAAGTTGGTAACTAAAATAACATAGAGCCCGCCCTAATCATAATTAAACTCCGGAATCAAGAACTTTATGTACCTCCAAGCCAATGCACAATACCTGGCCAGCCTATCCCACTCCCCGCCACTATTCAATAAATTCAACATTTCCTCTCGGCTAAATCTACTCTTTGACATTACCTACCCCAATTATTATAATTTTGCCTTCTCCAAAATTATTCGCTGCTTCCAGTAAAGTCATCTTCCCAATCATTCAGATAAATAGGAACTAACCTGATCACTTCATCGTCGGGCCTCAGAGTCAACCCCTCAAGAGTTCCGAAATTAGAAAACGTAGCAATGCTAGAAATTTTTTTTTTTTCTTAATACAATATAAGGCACCACCTCGAGCTCTACCAAATTTTGAAACCTTTGTCGCTGGAACCCACAAAACATCATACTCCGGAAAATATTTAGAAAAATTACATGTGCCTTCGCTAAATATATGTGTTTCAAAGAGTAAAAAAATATCAAAATCCTTCAAAAAATCAAAAAAGTCTGGAAACATTATCTTATTTGCTAAACCATTTATATTATAAGCCAAAATGTGCAACCCTATATCTTCTTCAGCAGCCTCCCGGTAGAGCTGTAGTGGTCACTTCTCGCCGTGTGAGCTGCCAGACGCCTCAGCCGTCAAGACACCAATGACCGAAGTGAGATCAACTTTATATTGAGATCGTCATCTGATGTTTCCAGTTCCTTCTAAATATTCGGTAAAAGTTTCGCCTTACAAATATCCAAATACCCACGAACAAACAATCGTGAAATTAAAATGCGATGAAATGATTACATTCGCACTGTTTTTGTTGCTCTTTACATGGGACCTCGTTTGGGGCCTCGCGTGAATTGAGCGATTATTTTCGTCGGCCACGTTGCACAGTGTTTTGACTCATGTGTTTCAGTTGGGAAAAAGTCAAAATATAGCATTTCCAAGCCAGATGAAACCTTTTCCAAGCCAAATGAATTCTTTTTCCAAACCAAATGAAACCTTTTCCATGTCAATTGAAGACTTTTCCAAATCAAATTAATCCTTCCCTAAACCAAATGAAACCTTTTCCAAACCAAATGGAACCTTTTCCAAATCAAATGAAACTTTTTACAAACCAAATAAACCTATTGAGAAAATGAGTGAACTGAGGTACCTAGATAGGTAGGTTCAACACAGTCACATTCAACACTCACATTCAACAGTCAGAAATTTCTCTAACTTACTTGTTTCCTATTCTACTAAGGTGAGATCCACTTCGGTAATCCTATGCCTGAAATTCATCGAATTTTCATTTTGTCAACGTCTCTCTATGATAGGTACAATTGCATCCACCTGCAACTTGCAGGGTACCTACCTCAGTTCACTCATTAGCGAATTATTAAAGAAAATTAAGCTATTGCTCTCGCCTCAAAATTTGTAGAATATGGATTTTTGAAAAAATTTTATGCAGAAATCCGTTTCAGGCTATGCTGAATCATATTCTGAAGTTTAACGCATTTTTTTATGTATGTATATATGAGTCATTCCAGACGATAACTGTCCGTAGAATTGTGCTAGAAACTTCAAACAAATTTTAAAATGTTAAGGACACAAAACGAAAGTTCAAGTTCGTTGGCCAGCATGATCGGATTACATCTTCGGGTTGAAATTTTCAAAAATGTAGTCAAAAATTTCAAAATAGCCTGTTTTTGCGATTTGTTGTGCGAAATAATTTTTTCAGCATACTAACATGTGGTATATTCGGAATCAGCGTAAAATTTCCTATAAGAATATGTATCAATTTTTCAAAAATTTCAAAGTTGAAAAATCAGTCAAAAAACGAAATAAGCTAGTTTTAAGTTGAAAAATCAGTCAAAAATCGAAATAAGCTAGTTTTAGTTCGCTAGTTGTAAAAATCGGTAATATTTGCATGAAACATTGTCCAAATTCAGATTGAACTACTCTTATGTACCGACTGAAATGTCGAAGATTTCTTCAAAAATTCGCACATGGGGTCATGCTGCATTACTGGATTTTTTTCTCAATAGGTTTCATTTGGTTTGGAAAAAGTTTCATTTGATTTGGAAAAAGTTTCATTTGGTTTGGAAAAGGTTTCATTTGGTTTGGAAAAGGTTTCATTTGACTTGCAGAAGGTTTCATTTGACTTGGAATAGGTTTCATTTGACTTGCAAAAGGTTTCATATGACTTGGAAAAGGTTTAATTTGGCTTGGAAATGCTATAAAAGTTGTCGAAAAAATGCCCAGCATCTAGGGTATAGGAAAAGGTCTCAAATCGATGATATTTACTTGGAATAGCCCTGTCTGGGTAACTCTATGCCCATATTTGAACGCACCGAATTGAAATGAACTGAGCAGAACCCCTAAGGACATTACTCCTCAGAAATCTGATATTTAGATCCAGGAGATAGGAAAAGGTCTTAAATCGATGATATTTACTTGGAATAGCCGCGTCTAGGTAACTCTATGCCCATATTTGAATGCACCGAATTGAAATGTACTGAGCAGGACTCCTAAGGACATTATTCCTCAGAAATCTGATATTTAGATCCAGGAGATAGGAAAGATCTCAAATCGATGATATTTACTTGGGACAGCCCTGTCTTGGTAACTCTATGCCCATATTTGAATGCACCGAATTTAAATGTTCTGAGCAGAACCCCTAAGGACATTATTCCTCAGAAATCTGATATTTAGATCCAGGAGATAGGAAAAGGTCTCAAATCGATGATATTTACTTGGAATAGCCCTGTATGGATAACTCTATACCCATATTTGAATGCACCGAATTGAAATGTACTGTGCAGACCCCCCAACGACAGTATTCCTCAGAAATCTGATATTTAGATCCAGGAGATAGGAAAAGGTCTCAAATCAATGATATTTACTTGGAATAACTTACTTGGAGTTAAATTTATATGTTTTTGGCAGAATATTTCCCACATAAAGTTTATCAACTATGAAATATAACATTCAAAAATTTATGAACAAAATACGCTGAAAAATGTACTTAAAATTAATTAAAATCTATTATTATCTATAATTAAAATACGCTAAAAAATCGATAAAAACTGCAAAAATTGCTACAAATTCAAAACCTCTACTAGAACAGGATATAGAATAGGAATATATATTAATTGCTATGCAATTCTTAGGCCGACCCCCAATAATTTTTTTTGTAACGTCCCAAACGAAATTAAAGATGATTTTCACGTACAACCGAGTAGTTGAGTAGTTGCTATAGATTGTGTCACAATTTCAGTGTTTTTCACGTACAACCCAGCCGTTGTTAGGGGAATGAAACTTCCGCAGTTTTCATCGCACAAAAATCGTTCGCCACTCGTTGGAAAGCGCTTGATTTGTGTGATAAATGTTCACATTTCAAGCTACCAATTTCCCTCTCCTTACGTACCTGGCTACATTCCAAAACTAAGTTGATTCAGGCTAAGAATTGCATAGCAAATTATCCTCGTTTTCTACGCAGTAAAAAAGAGAAAAGATCCGGCGAGGCGCGAAGCGCCGAGTTATATATATATGTATGTATGTATGTATGTATGTATATATTCGAAAATTTTGAGTTTAAAATTTTTGGAGCCATTGCAATAGTTTCATTTTCTACGAAAATTCACTAAAATCACACATTGTGAATATTAAATCGATTTTAGACTCATGATGAAGTGAACGTCTTCTGATTCTGTGAGGTCGAAATTTAGCTTTCACGCTTAAAATGCCCAAGTAGGAAATTTTTGTGTGAATTAGTTGTATTTAGCTTCATTGTACCAAAACGGCGTGTAATACCTTAAGGTGGCTTACGGTTATTCTATTCGGTAAGAAAGAAAACGGCCCATGTTAACTGAAAGGCCGTTGGAGCTGACCAAATTACCAAATTGAAATAAGTAAGTTACTTATTTGAAATAAGTTTTTTGCCATAAAATTGATAGTCAACAATTTCCTTGCACTCAAAAAGCTCAAATTTCAAAACAATTTAACATTATACAATATGATAATTTACGAAAATACGCTCATACGATCATGCGGCATGACTGATCTTTATTTGATGAGCAGAGCTATAAAATTAATTTCGTCGTGACTGAACAACCACGAAAGGGACCCAGAAAACATCAATAGGTCAGATAATATCGGGCTTTTCCCTTTGGGTCATCCTCTCTCTATTTTATGCTTTTCCGCAAATCATTGGTGGTTTCCTTTATCGTTTTTGCTCCCAACTCTCGACAGTCTGGCTTCCTCCCGTTCGATCCTCCCTTCTTATTGCCCTCAGTTGTCCCGTAATTTCGTCCCTCCCTCCAATCAGCAGCTGTAAAAGGGCTAAAGGAATCAAGAGACAAAGGGACCCCGAATAAAAATAAAACCCACGTAGAAACCGTGATGTAACTAACGTTTCGTCCGTGAACTCAGGAAATTTTCAGTTTGAGAATTTCATATTTGGAGACAGCGATTTTAAAGCAAAACGTGGGGCGCTAAAAATTAAATACATACAGAATAAAGTAACATCGCATACAAAAATCCATCTTATCTATCTATCGTATCTATCTCTCTTATCTATCTTGTAGTTTTTAATTGTATGTGATGTGATTGTTACCATCGTGCCTTTATTCTATTAAATTATTTATATATTATCTTGTTATTGGGCAGTTTTTTGAAATAATTTGTACTTGTGTTAATAATTTGTGAAATAATTTAATAACTTGTGAAATAATTTGTGGGGGTGTTAAATGTTACCTACTTCCTCAAAAGCACAAGTCCTTTGTTGGAGACCTTCCATTCGAGAGGAGCAATTAGTTGGTGGAACAGCTATATTGCTTCCCCTAAGAATGAGGGATATGCTATAGAAAATACGTTTTTCCATATTTGCCACTACAACTCATTATTGTTTTCACCCACCGAGACATCACTGTAATGCACGAATTACTCAACAACATGTTTTTATAATCGAAATGGATACTATGGGTACTACTACTTAGCGTGGTAGAACAACGCATGCATCGGAAAAGTTGACTCGTAACACAGGCTGGTTATCAATTAAGTTTATGTTGATGAAGTTGCTTCGAAGTCTGAAATCAAGATTTTAAATCTTGAAAGTTTTACAAAGAACCTTCACATAAACGACATCGTTTCTACTCAAAGACTTAATTGAAAGGGAGATGAGAGCAACGTCGTAACCTGAAGACTAAAAAGGAGAATACAGGCTGCGGTGTTTAATATCCATCCCTCGCACTTATCCTTCATCCCCTCAGAGGTAGGAAGTTTTGTTTGGTTTCTTCTTCCACTGATTTCTATTCGAGAAACAAATATTCCGAGAGTTTCCAAGTAACAAGCGTTAAGTTGGTAATATTGGCATGCTAACTCATTATAACGAAAGGTTAATCCGCGAAAGTTTCTCTCGTTGGTACGACTGAGTTAGGCCGCATTATTAAAGAGATCACGTAAGTGACTTCATAATTATACGTGAATGGAGGAAATTTCTTGTGTCGCTGTTACCTCCATGCCGAAGCTTGCAACCGCCCATGACTTGTGGAGATTTAGGAAGACGGATATTGCGTACACGAAATCCCACTAACTTCCCCATTCCACTGCAATATCTAAATCTGTATGCATTTTTGAAGAAAATTCCAAATAGTTGTTTTTATTAGCTTTGTAAAAAATATATACATGCAGCCATAACATAGTAATAGGCATTAAATTACAATATTTCGTTTAAATACTTAATTTGCGTACAGGAATATGGACGGGTATAATAAAATATTTATCACGCATAAAAACTTATGTCCGATAGGAGCTTAAATAAGGCACAGTAAACTGCAGAGTTTCCGGAGGCTATGAGTGAGTCTAGGTTGAAGGGGAGCGTCATATCGTTAATGGCATAGTTGATGAGTTCCATTCCAGAGAGACAATTATGAGAGCATTCGAGGATCACGTACTGTGTTGATTCGGTGTTTATTCCGCAGTATCTGCATAGGTCTACATCCACCAGACCGTATTTATGTAATCTTTCTCTGGTGACGCAATTACCTGATCTTAGACGGGTTATGGTCGTGTAAAACTTTCGTGAGTGCAATGAGCTCGTTTTGTGAAACCACGATTTGGTGGAAGGCGGTGGGAACAGTGAAACGTATCTGATTCCAGCATGGTAAGTTTCGTGCCATCTTCTCCACGTTAGAAGTTGGGCTTGGAGTAATTTGAGTATGAGGTCTGTATATGGGAAGCAAGGTGGTTGAATAAGCCGTTTCGGTAGTGAGCGAGCAGTGCAGGCTTCCCTGTCAACCATTTTATTCCCAGGTATGTTTTTATGCCCTCTTACCCACACAAATTTTTTCTCTTTTACCCGTTTGTTGTAGCACTTTGATAGATTTCAGAATTGACATTCCAATGTGGTTCAATCCAAGGCTGGCCCAATGTTTTGGATTTTCTGTAGAACGCTGAGGGAGTCTGATATGATCACTACACGTTGTTGGTTGTCGTGTAGTTCTGCGGCATACTCAAGCGCCATCAGAACTGCATATGATTCGGCTGAATATATTGAAGAATGGTTCCAAAGACGGTATTGACGGGAGTATTGTTTGGATTCGTGGAAGAATGCACAACCGGCTCTCCCTTCCAAAACTGAGCCATCGGTTAAAACATAACTGTTGTTTGGATAAAGGGTTGTCAGTAATTGTTGTAGGGCTTGGTCTGGAATGTTTGGAGGTGAGTATGCTCGTTCTGGAAGTTTAATAATAGTGCGTAATTTCGAAAGGACGACGTATTGCAAAGAAATGGTTGAACGTGATGATACTTCTGTTAGCCATAGCAGCTCAACTTAAAACAGCAAAAAAACTGCAGTAAAATGCAAACTGCTCGGTTGGTTTTTCTTCTCCCAGTATCGAGAGGTTCAAATACTTACGCTGCTTTACGTTTTTGTGTAGATCTCAAATTAATATAGCATTTTCAAAATGAATTAGACCTTTTCCTCTTAGGTTTAAACTTTTCCCACTTGAAACATTCTGTGGCAAAATTTCAGTGATTAGCCACATTGCAATATTGACTCAACTGTCATGTAAGAAATAAACATGAGCGGAAACGATCGGGAAAAAGTTCCATTCATACAACATGATCGTATGAGTGACTTTTCGTAAACTGTCTTACAATATGAGTATGCTAAATTGTTTTGAATTGAGGACTTTGAGTGTAAACAAATTTTTAACTATCAATTTTATGACGAAAAACTCGTACTGAATGATATTTTGCGATTCAAAAAATATTTTAGATTTTTAGCTTTTTTCTTCACTTTTTTTTATATTAGTGAAATTTAAGTAGTTTTCAGCATAAATTTGTGCATAAATTGTTTAATGTTCTAGTTCATTGTTGATGAACTTCTTTTGAGTAACACTTTGATGAAAATAATGTGAATTTTACGATTTTTAGCAGTTTTTAGCCATTTTAAGTGATTTTTTAAAACATTGAATGTATTAGCTTGCTGTTCATTTAATTCCCACCACCAGTCCTGTTAGATGAGGAGATCTTGCTGAGTGCCACATTCGGAACTGTACCATACTAAGGGACTTTCCTATATATTTAGTAAATTGACTTTCCTAAATAGATTGAAATTGTATATAAATAATTTTTGCTATTTGGGCGTTAAGGGCCCGTTGTAGCTGGCTCCCGAAAACATCGAAACTACCCCAGCGCTGCCGCTGTTACGGTTGTGTGGAAATGTGAGAAACCTCTCAACTTGAAATCCCATGTGTGCTAACATCTATGTCGGTGGAGGGGACCAAGCCTTAGCTACCGTAATTAGGATCACAATAGCACAATGGTCCTACAGGTCTGACGTCAGGACGAGTGAACTTTGGTAGTAGGTTTTAGCTGGGAGTCGCTCGTAACTAATAGCCAAACTTAGTGAAGCTGTATTTACAATTGATTGAAATACGAGTAGCTATGCAAGAAAAACTTCGTTTGTACAACCTCCAGGGATCGATAGTAGAGCTTATTACTGAACCAAAGTTCCTCGTAAACATGTTCTTATATCATTTTCAATAATGAACCTTTGTAATGACCAAGAAACAAATTTTGTTCGAAAACGTGCCTCTAGTTTTGCAAACGAAACTTCTCTGCTCCTGCACTATTAGTGAAGATGCGTTTTATAACTGATAAACATTGGTAGGTATGCAAAGCTAACGGCTAACGAGTTTTATTTTTTAAAAACCCCTCTTGTTTCACTTAAATGGGTACTGTGGCGGTACCTGTTGGAAAAGTGATGAACTATTTGGCACCCCTTGACCCGTTAAACCCCTAACGTTTGAAATTTCAGTTTTATAAGTTATTATACAGGCCGTTGAACCTGTCATGATCCAATTTTGGGAATAACTCTAGATTTAATATTTGGGTGTTGGTTTGAAGAGTTTTTTCACTAAATAACCCCCCCAACAGTTGTATTCAAATTTTTGGGAAACTTGAAATTTAGCCTTCATCTCAACCTGTGAAAATGACCTATGAATAAGACAACCCCTTAGCTATTTTTTAGATCAGATTGAAAATAAAGGATCTAATCGACCAAAACGCAACAGCCCAGGTGCATTGGGCCCTTAAAGGGCTACTTTGAGACCTTAACTGGGTATATTGGGAATCATCGTGAGGTTTTCTATATGAATTCGTCAAGAGTAGAATTTTTTTCAATCCGATCCCAATATTGAAGCAATATTGCAATATTGAAGCTGTGGTGCGTTGAGAAACTAGAAAAGCGAGTCGGTAGGTTGGTTAGTTGTGTCTGGTTTACTGCGGTAACACTACCGATAAAGTTAGTGAGATGTTGTGTTGGGCGTGTGAGTCGTCATTACCCACGTGCAGAAGACAGACTTGCGGCCACGTGTCCGCTCCCCACCTCTGATTAGTCCACCCCTTGTTCCGACAACCCGGATTTAATTAACAGAACCCGTCACTCCTGAAATTGTAATTGAAAATTAATTTGGTAGTTGATGAAGCTTGGGATACTGCGGTCCCGGATTTAATTTCCTTTAGATTAACAAATTAAAGTCACTCGGATCAGAATGGATCCCCCGGAACGCTCGCCGGTCTTCCTTCTCGACGTCTGTCGACCTTGTACTACAACCGACAACAGAATGGCGTTTCATGGACATCCTGTCCTGATATCAAGTGATCGGCTGTCACTCCGTGACCTTAAAAGCAAGGCTAATTCAATGGTATTTTGATTATGCGGGTTAGGGCCAAGATAGTCCCCTAAAAAAACAATAACGCTCACAGATCAATAGGATGTTATGCGCATGCACATACATTGAACCCGCAAAGCCTCAACTCCTCACTACCTAATGGTCTGATTTCACTCAAATAAGGATAGTTTATGTTTAAATCTCAAATGATCACGGATTGATATCTTCTATTGTGTTCTCACAGAGTTATCAATGAATGATTAACAATTTTATTTTTCAATACAGGACAAGATTATAGGAGAATTCACAATAAATCGAGAAATAATGAATTGAATGTAGCCTAATACGGTACAGCAATGACTCAGTGAGCCGTCTACCTTAGGATACATACTAATCCATTTATACCGGTTTGGTTTAAAAGTTATTTAGGCCAATAAAGTTTTAGTTATTTAGACAAATGTATCAATTTATAAAACGTGGGCCGACGTTGCGTGAAAGATCCGTGGTGACCACCAATTAAATTCTGCCAGCAGTTAACCCCTAAACCTCCATGCTGTTCTTGCATGTTCAGCCAACCTCACCAGCCCATTTATGATGAGGTCAGCTCTCGCGGCCCAAGGACGACCGATTTTGTGGTTACCGAAAGAAATCCAAACTGATTTATTATTAATCATAGCATGGAAGGACTCACACGAGTTAGTTGTCCTATCACAGCTGGAGTTTCGCCCCTCATAATTTCGTATATCCCACATAATTGGGGGAAAAGTGGATTTGGGCGGCAGGTACAAAGTTCTCAAGTATTGCGTGAATTACTTGATTTTAGAATTTGTGGGCACGGCTAAGTCTTTTTCAACACAGTCATCAACTCTGAAAAACGCCAAGTAGGGTAAGCAAAATAAAGTTTTCTAAAAGTTTCCATCCACATTATTTGTTTTGTAGTCACTCAAGCCCAATTGCTGTATCTTTCGCCATCAACTCTGTGTTAGGTGGAATTAACTTCCAAGAATAGCTGTGGTAGGCCTAACGATTTTCGCAGCCCAGTGGATCCCTACTTCAAAATTGGCTAATAAAGTTTTCCATACAGTAAGGCCACAATTATCGCAGTTTCATAACTACTAGGTTTTTTTGTCCTATTGAAAAAACTATCGGAATATAGAGTGAATTGTTACCGGCTTGCACTGTGTAGTTAGGTGATGTGTTTTGCACTACACTGGGAGAGTTGATACCGACATCTGCCTTTCACTTGACAGGGACCGAGCGCTGGCTAAAGTTAGACTTCTTTAACCGGGGAACTTGATGCACCCGCCCATCCAATAAAGATTTCTGTAGTATTACCAGTACTAGTAGTATTATTAGTATTAGTTTTTCCAGAAGTATTCCTGAGTGGTAGATCCCAGTTGTCAGATACTGAAATCCCCAAGGACTGGACATACAGCCAAGAAGTGCAAATATCCTCTAAGACTCGCATGTTACACAAGGCGCAGATACATGCTGAGTTGTGCAATCCATAAACTACTAAACGGGCATTTTCGTTGCAGTGTAGCACCATTGAAGGTTTCCCCTGAGATAATCCGTTGAAAGGGCCTAATAAAAGATGAGAAAATAATGCATGGACGGCATCCCTATAATTCTTCTCTTTCTCTCATAAAGACTGACAGGAAAGCTTTTCTTTCTTTTTTACGGAGGTTCCGAGAAAGGTAAGTATTTGCAGGTTTAGAGTAGAGACTGTGAGAGAGAAGGAAAGCACGGAGCGAGCAGAGGAAGGGAGGTTATGATTTTGAGGTGGGTTGGGAAGAAAGGACCAAGTCATCTTTAATGTTCCACCAGTTGAAAAGCCGCTGAGGGTGACGAGCTGGAGGAGATGTGGCGGCTGATGGTTGAGGGCGAGTGGAGGGGGAGACTAACCACTCTTGCCTGGAAGAAAGGTCCGACCTTCGGGAGAATATAGTACGAGTTTCCTTAAGGCAACACCACCCTCCCCTCCACCCTTCGCCACTATCCACCCCACTACACCTCCTACTACCTACAATCTCCACCCCCCTCTCCCACACCAACCACCCTTCTTCGTCATCTACCACCCCTCTATACCATCTACCAACCCTCTATACCCTCCCCTCCACATACCATCCCTCTATACCAACCTAAAACCCCACTGCACCCCCCTCCGCCACCATCACCACCGTTCACTCAGGATGCCTGGTCCGGTTTGTTCGTTGATGGTGCTTTTCGTTTATTCAGGTTTCTTTTCAGCCTACGTCGTTCATTTCTTCCGAGCTCTTCTCTTTCCTGTGATCTTATTGTTAATTCTAAAAAAGTCCTAGTCACGCAGCATGATCGTGTGAGCAAATTTTAGTAAATCATTTCATGTTCCATTGTTCGTGAAAATTGAGCACTTTAAGTGCAAATTAATCGTCAACTACCAATTTCATGTCAAAAAAACTAGTTCTAAATAATATTCAGCGATTTAAAAAAAAATTGTATTCTAGTTATTTTTCAGCCCATTTTTGGACATTTGAGTGTGTGTATGTGTGTGTGCGCGCGTGTGTAAAAGCGTTAAATTCCAGGATTTGTATTAGAATGCCTCAAAACGGCTAGCTATATTCTCTACAAATACGCTAATGACTGACGATGCGTGCACCTGAAGGATAGATGTATCCGATATTTCCCTTACCTTGATATAATCGATTCCTGGTGTAATAGGCAACCATGAAAACTACCCATCAATCTCATACCGGCTCAAAATAAACTTACCCTAAACTCACTAAGTCACATAATACTTCTCCCTCTTTTCCAGCCAACACGTTCCTTTTTTGTTGCAGATAGATAGAATTTATTATTTTTTTCTTAATTGTACTTTACTTTCGGGATTAACCCAATCACGTGTTCCAAGTGCTGTTTAATTCTTTATGGTCACCTATAGACTCAAAGGTGCAACCGTCTGACTGAAACATTGGAAGAAGAGGAAAACGCGGCAATTAGTCCGAAAAGGCCTATTATTCCTGCATTAAATAGCCCTTCTACCCGGATTACTGGTTTATAGATAATTATGAAACGGAGTCTATTGTGCATTATCGAAATATAACGAACTACATGTTCGTAGACACCAATCGCATGAAAATAAATTAAATGAAAATTGAAAAACTAAAAAGAAATTATGATTGCTTGTGGTGGGGTAAAAATTCGTCACTGCCTCGCATAGAATCGAACTCTAACCTCCCTCGTTACACACAAGTATGATTGTTACTGGGCTATCAAACTTTGTGTGAAGTGCGGTAGATTTGCATGGAAGACCTTTAAACTTGTCTTAACACATTGCATTAGCTCAAGTGAAGATCCCAGTACGTGGGTATAACAACTCGAGTGGTCCCATTCAATACATAGAAATAACAGCTATCATAATGAGCTCTCAAAAAATAAACCTTTTGTTCCGAAGAATTGAGAGATAATTAGTTTTTCTTCATTTTTTCGCTTAAAATGGATATAATTTAAACCCTTGGGGCCGATTGATATTACAGAGACATTCCCTGCCGATGTGTGATTTGGTGAGTCCAATTTCGTAAACCTCGGTCCTGTAGTTTCGGGGAAAAGCTACGAGTAGTGCGCAGTGGTCCAAGTTTTCTATTTACACTATTCTCAACCATTTTTTTCGATTATTATACTGTATTGTTAAAAGTATTGTTTTCTCTGTTGAACCATTCTCGTTGAATTAAAAATCAAGCTTTCCAAATTAAAGGGAGAGTTTGTTGGGCAGCACTTTTTCAGCACATTGAATTTCTCAAAATTCAAAAACTTTGCTTTAAGCAAAATCATTAAAACGGCAAAAACCGGCGAACAATCGTTAAATTCGTATTTTTAAGCAGCATTTTGGTTTAAAAAATTTATACAGCGATGATGACGAATATTAGAACAATAAAAATGTGTGGACGAAACGATGCTGAAAAATGTACTCAACTGTGATTAATATTTGCTTAAAAAAAACTATAAAAACTGGAAAAAAGCTAAAAATCCAAAATTCCTTTCTGAATCGTTGAATATTTTTCAGAGCGAGATTTTTTTATTTTTTTCTATATATAAAATAATAAGATAAAATATATTGGTAGTTATAATCCTATAAATTGGTCGTTAACAATTTCCTTGCAATCGAAGTTTTTTAATTTTTACAACAGTTTAACATAGTACATTATGATAATTTACGAAAAATCGCTCATTAGATCATGTTGCATTACTGAAACTTTATTTTCCAACATCGATTATGCTCATGATGTTTATATGGTCTTCAGATGGTTATTTATATTTATCTCCTAGGAAACTCAACGCTGATATCTTGAAATTTCTCAGAGAATTTTATTTTTTTAAATTTTGGATTTATTACCATCCTTTAAAGCGTTCGATAAAAAATGTATGTTTTTTCGTATGCCATTTGTCTGAGAGATTGTAAGCTTCTGCTTTAACATACAACTGTCAGCGATTCAGACGGAGCGATTTCGATGAGATTTCCAAAAGATATTTCTTTCAGAATTACAAATACCACCTACCTCCAAGCTCGGGAAAATCCAAAGTTGGTTTTGTAGGAAAAAAACAAGCCCAACAAAATTAGCAACCGTAAAATCACAGAAATAAACAAAGTTTTGTATGGCTGCGATCTGAAGGTTTTTTTTCATTACGAATCATATTCTTTTTTATCAATTTCCCTTTGATTTCTACAACAGCAGTCAGGGAGCATATTTGTTATTTGAGGTGGAGTCGTTGTTGATTAAATACGGGAGATTTCACCGTTCAGGGACGGTGAACACGGAAAAACACGAAGAACGACCCTCAACAGTTATCTCTCTGTTGTGATTATATTTTCCGTCTCTCGTTAAACCCTGCGTAAACAGAAGAGCCGAGTGTCCATCAGCGGCTGTGTATTAAGTGTAGGTACCTGACTCCAGAACAGATGATCGACAGAGAAGGCAGTTTGAATGAATTCGCTTTTTTCAACGTTAGCGTGTATTCAATTCCTGACACGGCCTTCACCGGATAATATCTGCTGGCTATTCATTTCCTTTTCAGCAGGGCTATGCATTAACGTCACAGTTGTTACGTCCGTTTCAACGCATTGCCCTAAAAGCCTCTTTTTGCTTTCTGAACTTTACGAATTTTTCGTATAATTAGCTAACACATTTTTTCGTTACAACTAATTTTCTGATGCAACCAGCTAACTTGTGTTATCTACACAGGAACACGTTGTCTCCCAGATGAGCCAACAATATTGATGTTGAAAGTGTGAATTATAATATGTAAGCAGTTGGAGGATATTTTTTCGTTGAGTTCAAATCGGTAACGTAAATTCAGTGGAATATTACGCTACCCATTTCAACCCAATCGTAATCTGTGTCAAGAGTTTCTACAGCGACTAACCAGAATTTCGTGGAACGATAAGCTTGCAAATATTTTTGTCTCGTGATTCAGTATATGAGGAGTGAAGAAGAAGCTATTTCTCAATATGAAAACACCATTAACTAGTAATCAGTAACAGCATGTTGATTATTTTGATAAACAACTTGATAAATTGCATTCGTTCTGTGTAAGTGTTTGCATTACTGAGTAAAATATTTACTCAATTATTTACTTATGGAATTAGGACTTACCTAATTTGATAAGGTATGGGCAATATTCTCGCTAAGAACTGAATAAGCTCTGAGAAGGCGTGGCAGTGTTGAGTGGAATATTTTTTTAGGATGTCTCCCTGAAACTAGGCTTCGTCAATAGAGGGACGTACCTATTGGAATTGATCCACGAGGTGTGGGAAAACTCAAGCATGAGAATATATATATATATATATATATATATATATATAAATAATACCACATAAAAATCCGTTTCAGACCATTGGAAGACCGGATCCCTGGAAAAAAAAAAAAAAAAAAACAGGTGGGTTAGACAAAGGTGGGTTTGCATGACAAATTTTGTCGATGCTGCAAAAAGGCCAAAATCTCGACCGATTCTCATGATTCTTATTATATTCCAGTTTCAAATGGTTCCAATTTTAGTCTAGTTGTGCAACAAACACTGTAAAGTTTGAATTCAATGATGGAAAATGGGCAATGAAAGGGGTGAAGCCGAAAAACGTGATTTTCTTCGAAAAATTGTGTCAACGCCTCCCAGGTTATAGTTCTCAACTGATCCTCGTGATTCTTATTTTTTTCGATCCCAGTTTCAGTCTTGTTGAGCATCAAACCTTGGGAGTTTCGGATCTGCTATCGAGGTGGGGTAGGGGGGATATCACCGTTTCTTTCAAGCTCTGGCCAAGCTAAAAATACGGCTCGATTTTCGTGTTTATTAATTTGTTCCATTACTAATTTGATACAGTTTTAGAACGTATGTCAGGAGTTTCAAATTTCACAATGTAGGGGGTAATAGCAATAAATAAATGTTCTAATTATTGTCGTCAGATTTTTGTGATCCTTTTTTGTTTAATTATGAATTTAATCTATTTTTGAAAAATATTATTTCCGTGACAGTTTATATTTTTTCGGCCAAGATTTTAAACCAGTGATGTAACCTTGGACGTTTGAAATGTACTGCCCATAGAGAGGGTGAATGGGAGGGGGAGAGGGTAATTCTCAGTAATCATGATATAATATATATATATATATATATATATATATATATATATATATATATATATATATATATATATATATATATATATATATATATATATATATATATATATATATATTTTTTTTTTGTCGCTTATTCCAATTCTCGCCGAAATCATGTACAATCCATTCATAGGGACATCCCTGTAATGCATGCATTACTTGCCAATATGTTTCAGCTTTATAGTCTTCAAAATTTTGATTTAGGTATGCCTGTTTTGACTACGTACAGAATTTTGGAACTTGGCTGAAATAACTACGACACTCAGGCAATCAACGCACACTACGTATTGATCTGAAATGATAGTTGGGACTATGTCAATGGTACATTGGAAAATAAACATCATAGACGAACATGGAGCTACAGAATACACTGGGAACGGTAGGAAGGGCGAATCCGACGATTCTTATCATGGCTGCATCAGAACTGAAGTTGATAATAGGATGCGACACATTTGATGAAGTTTGGAAGAAGTTGCAAACTGTTTACAAATCCGAAAGTCATTCCAGGAAAAGCTATGATATGATGTCAGTGATCACGTGTATTAAGGCTTTTTTCATTTGTATACACTCTACCAATTAAATGATAAAGAAATGAAGAAAAATTACGGACTATAATGCTACTATACAGTTCACCGGAGGATTATGAAGCTTAGAAACGCCGAACATCAACTAAAATCGGGTGGTTCAATTCCAGAAAAAAATCGAAGTCAATTCGATGCTTAATGAAAATATGATTACAACCACAAAAACAAAAGTACTCTTAGGAAAAGTTAAAAAAAAAAGCTTTCTGTGAAGCTAAGAGGTTTGTTAAATGTCAAATGGTATTAACGTCTGAGGCGGCAAGAAATACGAGAACGGAATGAAAAGGTATGAAGGAATCGGTAGAATGGAAAGCTGTCAATATTCTTTCACCCGACACCAATTCTTTCAACGCAGGAAAATAATACGCCTGACTCTGAGAAACCTTACATAACATAATATTGGTTTGTTCCCGGTATCTAAGTCGATAAGCTCGATTTAATACATTAACGTTGCGATCTTGCACAAGAATGTGATCAGATGGCTTGAGAAAATCGGAATTGAATTTTATGAAGAAAGGGTTAGCACAGCAAATGATGATAATCTTATTAGAGATATAATGATAAACGTATGAGCGTTTATGACTGTTGTAAAAGATAATTGTACATGCAAGTTTTCACCATTTGTTTCGGAAAATTGAACTCGCGAGACCCTCAGTAAGCTTTATGAACGATTTTTCTTACATATGATTTTCGTGATTGTTTCCTGAAATCGTAGGAGCTTTCGTGCACTCTCTAACAGTGCCAGGCAGAAGCGCTGGATTTGGAGCAGAAAAAAGACAAAACCAAGCTTTTGGGGCAAGAGCCAATACTACTATACTTATGTTGCGCTTACTTCATTAACTCCTAACTTCGGTACATAACAATCTTAAGTCCCTTACCCTGTCCCTTGGGCTTTTTGGCTATGGAAACAGAACAATCTGACAATCGGAAGTTATCAAGGTTTTTTTTAACGTGTCGCAACTTGGAAAAAATGCAAGTCGGATGTGGCACACAGCCTCCTCGTACCCGCTACATAAATGAATAGATCATTGACATGTTAAAAATCCTAAACTAAGAACCGTTCAATTCCAAAAATTATTACCTATCGAAATCAGATTGAAACCATAGAAGTCATGCTTGTTACATAGATTTGAGGTTTGCGCATTTGGAACTACTACTAATGATATATGTCGGGTGACACTTATCTGGGGTAAAACATAGTCATTTCTCAACCACCCTTCAAATTTGAGCAAGATCGGACGGATAGGACATTTTAAAATTACGTTTGAGCATGCACAGTGAACAATATCTGTTTCAACATGAAATTTAATAGGGACCCATCCTTAGCCTAACCGTACTATTCCAGAACATTTCATCGAAATCAAACTGAAGATGTAGAAGCTATGCGTGTAGCAAGGATCTGCGGACACACTGACAGATTGATTAACAGATTGATTTCGGAACGTCGTTCGAGCATGCGCAGTGGACACTAACAATTTCTGAGTGATGAAATTTGTAGGGGACTATGCTTAGCCAAACCGCACTCAAAATTTCATCAAAATCGAATTGAAACTGTAGAGATTGTGCGTGTGGCAAGGATTTGCGGATACATGACAGATTGATTGACAGATCGATTTCCCACCACTCATTACTTCCTGTGAGGATGTATTGCACATGAAGTTTATTTCTTTCCAGAGAGCACTGGTGGTGGCTTTACCCAGTAAATGGGAATGACTGAGATCACAGATCGCAGGATGGATCAAAACCAAGATTTAAGCAACGATACGGACTGCATTGGACTCGAAAATCGCGGCTTCTTCTCATAGACCTTGGAAGTGATTTTAAGATCAACTGAAAACTACGGAACAAAGCAATCAGAAGTTTAGATTACAATGATGCATGTAAGAAAAATGAGAATCTCGTTCATTTCTCCGTACACATATCGTTGAAATAAATTCTGCTTCCCTATTTAAGTGCTAATGAGAAAGTTTGGATTTAAGTTAATGCACTAAAATTATTTAAAAGCTTCCTAGATGTTCATACGAGATCAAATGGTGTAGCGGTCTTTTCTTCTCCATTCAAGAACGCTGTAGAACACAATACGTTCCTTCGGCGAACAGCTGCCTTTCTAAAATTCTGCAAAAAAACAAAAAAAAAAGTACTTCTCTTCAAGGGGTAAAAGCAGAAACCATCCGAATTCTACGCGATAAGTGGCCAGAAGGATGATTCATTTACGGATACATCAAAAATGGATGGCCGTACTCCATCGGCTTTCTGCGATGAAACGTGCAGAGCTTCAGGGAGTAAGAGGATTTGGGATGAGACATCCATATGATCAGTCGAGATTTATGCTCTCTAGTATCATGTCCTCGACATTTCTCTAAAAATGTTATAATCATAGACTCACAAAGCGCGCTGTAAAAATTACAACACCCGGTGCAAAGCGTAATGAAACGTTGCTTAGTTTTTCAGAGTTGCTAATACCTAATGTGGATTCCGTCAAGAAGGAGAATATCATTGAACAGATCCAATTCCATCATGGAGAAATTTCCATATTTAAATGGAAAATTAGTGTAAAAAACATTATAATTAGTACGCAATATGGGTGATTGGATCAAAACATTCGTCGGCAATTATCTCTGAAAACTACAAGTCTTGAAGAAACCGGGTTAATATTCGGAAATGCCAGAATATGCCAATCATGCTTGCAAGCAACATGTTGAAATGTAAAAAATAGTAAAGGAATAGTAAACCAAAAAGTAGAGTGAAATATCAATTAAGAAACGAAAAACTGATACTGAATGTAATTTACGTTTGCGTAAGAGTATAATGAAGTATTGATTTGGCAACAATGAAACTGATAGGGAACCAACTGCAACCTAACCCACGTACTCTCCGACAATTTCATCGAAATCGGATAAAAACTGTGGAAATTAAGGTCGTTACAAGGATTTCACATAGGCGCATGCAAAACACACACACAACACACACACACACACACACACACACACACACACACACACACACAGACACACACACGCACACACAGACACATACACAGACAGACATACACGAAACCAAAGTTGTTCAGAATGGTCTAAAACGTAAAATGCGAGTCGAAATTTCGATTTTGGAGATCAAAATTTTGTTTTCTCCTGAAAGTGAAAGCAATGCTTCCGCTACTGGTCGCCGCACCAGACGGAACCATAATGAACGTAAACAACGTAAACTTCACAGTTTCAGGTCACATCGTGCGGCTCAATGTAGAGATACGGGATTCCCCTTCGACGGCAAAGTTCCTTAGACACTTCTACCGAACCCACCCGTTCAAACTTGTGTTCCTGTTACTTGAAAAATCGACTTTATTCCAGCTAAATATCCAATTGAGCCCTCCCCGCGAACCCCTATCCGCCCCCTCACTCCTGCCAGCCCCATATTTGCAACCCAACCACCAACGCAGCCCAACCGAAAGAACTGTCCAAAATTATTATCATTATTGCCTAATGAGACATTAACAACAAATTATTGAGCCTTAATAAACAAACTATCTTTCATTTGGACTCTGTCAGTGTTTAATTTAAATTTATTTTTTGGCTAATTATCAAAGAGCACTCACTTTAATTATCTAAGACTAATTATCTCAGAGCAGGGCCACATTACTAGAAAAACTTATGTAACGGAGTTTAGCCAATCTCCATTTAAAATAATCTCGAGGATGAAACGGAGTTTTTCACAAACCCAAAATTCGTTTGGAATAAACGAGTTTTGGGCAAAATGTCCATTAAAAAGTTGGACTCTGTAAAGCCGGGACAATAAATCCGTCATAACAACATAACCACCTGTTATCGTCCGGGTTCCATTTTAATTACCACATGATAACATACTTCAGAAATTCGAGCACGAAATTGGGAAGTTTTTTATCATTTCTAATCAGCATCGTTGGGACTCAATAAGGGCCTACTATTCATCATGCTATCATAATGTGCGACCATCATTATCATCACCTAATACACATAACTTTCCTCTTATCCTTGTGCTTAGCAGCTTAACGGCAGTGTTTGCACTGAGGCTGTTGCACTGATGTAGACATCAATCTAGAGCTCGTTGCATTGTTCTACTATAAAGCGTATAGTAATAATTAATATTGATAATATTAATGAGGAACTAGGTTTGATCCACATTATGTTACGCGACAAAATGCGCGTATGAGGAGCGGGCATGTTAAATATATTTGCCAACTTTCTGAAGGGAAAGGTAGGTACCTAACACAAAAAATATTAGGTGCGTACCTTAGTGTTACACCAGTTTTCAAACAACTATGATTCATTTTAAGATGATTACTCGCACAAATTAATTTTTATCTAGATTTTATAACCAAGTTAATGGGAACTTGAGAGTTTGTGATCGGTCCCCACGTATTTTCCACGCTGAATCGAATAACGTTTGCAGATCTCTCAATTCCGTTATAATTGAGTTTCACACATTTTCAGATTATTTGATATGCTCAATTGTATGTGCTTTTAAAGATAAAACTAGATCATTATTGTGAATTCTCGTAAGTAAAAGTAATAACTGCTCACAAAAGCTACGCGGCCATATTGATATCACTGCTAACGGAGATCAAAATAATACTTAACTAGCCGGATTTCTGGGGTTTATTCTCGATAGTGAAAAGTGCTGAATGAATGAAAGATGACGTGCTGGATACGTTAATTTCCAGCCTTTTCGAGCTTAAAAAAGTTAATGAGGTGTGAATATCTGTGTGTGTCTGTCGTGTGTCCGCAAATCCTTGTATCAAGCTTATTTTCCACAGTTTATATCCGATTTGGATGACATTTTTAGGGACATGACATATGCGGGCTAGATCGTAGACCGTTTCCTATCAGTTTCATCGTCCCTGACTCAATACTTCACTCTGCGCACGCGCAACCGTAAAATCTACCAAGCATCATTTCCTCACACCCTAGTCGCCCGATTTCGCTCAACTTTGGATGGTGGTTAGGGGATGGCGATCATCCCATATCAATTTCAATATGATTGTATCATTAATAGCTACCTACTGCATGCGCCAATGTGAAATCCTAGTAACGACCTTAATTTCCACAGTTTTTATTCGATTTTAATGAAATTGTCAGGGAATGTGCGGAACGTTGTAGATGGCCCCGTACCCGTACCTAGTTCATTATTCAATGAACTATTAATATAAGCATATTGTTTCTCGCATAATAAATTAATTTGAATTGAATTTGAATTTGATTTCTCAACTCATCAGTTCATTATGCGCATGCACAAACCTGAATTACATTGTGTATAATTTTTTCGATTCTTAATTGACCATTTATGACGTTTCCCCATTTCACGCTACATCATGATTTACTCTTTTCCGCTATGGAATTTTACAAGATCATTTAGAACTTTCCAATGATCTATACATTCATGATACGTAAACAAGGGAGCTATGTCCCACACCCGACTTTGAGAATTTATTTCGTTTTGTTTGTTTTAACTTTTTTTTCGAATGTTTATAAATTTTAATTTCTCAGGCAGACCGCATTTCGGGAAACGGTGGTCCTGAATGGAAATAACCGACGACAGTTGTTATTCAATATTTTTCAGTAAATATTCAGGGCCGGATTCATAAACGGCACTTGGGGCTCGAAGTGCCTCAAGTATCGCTGGAGGAGTCCTCCAGACGCCAACGGAATTCATAATCATCACTCGAGCAGTTGAGTCACACAATTCCTCGAGCGGACCCTCAACTTGCTGTTGAAGTCAGGGCCTCGACTTCAACAGCCAAAATCCCAAGGAACCAGCTTAGCTACCTTGAGGAAGGCTTGAAAGTTTATTTCATTGCTTTTATGTTACTCCGTCATATTTGCTATAGTTTTGGCATATATTACATCGTCATTTTGCTATCGTCACCTTCTCAAACGGAACATTGAATGATGACATGATGACATTCATTTTAAGTAAGTCACTCACTTACCCAAGTAAGTGTCTGACTTACTCACGTAAGTAACGATCTCACTCAATCTATGAATACCAATCTGAAGTGTTTCACTTACTCGAACCGTTCCTTCACTCCTGTGAGCACAAGACAGTTCCCAACTTGAGGAACGTCTATTAATCCGGCTCTCAGTGAAGAGTTGTAATTTGCCTTCTGAGAGTTGAGTCGAGTAAGGCACTGTGGCGCCGTTATAGATCTGACGGAGGCGCGACTACCGGCAATCAAAAATAGCTGCTCCTTGGGATTCTCAGTGGATATAAAAGGTACGTTCTGGCGCAGGGGCCAACACGGGGCAGGGTATACTAACCCGCGCCACACATGATACTAACTCGCACAACGCATAAATTGAAATTTTCCGTACATTGTGCGTCCGTTTATCGTAAGACCAAAATAAACGTTGCCGTTGGGGGTGTCTAGCCGCCAGTGGTTTGTGTTCATGATGGTACATTTATTGTAAAATGAAATCTGGGAGACACCCCCAGATCCCCGGATTGTTAATGTTAGGATCAAGGATCAAACCAATGAAACACAGAATGTGTATTTCGGGGAATCCCCGGAGGGCTGGTGGCATTCTGGTAAGTTAGGCCGAAGTTCGTTCCGCGTTCTTGGAATCCAGCGCCTTGGATTGTAGACCTACGTGACGTAGACCCTTCCCGGGGATATTAACGTTTTATAAGGTGGCAACCCTGTGACCAATTGTGGTGTGAACTTATGAGTTCCAAAGACGAATAGAAGCATGGAGGCTCAGGTAAGTCGTTAAACAATCCAACTATCGTCTGTTTACTAATTTTCAATACAATGGGAGCAGTAAGTTAAAAAAGTCGTTCATGTTAGGCATGGACCTATGTTTCACAACTCAATGTCCACATATTGCAACGCGTTATACTTCTCAGTAACGAAATCTCCCTTCTTCCTTCGATGATTTTCCTTTAAGCCATTCCTCCAAGGAAGGGTAGGGATGGTTAGGAAAACTCTCTGGCCAGGAGACAATTGTATCTTCAATTAAAACACAGACTTCCTGATGAATTAGTCACCCAATCCAACTATCGTCTGAATACTAACTGTTAATGAAATGGGAGCAGTACGTACCAGTCTTTCTTACCTACCGGCTTATTTATAATATTTATAATAATGCTTGCCACTATGTATTATATCATATGAATATTATATTATATATTTTCATTTATACACACACTCGCGCGAATGATGGGTCGCAGGGCTACGTGAGTAGGTACTGATTGCCCAGTCCGTAGAGAACACTTGAGCAGCGTTTCCACTCACCATTATCAACATACTAGCCGCTCCGGCTCGCTTCGCTCGCCTCCACGTCACTTTAATCGTTTCCCCTCGCATTTTGACCGACTTCCCTTCACTTTTTTCTGTATCCGATTTCGGATTCAGATTCGTCGGGATCAAACCTTTATTTCGCCCGCGAAAACCGTTCCGAAAAACGTACCTTTATGGGGTATCTACTAACCTCTGCCCATCCGATCATCATAAGAAGAAGACCTCATTACAGTCGTGGGCCGCCTCCATCTCACGACTCCCAAATCCACCTCAGCCCGCAGCCAGCACCCCGATCCAAATTCGCCTGCCACCAGCTGGAACCGACCCCCCTTTTTGGGGCACTACGTCTTCATTAGGACCGCTCTAACTATCGCCTAATACCTGTCACATCAACTCGGCACATTAATCACGGCAATACGGGCGCTATAAATTATCTTCCAGGGCCCGAGCGGCTGCCGAGAGGGCGGAGGAGAGAAGCTTGTCTGATGCCGACGTATATTTTTTATTACCAACACTAAGTTGAGTCCTTAAAGCTTATTCCTTTTTTTTCTTCTTCTTCCTTTTTTTTATTGATCTAATTCGACGCTGCTGTTCTTTTACGTACGATCCATTGTACTTCTTACAAACAATGCGGAGTATAATAAAATGTATGCTCTACTTATAGCAAATATTTGGAAAAAATTAAGCTATTACAATGGCTCCGAAAATTTTTACATCAAAATTTTCGAAAATTCCCTTAGGATTGAGATAAAAAATCCGTTCTTGCGCCAAAAAATCAAGCTTCCCAAATGAAAGGATATTTTCGTTGGCCAGCACATTTGAAGCACAATAAATTGGCCAAATTAACAAAGATCTGCTTACAAAATCACTAAAATTTGCAAAAAGAGAGCGTCATAGCAGTAGATATTGCATTGAAAAGACGACGACATCCGGTTTAGTAATTATGTTATGAATCAGTATCTCCTTCCGCCAACGGCAGATGCGGTTCGACCTCCACATTAAAAATTCCAATTCAGGAATGCTTTGTTTTTTTTCCGTCAAGTACCTTATTTGTTAGGATTGAGATAAAAATTCCGTTCTTGCGCCAAAAAACCAAGCTTCCCAAATGAAAGGATATTTTCGTTGGCCAGCACATTTGAAGCACAATAAATTGGCCAAATTAACAAAAAATCTACTGAAAAAATATCTAAAAATTGCTAAAAGAGAGCGTCAGAACAGTAGATATTGTATTGAAAAGTTGAAAAGACGAAGTACCTACTTTGTTAGTTTCGTTTCCTAAATGAATGTCGGTATCTATATTATTGACTTGGGTAAAATTGTTCTGTAAATGTTTATTACCTACCTATATTGACAATGAAACCTTGTTATAAAGGGTCACAGTTGTTCCTTACATGTATTTGAAACATATCGGATTCATACGTATTTGAATAATGTCAAAACCTACACAGTACATTCAAAACAAATCATTCACCATCAGGGATGAATTACTCTATGGAACACACAAAAATTCATGTCGAGTAAAAAAAAAAAAAAAAAAAACAGTTGACTGAGGGGTTGTGTCGAGGTCACTGAATCAGAAAATGAAAGCCGTTTTACCATATTGGTTCGAATTTTAATGTTCCAGCCCATACGCCTGTTTTTTCTCATGTACAGTAGGTAGATACCTAATCTGAAAAATCACAATTAAAAGTTTGGCATCGTATTTCCAGGCTTAACCACCTTTCTTTGTTTTTGGGGTGCCAAATCCGAATATGAAACCGGATTTTAATTATCTAGCTTCGTGTTCAGGTGCAAATCTCGTTTGAACACAGTAAAAATCGGAAAAATCGTCTAAAACAACGTTTCAACACATTAAGTTATTTTTTCTGAAACGGAAAGCGATAAATAAAATCTAGTTGCAAATTTGAAATCTACATTAAAAAGTCCTATAAAAGGGGTCTGTTCTTGACATTATTGAAAGTTTAATAATAAAGAACTAACTTCCCAATCATTTAGCAAACACGCTACCTACATCTGACTTTGAATATCACCAACATAATCTCATCTTTTGAAACTACTATAAAAAAGAATTGGATGAAATAAATAATACGAGTTCTTTATAGAATTTTTTAGTGTGGAACTCAAATCTGCTACTGAATTTCTCTATAGATATTCATTTTTACGAAAAATTGATTGTAATGCATTGAAAAACGTTGTTTTTTGACGATTTATCCGATTTTTTATGGGTTTAAACGCGAGATTGGCGCCTGAGTACGAAGGTAGATAATTAAAATCCGGTTTCATATTCGGATTCAGCTCCCCAAAAAAAGGAAGGTGGTTAAATCTTGGAATACGGTGCAAAACTTTTAGTTGTATTGTTCAGATTACTGAACATGAGAAAACAGGCGTATGGGATGCAACTTCAAAATTTGAGCCAATATGAAAAAACGACTTTAGTTTTCTGATTCAGTGACCTCGACAACCCCCCAGTCCACTGGTACTTTCTTTGTTACTCGGCTATACTTTTAGCTTCCTCACTACCGAAGGTAGGGAAGCTATGTGTTGGGGATTGAAGTCGAAAAAATTTGTGTCCTCCAAAATTGAAACTTCCACTTGCTTTTTGCGTTTCAGAGCTTGCTGATCAATTTCGGTTCCGCGTCTGTCTGTCTGTGGTAAATCCTTGTCACGCCCAAAACTATACCAAGTTTCAGTCCGATTCCGATGAAATTTTCAAGTATTGTGCGGATTAGCTCCTCGACGGTCCCCTATAGTTTTCAGAACCGTCGAATCAATAGTAGTCTGTGAGCATGCGTAAACGTGAATTTCTCATAACGTCGATTTCTCATCGTCTGTTGGTCCGATTTCGTTCAAACTCGTCAGGTAATTTTTTATATGTTGTAAAAGAATGCCCTGTAAATTATATCGTGATTGATGGAATAATAGCTATAGAGCACGCAGAAAATTAAAATTAATCGACACAGTCAGAACTCCGAGACTAATGGACCGTTTTTTATTCATTTTTCAAGGATTGTGCTGCTTAGCTCCAAGACTTTCCCCTATAAATTGCATTGCCGTTGGATCAATAGTAGTCTGTGCGCATGCGCAAACAATAATTTCTTATACTTCCGACTTGTACTTCGTTCTTCAACTAATTCTATATATCCAAGTTACAATAGCTTCGTTCTCAGTGCGCGTTATGACAGTTCTCGAACCCATCAGAACTGGGACGGGAAATCCCAGAGCGTTCCGGAACTTGTGGAATCGCGTTCTGCACTGCGATTGATTTCAGAACTTGGAAGTGGAATAACCTGTGTTGTTGTTTGTAACCTCACTCAACTCGTGTTACCTTCTGGTGCTCCTTTTCAAAATATTTTTAGCTCCCGTGAATATATTACTTATTATGCCCATGAATATTACTTAACTATTACCCCACGTCAATTGAAAAAAACATTCAACAATGACTGAGGAGTATACTCAAAAAAATGTGAGTTTCATAGATGTAGACGAGATCCAACTATAACTTTAATCTCGTCCTCATCATTTACAAACCAAACACCATCGTCGAAACTATCGCTTCCCGAACTTGACGAGCTAGTTGACATTTCGATCATAGAATAGGTACTTATACTAACGTATAGAGACCAAAGTATGATTAAGTATGATTTCGATGAAGAAGAAGAAAGTTTTTTACTCCACGAGATCCGAAAAATAGTGAAAAGCGCATGCGTTCGAGTTCTCACAGTTCCGAAGAAAAACAACGGGGACTGTCAGAACCGTTCGGAACTGGGTTCGCAAAACACTGCGAACGCCGAATTCGACGTGCTTGGCGTTCGGAACTGGGCGTTCTGGCACTGCGAATGAAAAACTCGATTGCGCTTGCCCCGAACCGTTCCGAACTCGCAGAACTCACACTGAGAACGAAGCTAATATGTGAGGAAGTTTTACTGCCCACCCAACTTGGCAGACGTTTTCGTGTTCCGCAGTGTTATTAGAGATTCGGAATCAGGGTGACATTGCCTGTAGGTACCAAGTTGAGCAGATTCCGTGCTTAAAATCCCATTTCTGACCAGTAGAGGATGCAAAATCAACCCTTTGGGAAGAGGCTATTGAGAATAAACTACGGACGGATTTAGAATTGATTTGTGATTCCCAAATATCATTTAGGTTGGTGCAGGTCTATCGAACCGCTAATCATCAAATATTAACGGAGTTTAAAAAAAGGACCGCATAGCCGCCTTCCAACCTGGCTGTTCCCTGACCGATTTACAAACGATAATTGCCGACTTCTCTATTCTAGTCGAAGCTATAATTTTCTAGGACGTTATTTTCTGACTTCGACATCCAACTTTTTCACTCGTTTATTTTTAAACGCGATCATACATTAATCATGAATGAAACGTGATCATACCGATTACCTTGAAGTTTAACGCGATTACGAAATCGAACCGAATATTTGTCTGCACCACAGTCTCGAATTGACAATTTCTACTTGCAATCAGAAGCGGATCTTTTTTTGCTGAGAACAACGCTAATTTATCTGTATAATATGTATGTATACATCTCCATAAATATGAGAAGTTTTTTCTCTTCTCATTGCATACATAAGGAGGATACAACTATTAATATTGTTAGCAAAGTAAGATGGGGGCAAATCGCGTGGCTCATAATTATTTATTGTTAGAGAAGTTTTAAAATAATGTATTAGGGTAGTTAGCAGATCACTTATCATTTCTGTATATGCTGTTATCTTTTCAGAATGATATATCAACCGCGTTTAATTATTTATAATGTATTTAACAATTTTTAAACCTGCACCGACGTATAATTCAATATTGTCCCCCATTTAATTGGTTGTCTTAAATTCTGAATAATTGTTTTACTTCCAAAAAGAGCACGATCTGAACCCGCAACAATTTACATCTACTGATCGATCCGGAGAGAATTGATTCCAAATATCCTGATAACACAGTCTAGCCAAGTTACCATGTTTGCTTTGGAAAGAATGCCATACTTTAAAAAACTGAAACACAGCTGAACTTGAGGCTCTAAATAACGATCGTGCATCAAGCGGCAGTAAATCAACGGAAACCAATGAAAGGGGTGGTAGTGCATTAACGAAAAAGGCCCGGTTCTTTTCAATTCAGAAGACTAACTCACACTCATCGTTGTTCTTCGAAGTCATTTTTCAAATTCTTCAAATTCATCACACGCAGCAACACCTCCCACAGGTAACGCTCATTCAAAGGGCGGAAATTAACTGTAAGAAAACATAGTACTAACCGTGTAAACCAACGGTCCTGAGTTTAATGGGCACAAGAAAAACATTTACCACTTTTGAAGTTATACTTCTTTGCGCCCGTTAGACACTTTGGGATGGGATGTTGGTCGAGAAACCGCGTCACGCTGAAAAGTAAGAACAAATTTTTAAGAACTATCGATTATACGGCACCTCTCGAGTGAAAGTCGAGCGCTCTACCCACTGAGAAGTTATACTTCTTTGCGCCCGTTAGACACTTTGGGATGGGATGTTGGTCGAGAAACCGCGTCACGCTGAAAAGTAAGAACAAATTTTTAAGAACTATCGATTATACGGCACCTCTCGAGTGAAAGTCGATTAGTGTTAATAAAACTAATCGTGGTGTGAGTAATTTACAGAGGAAAATTATAGAAACTATGAATGAAAATCCCGAATTTGATATGGTAGAGATAACGAAGAGTTTGAGTGTTAATCTTTTAAACAATACGGAAATAACTAGCCAGGAAGCTGCCTGGTACCTGATGAGAGAGCCGATGTCTAAAGCTTCAACTCGAATAGTTTATATACCAACGGTATGGCCCGTTGAACGCCAAAGGATTAAGAAAACAATGAAAGAGCTGTCTGGATTAGAAGGCGAATCAACGGATATATATGGAAAGAGAACTGGTTTGACAAGTATGAGCGCAGACCGAATGAATTGGATGACATTTCATTGGCTCAGTTCGTTTCCCAATATTACAAAAATAATAAAGGTGAATATGTTAAGAGAGATGAAAAGAAAATAATAAGATATCGAAATTATGACGTTGGCTCGGATTTGAATGAGTATAGAAGGGAAATGGTTACATTACACGTACCATTTAGAAATGAAGAACAAGATATATTAGCAGATATGAAATTTATAACGATCTATGAAGAAAATGAACAAACAATATTACAACAGAGAAAAGAATTCGAACACAATATAGATATCGAGAAAACTATCCAAATATGCAGGGAACTTTGTCGAGAAGAAACACCTTGCGATGATGATGAGATTCAAGACGTGAGAGGCAGATTCCCGGAAGCTAATCCGTTCGAAAATTTATATAATGATACGAATGTTGACGGTAATGCCGATTTACGACTAGCTACCTTGAACAAATTAGGTGCCATAGCTAAAAGAAAAGAAAATGTTTTACCACATGCAGAGTTCTGTAAAAGCATGCGTATGGCGAATGAAAAACAGCTGAATCTCCTTTTGGAAGTTATTCATCATTTATTGTCGAGCAAAGAGAATCCTTTGCAGATATTTTTTACCGGTCCAGCTGGATGCGGTAAAACATTTGTGATAAAATTAATAATGGAGATATATAATAGATTTACCGATAGCGATGGCTACTGTAATGCCTACATAACTTGTGCTTCTACTGGCAAAGCTGCTGTTGCTATTAATGGAACAACTGTTCACACGGCCTTAAAAATATCTCTGTCAAAATTGTTACCATTGAGTATAGAGATAGCTCATCAGTATCGAGCCTTGTTTAAATATGTTAGAGTGCTTATTATTGACGAAGTGAGTATGATATCAGCAGAATTATTAGAACAAATTGATCAACGATTGAAACAAATCACGGGAAAGTTCAAGGACAATTTTGGAGGGCTGGATATGATATTGATAGGAGATTTGCGCCAATTACCGCCAGTAAGAGCAACGCGCATATATAAACAAATTAAAACAAAAATTATTGGCAATTCGTTGTGGCATTGTCTTCAATTTTATGAATTAACAGAGGTTATGAGGCAAGCTAATGTTCAGTTCGCATCAGCGTTAACAAAAATTGGCAATGGAGAAAAATTGACGGAAGAAGAACTCCAACTTATTGAATCACGTTTTTTTCCAAAGGACGAAGCAAATAGACTATGTCCACATGGAGTACGATTATTCCACTCAAATGATTCTGTTAATAAATATAATAATTACATTTTGAAAAATGCTGTTGATAAAGTTATTTCGGTTGCCGTGGATATTTATACTGGATGTGCTAATAAAGAACAGGAGGCTTTTGTCAAACAGAAATTGCATAAAATGTCGACAATAGATACTGGTGGGCTACCATATGAAATTACATTTGTTAAAGGTACATATTACATTATAACCACAAACATTGATGTTTCGGATGGGCTGGCAAATGGTACCGTTGGAAAATTATGTCACATAGAATACAACGATGGTGGGGAAGTGTCGAAAGTGTGGCTTATTTTCCCGAATAAAATTGGTCAAAAACTGCAGAAAAAATGTGCAGGATACGTGGCCCAACACAATATTGACCGGAATGCCGTACCTATTTTACGAAGGTCTTCCGCAATATCAATGAATAATAATAAAACAATTAACGTTCGAAGAAATCATTTCCCATTGGTATCATCATGTTCTATCACGATACATAAATCGCAGGGGGGGACTTTCGACGAGATTGTCTATGAATACGACAAAAGCCATTCCATAGAATTAGTATATGTTGCCTTATCGAGAGTGACGAGTATTAATGGGCTATATATTACAACAAAAGATGACACTAACATTTTCCACCATGGCAGAAGAAATTTTGTAGGTACAGCAGATATACAGAGAGAATTTCAAAGATTATCACTCAATAGACTGCCAACCATTGTTGAATCTTTGGGAAGTTTTATTTCTAAAAGCACAGGAATAAGTTTCTATTCAATAAACAGTCAAAGTCTCATTGCACATGCCCTCGATTTGAATGACAGCGTATTTAAAAAATGTACAATAGTCATACTATCGGAAACACATGTAAGAGATGGCCAAAACATCGACATTCCGAATTTTCATTGCATAGCAAAGTATAAACGAGAAAATGTTGCTGCCGGGGGAGTAGCAATTTATCACAATGAAATTGACCATAATAATATAGTCACTTCTCACATGGATATTCATTCAAGGGCATCAGAATCTCTTGTAGCAGGACAGTCTGCTATTGGAGAAATTTGCATTAGTAAATGCGTTCCACAAAATGGTCGAGAATTCATAGTTGTGGCGCTATACATCTCTCCCGGTAAAACTGTAAAACAGATCATTAAATTCATACACCAAAATTTGTTAATTTATACCAGAGAAGGTTCCGCACTGCTCGATGACAATTTTCATGAAATCCCAATGATAATGAGCGGGGATTTCAACATCAATTTTTCCGATGAACAAACAGAGCCATTGATATATTTTCTAAAAGACAAACTAGACTTGGTAATGTCGAATGACAAGAATCAAGGTACGACCAGATACGGAACGACCATTGATGCTGTATTTAGTAGATATCTTGAAAAGTTTGAGTCTAGAATATATGTTAGTTACTTTAGTTATCATAAGCCAATTGTGTCTTTCTTGGAATACAGTACGATTTCTAATGACCAACCAGGAAATGAGCAAGATAAAAGAATGATTATAGAAGAAATTACTGATAATGATAATATAGGTGTATAATATAATAATGAAGTCACGTATAATATATTGAAGATAAATATATTGAAAAACATATTGAATAATATTGAAAAATGTCTTATATTTCATTTATATATCCTGTCTGTTTGTGTGCGTGAGTGGGTGTATGAGAATGGCCACAGAAGTATAACTTCCACCGTGTGGTCCGACGCACACGATTTTTTTCAATATTCGAAGCATTGTCACTAACTATTGCAGTTACTTTACTATTTATCTCCCTATCTTGGCAAGTTTTGTTTAGGGCATCTTCCAAATTTTTGGCGGTAGCAGATTCGAACATCGATCACCCAAGTAGGACTGACCTCAAAGACAAGGAATTGTCGATGAAATGAGCTGTGATTCCCAAGTAACTTAGAGATTTGGACGTCCAGCAGTCGGTGGTGAGGGAAATAGCTTGAGCAGTTCCGAATTCGGCCTCAAATTTTTCTTTTTCTTCATTGTAATTGACGAGTAATGAACTTTGGGCTGGTGTTTTTCTGGTTGGCATTCGGTAGTTGGGATTGAGCATGTTGACAAACTTCACAAATTCCTGTTCTTCAACCATACTTAGAGAGTGGAACCCTTTAACTATCATTTTCAAGAGTTCACGGTGGTCAGCTGACTGATTCAAGGCCGTCTGAAATGCCGACGAAAACTGACTACAAGGCGGAGTTCCGGAACCTTGTACGGGCAGAAATCGACCCCCCAGGGAATCGCAGCTGATCGTTTACTCGTACACGACGCAAATCATTCAGTTTTCTGGTGTTGAAACACCCTGAATTATGGGCTCAGAGAACAGTTTTTCTCGATATTTACTCAAATTTTTTGTTGATGGGGGAGGGAAATGGGCACGGGTATGTGTCGAGGGTAGGCCCATTTCACCTCCACCCACACAAACACACATATACACACACCCACACACACACACACACATATAGATATATATATGTATAGTATATACAGGGTGATGATTCAGGACAAAAACGAAAAAAAATTGGGGGAAACTAGACCCCACATTGGGTAGAATGCCACCACATTTTTTCCACTATCGATACACTTTTTTCAACTTTTGACCACATCTCTGAAATCAGCGTTAAATTTCATATAAGAATATTGTTCTCTAGATCTTCAGAAGTCCAGTCGTAAAACCATAACCCTTGTTCGAACGTGAGAAAATTATAAAAACTAAGTTTCCCGAAAATCTTCGAAGCTGTACTGTCTCCCAATAAATAATCTTGGGACTTATCAAACCTAACAAATTAACTCTTCCTTTAAAGACCTTTTTAACGACCTTTCAAATTGGTGCAGTTATTTAACCTGGAAGATGAAAAAACGTGTTACCTTTTGGTTGTTTTTTCTTGATGGACGGGTGGGATGAGGAAACAAATAAAAATACGGCGACTATTAAAAACGACAAAGACTTCCTAATCGCATTGAATTTGTTTCCTCATCCGTCCATCGAGAAAAAACAACCAAAAGGTAACACGTTTTTTCATCTTCCAGGTTAAATAACTGCACCAATTTGAAAGGCAATTTCAAACGCGATTCCATCGTTTGAAAGCTCTTTAAATGAAGAATTAATTCGTGAGGTTTGATAAGTCCCAAGATTATTTATTGGGAGACAGTAAAGCTTCGAAGATTTTCGGGAAACTTAGTTTTTATCATTTTCACACGTTCGAACAAGGATTATGGTTTTAGGACTGGACTTCTGAAGATCTAGAGAACAATATTCTTATATGAAATTTAACGCTGATTTCAGAGATGTGGTCAAAAGTTGAAAAAAGTGTATCGATAGTGGAGAAAATGAGGTTTGTATGGTCTAAAACATGTTTTTGTCGAAAAAAAAGTAGAAAATCATATCTCGGCAACGGGTTGAGATAAAAAAAAGTGCGGTTGGTGGCATTATACCCAATTTGGGGTCCAGTTTCCCCCAATTTTTCTTCGTTTTTGTCCTGAATCATCACCCTGTATATACTATACATATATATATCTATATGTGTGTGTGTTTGTGTGTGTGAAGGTAAAATGGGCCTACCCTCGACACATACCCGTGCCCATTTCCCTCCCACATCAACAAAAAATTTGAGTAAATATCGAGAAAAACTGTTCTCTGAGCCCATAATTCAGGGTGTTTCAACACTAGAAAACTGAATGATTTGCGTCGTGTACGAGTAAACGATCAGCTGCGATTCCCCGGGGGGTCAATTTCTACTCGTACAAGGTTCAGGAACACCGCCTTGTAGTCAGTTTTCGTCGGAATTTCAGACGGCCTTGAATCAGTCAGCGGACCACCGTGAGTTGATCATTGAGAGCTCTTATAGGTGTCTTCATTTCCAGAATGTTCGTTAGACTACCTTGGTTCGTTTCAAAGTTGACTAGAGGCTGCTGAGTTGAAGACACCACATTTGAAGACGGTGTTATTGACGAGAATGTCTTAGGGAAAGGCTGCGATGTACAAGGCCGAGGTGAATTCTGATCGGGTGGGGGAGACGAATTTTAGGAGTCTGGTTCTTCACAACCATCGAGCAATGGTTCACACCATTCATAAGAGCCAGGTTCTTCATCTTCACTCGATGATATACTCGGGTGTTTAGATTTTAAATGTATTTTTAGATTGCAAGTATTCACAATGTAGAGGCTGAAATCTAGTAGCAGTGTGAGTTCTTATATATTGGTGTTATGTATCCAATATTCTCCTTTCTTAAGTTCATTATGCTAATTATCTCCTTTTAGCGAATTTTTGAAGAAAATTAAGCTATTGCTCTCGCCTCAAAATTTGTAGAATGTGAATTTTTGAAAAACTTTTATGCAGAAATCCGTTTCAGGCTATTCTGAATCACATTCTGAAGTTTAACGCATTTTTTTATGTATGTATGTATGTATGTATGTATATATGTATATATATATGTATATATGTATATATGTATATATGTATATATATATGTATATATATATATATATATATGTATGTATGTGTCATTCCAGACGATAACTGTCCGTAGAATTGTGCTAGAAACTTCAAACAAATTTTAAAATGTTAAGGACACAAAACGAAAGTTCAAGTTCGTTGGCCAGCATGATCGGATTACATCTTCGGGTTGAAATTTTCAAAAATGTAGTCAAAAATTTCAAAATAGCCTGTTTTTGCGATTTGTTGTGCGAAATAATTTTTTCAGCATACTAACATATGGTATATTCGGAATCAGCGTAAAATTTCCTATAAGAATATGTATCAAGTTTTCAAAAATTTCAAAGTTGAAAAATCAGTCAAAAATCGAAATAATGCCGTTCGCTAGTTGTAAAAATCGATAATATTTGCATGAAACATTGTCCAAATTCAGATTGAACTACCCTTATGGAAGTATCCCTGTATAACCAATCCCCAATCCTAGAACCATGCTGTTCAAAACGTAGGTAGTAGGTGCTTAAAAAAAAAAAAAAAAAAAAAAAAAATGTAATCACAACTGATGAGTTTACTCTGTGCATGTGTTAATGATTTGATTCCATGTTTGTCTATCAAAATCATAAACTAAAATTTCTCAACACGATCAATAGCGACTGAAATGTCGAAGATTTCTTCAAAAATTCGCTCATGGGGTCATGCTGCATGACTGGACTTTTTATTAGTTCATATAACACTACGAGCTGAGGAGGTCTGGCAATTAGATTAGAGCTATAGTCCGAGTGGCCTGGCAATCAGATTTTAAAGCTCCGGACCTAGGCGGTCTGGGTCATAGATTTGTACTTCCGCCTAATGTCTAACAATTAGAGTCACATAGAGTACACGTCGATTAAAAGGGGTTTTCGGACCTTTTCCGTTAATTCACTACCATTCATTCATTCTGACCTGTACGTCCAACTAAACTGTATTTTCACTAAGGGATTGGCAACTTGATGATATGTATTTTTGAGATGCGAGCTTGCAAGCATCAATACCACCGAACTATGCACATCATTATGAGCTACATGTCCAACTAATCTGAATTTTTAGCAATTTTTAGTAACTAGTTGATGTAATGTATTTTTTAGGTGCGAGCTTGAGAGCATCCAGTCCATCAAATTATACACAGCATTCTAATCTATTTTACCACAGTGACGCGAAAATGATTGGGGAACAGTTTTTAGAACAATAGAACATATGTCAAGCGGCAGTGAATTAACGGAAGCCAATGAAAGGAGTGGTAGTGAATTAACGGAAAAGGTCCAGTTCAGTTCAGTTCAAAAGACTAACTCGTTGTTCTTTGGAGTCATTTTTCAAATTCTTCAAATTCATCACACCCAGCAACAGCTCCCACAGGTAATGCTCACTCTAAGGGCGGAAATTAACTGTAAGAAAACATAGTACTAACCGTGAAAACCAACGGTCCAGAGTTTAATGGACACGAGAAAAACATTTACCACCCTGAACACGAAGCTTGTTGAGAGTTTTTGAGGCTAAAATCTAGTGGCAGTGTGTGAAGGGAAGGTGGTTGGGGTTTGAGTGGAGAACGAAGGTAACAATACACCGCTCATTACGGCGGTGAGTGAGACGAGCGAAAGCGATGTGAAGTGTGGATGGATGGAGATGGAAGACGTGTGGAAGGTTGTCTGGGTGGAATCGAATACCCAAGCTCTGCCCGCCCCACCCTGGCCGCGGCTTCATCCCTTCTCTGAAAAAGTTCCAGTCATGCAGCATGATCGTATGAGCGAATTTTCGTAAATGATCGTTGGTAGTATATTATGTTACATTGCTTTGAAAATTGAGGACTTTGAGTGAGAAGAAGTTGTGTGAATGGAAGTAACAAAACAAATTTCCACAAGGTTTATAAGAACGTTGAAATCCCAACCAGTTACAGTGAAACTTGGATAGTTCGAACCTCAAGGGACCAGTCAAATACTTCGAATTATCCAAATATTCGAACTAAAGAAATTTCAATAAATTATATTTTACAAACTACAGTACGAAGTAAAGTCCATACAGTGGCATTGAATACTGTATTGACCAACAGAATATTGAACAATAAATATAAGAGACCTGGAATGGTACTGTATTTAACTGCAACCATAAAAAATCAATCTATTGTTTTTGAAAAAAAAAAGGTGATATGTTGGCCTGTTTCCTTGAATTAAGTCTCTCGGCCAATGGCACGATGGCACTGACTTGCATGCATTTGACGTAACGCAAACCTTTTGCCGAATATCGTTACTAAAACGTATTTCTCGATAAATTTACATTTATTTTGAGTAGCAACCTAAAATTTATACCTTAACTAGCACGCAGAAAATTCGAATTATCCAAGATCCAAGATGTTTTAGCATTGTTTAAATACAAAATGCTAGGGACCAAGAGAAATATTCGAATTAAAGAAGATTTCGAATTGAAGAAGTTCGAATTATCCAAGTCCCACTGTATTTCGTTGTTCGTAATGTCTCACTGTTATTTTGGTCTTTCATCACAGCATGTTTTGGCTACGAAATGATATTCGGCCTATTTTTTCCCCTCTCTTTTGGTTTATTATTGTCAATAATGAACCTTAGTAATCGACCAAGAATAAAAATTTGCACAAAATTATGCTGAAAAACGTACCTTCATTGCACTAATATTCGCTGAAAAATCTATAAAGTTGTATGCAGCATGATCGTATTGAGCGAATTTTTGTTAATTATCGTACTATATCAAGTTACACTGTTTTGAAAATTAAGGACTTTAAGGGAAAACAAATAGTTAACTACCAATTTTATAGCAAAAAACTGGTTCTAAATAATTATCTGCTACTCAAAAAGACATTTAGGATTTTCACCTTTTTTGCAGATTTTATCGATTTTTTGCACATTTTAATTAAATTTAAGTACATTCTTCAGTATAGTTTTGTACATAATTTTTCAATGCTCTATTTTCCTTTTGGTTTATTATTTCCAATAATAAGCCTATGTGATCGTGTAGCAAAACATTTTTATAACCCCCCCTCAAACTTTGTCACTTTACGTTTCAAGGTGCGTAGAATCCAAATTTGAAATGTCCGTCCGCCGTTTGCCGTCCGCCGTCCGCCGTCCGGGCCATAAAAGGCCTAAGAATTGACTTAAAAAAGCCGTTCTTTCGCACATAGACTCCATTTGGGGTCTAGTTGGTCCTAACGTTTAACCATCCCGATCGCTTTACTCGCATAGATGCTATGGGCCAAAAACGGGCGAAAAAGTGTCTTTTTCGAGGCATGAATATATGTTTTTTTCTAGGTCATATTTGTGTGTTAATACCAATGCTTTGCCTACACATATTTAATAACATATCCTCTCGTCTTTTCGTACGTACTTAGATAATGATATTATTAAGGCAATAATCTTGATTTTGTTGGCGCAAGAACGGAATTTCCATCTCAATCCTAAGAAGAGTTATCGTCTGGAAGGACGTATATATATATATATATATATATATATATATATATATATATATATATATATATATATATACATATGAATAACCGTTAAACTTTAGGATTCGTTTTAGAATGTTTCAAAACGGATTTCAATGGTGCAAATTTTCGAAAATTTTTATTTTAACATTTTTGGAGCCATCGCAATAGCTTTATTTGTTACGTAAATTCGCTGAAAGAAAAGCCCGCTCGTGACTACGGTTAGAAATAAAGGGATTGCGGGAATTCGATGCCTAGCGACTCGAAGTTTTCCCCTCCCTCTGACTGTCACTTTCAAAGGGAAACTACCTGTGAGCATGGCGGAGCCATTTATAACTGGCTAAACTTTTGGTTTATTATTTCCAATATCGTGTTGGTTTATTATTTCCAATAATAAGCCTATGTGATCGTGTAGCAAAAAATTTTTATAACCCCCCCTCAAACTTTGTCACTTTACGTTTAAAGGTGCGTAGAATCCAAATTTGAAATGTCCGTCCGCCGTCCGCCGTTCGCCGTCCGCCGTCCGCCGTCCGCCGTTCGTCGTTTGCCGTCCGGGCCATAAAAGGCCTAAGAATTGACTTAAAAAACCCGTTCTTTCGCACATAGACTCCATTTGGGGTCTAGTTGGTCCTAACGTTTAACCATCCCGATCGCTTTACTCGCATAGATGCTATGGGCCAAAAACGGGCGAAAAAGTGTGTTTTTCTACGCGCGCACGCCTGGCACGCTTGGCAGGGGGTCACGGTGGGTGGTGAGGGGGGGGGGGGGGGTGAGCGGGCGGTGGAGTGAGAGGAGGCGCCGGCGCCGCGGCACCTTGTGGTGGGTACGGCGCTGGCGTTCCTTCGAGGCATGAATATATGTTTTTTTCGAGGTCATATTTGTGTGTTAATACCAAAGCTTTTCCTACGCATATTTAATAACATATCCTCTCGACTTTTCGTACGTGCTTAGATAATGATATTATTAAGGCAATAACTATTTGAATAGATTGGAGCTCAAATCGAGAAATATAAACATGCGTATATAATTATAGAAGTATAGGTTGTGGCAACTTGAAATAGGATACGCCGAGGAGTCTGGACGGGCCTTATGACGTACGCTAGCCAACTTTTTATATGGAAACGATCCAGTAGGGACGAGGTTGTTTTATAGAGCGTTCTTAGAAAATTAATCTGTTTCAGAAGGTCTAAAAAGTAAATTTCATTCATGGTTTATGAGGTGAGGATGGAAGGCAAGAAGGCTTCTCCCAAGAATTATAGTTGTGTTTACTTTTCAATCATGAACACACAACAGCTATTGGTTTATTATTTCCAATAATAAGCCTATGTGATCGTATAGCAAAAAATTTTTATAACCCCCCCTCAAACTCTGTCACTTTACGTTTCAAGGTGCGTAGAATCCAAATTTGAAATGTCCGTCCGCCGTTCGCCGTCCGGGCCATAAAAGGCCTTAGAATTGACTTAAAAAATCTGTTCTTTCGCACATAGACTCCACTTGGGGTCTAGTTGGTCCTAACTTCTCGCCAGCTCGATCGCTCCACACCCATGGGTGCAATGAGCCAAAAATAGGTGAAAAAGTGTCTTTTTTTTATATATTTCAAGTTGTGTAGAAATGGGAGATTTATGAGTGAAAATAAAATATTAGCTATTAATTTTATGAAAAAAAAGTATTTTAAATGATACTCTTCTATTCAAAAAGAGTTTTTGGATTTTAGGCTATTTTGTGCAATTTTATAGATTTTTTAAAACTAAATTTAATGAAGTTCAAGTTTTTAGCATAATTTCGTACATAAATTGTTGAATGTTCTATTTCATAGTTGATAAACTTTATTTGACCAATCTTGTGCTAAAAAAAATATCAATTTAACGATTCTTAGACATTTTCAGTGATTTTGTCAGCACATTTTTTTGAAATTTGACCAATTAAATGATATTAATATACAGTATAGGTAACACTTTTATGTGTTGGAAAGATGACTTGGTAATAAATTGTTATGTTTATCAACTATATTAAAAAGCGTAAAATTGTGAGGTTCCGCTGCTGTTATGGATTGAACCCATTTGTGAGGTCCGAAGCTCCGAGTTCCGATACTAAATATACTATAAGCGGCGTTTAATAATTATGGACCAGAGATCTACGTAGAAGGGCTGTCTAATACATAAATAATAAACCTTTGTGTAATAATTTGCAGCGTTTTTTTACATTCAATGGGCCTCGTCAGGTTCAATAGTAAGGTTCAAATAGCCGCAGTTCACTTTCCACGTTTTTTATCGGTACATTTTCGCTTCCTCACTACCGAAGTTATGGGAACTTCGTGTTCGTCCAAGGCAAATATTTGTTTCCAAAATCAAACTTTCCACTTCCAGTAAATTTCCTGGGCCTTCAACTGGACAATCGCCTCTCTTGGTGCCACCATATAAACCATTTTTACACCAAACTTCGGCTAACTTCGGACTCCGTCGACTCTCATGTGCGGTATCATTTTCTGTTCTTCGTATGGCTTTTTTGCCCTCTCTACGAGTCACTATCTATACTATTTTATAAGAATGAAACTCCGTCCGTCTGTTTGTCTGTTTGTTTGTCTGCCCATGCTATGCATGGCCAAACGGGTGAGTGGGGGGAGTCTACGAGTGGGGGGATCTCCTTGGGATTTTCCGAAAGGAGGCATGAGCGATTTCAAAATTTTCTACTTCCACCCGATCCATGGGCTTTTCGTGGTTCCAACGCAGAAAAATGGCCTATCTTTATTAAATCTAATAAACTTTTCGTGGTCCCACTTAAAAAACGCAGAAGATTATTATTTTCGTTTTGCCTCATTTATAAGATTTAATTTTTGTTTGTTTTTTCTTATCGTGGCTCCACATAATCTTAATTGGATTGCCCTTCTACGCAGATAAATGGCCTATCTTTATTAAACCTAATAAACTTTTCGTGGTCCCACTTAAAAATCGCAGAAGAAGACACACTTATCCCACTCAACAGTAAAGACCATCGCATCTATACAACCATACTGAGCGAGCGAAACGAGCAACGTTCCCTACATGTTTCAGTTGTTTGTTCAATTCATGTTCAATTGCCATGTTGGGGCTCCCCCCCCCCCCCCCAGCTGAAAGTGGATGCGAGCGAAGCGATAGTATCACATGACTGTCATGTGGGGAAACTCTTCTAATTGGGAGAAAATTTTCAAACAACAAAAAACAGCTGTAAGGATTTTATGTAGTGAAGGATACAACGAAAGTTACAGGGGCTATTTTAAAAGCTGCAGTGCCTAACCATTCCCAACATTTATGTGTTCAGCTGCATCAAGATTATTCACAAGAATTATTGGTCTTGTTTGACTAAGACGTTTCCATTGTTTTTACAGTTTCTATTGTTTTTTCTTTAGATTGACAATTTTTATTATTTTTTTATTCATGTATATTATATTAGGTTATTGCAATAAAAACGTATTCAACGTCAAACTTCCTATTAGCGTTTTGAAGCTTGTTGAACAATGCTGCGGTAAATCCTTGTCCGGCCCGAAACTATACCAATATGTTGGCCGATTTTGATGAAGTTTTAAGAGATTGTGCGGATCGGCTTCTAAATGGCCCCCTAAAATTTTATTTTCTATCGATTCAATAATAGTCTGTGCTCATGCGCAAACGTAAATGTTTCATATCGTCGATTTCTCATTATTATCTATGGTACGATTTTTTTCAAACTGCGGGGGTATATATGTTTCAGGAGGATGCTCTATGGGTTTTAATGTTACTAAGAAGTTGAAAAATAAACATCATGCATACGCAAAACTAAAATTGGTAGATACACAGAGGCCAAACTCTGAGACTAATGGACCAGTTTTGATGAAATTTTTAGAGACTGTATTGGGATAGCTCCTCAATGATGTCTTATGAATTTCAGTGTTACCGGATTAACAATAGCCAGTGCGCATGCGCAAACGTTTATTTCTTATAATTTATTGATTTATTAACGGGAAAGTAAATAAAAAACAGTATGTCATACAACATGAAATAATGTGAAGAAGAAGAAACATCCTAGGATTTTACAATCTACTACCTATGGTCTACCTATGGTCGGACCAGTGATTGACAGGGACCCAGTAATTGACATCTCACCAAGAAGTTTTAATAATAAGGCATTTAAAAGTGTTTTAGGGACTTGGTCCATTTGAATTTTGAGGCAAAATACCTTCTCAGTAAAGTACAATGGCGGGAAAAGGTTTCAGGCGGATTTTTGTGAAATCTAGAGAAGGTGACCCAACAGAATCTCGTGTTGTAATTTCTTTGGTGCTGTTTCTTGTGATTTTGCTAAGGAGAGAAGCGTTTCATTTTGCTCAACCATGCCCTCCACATTTTCAAATTCGATTGTTTCTATGGTTTTTCTCAATCAGTTTTTTGTGTGGATGGCATTTATGCTATCATTTTTTGAAAATAACCAAAGATAACATGTGAAAATGCAAATGTAAATTACTAGTTCCCAAACTGATGCTCCCCTCAGTGATTGACAGATCTGTCAATATGGATCTCTATTCATTCTTGTAATTCGTTCTTTATTTTTTATATTTATATAAATACATTGCAACTAACAAGCTACTAGTTTACCATTAGAAACGTATTGTGGCTATGGTATCGAGAAAACATTGTACCTATTTTGTGATGAAACATCTGGTGATATTTTTAACTTTTTCTCTATTAATACTCATATTAATTTCATATTTAGATTTATAAAACTAAGTTCAAATGCCCAATTTATTTGTAAAATGTTGAAATAATTTTTTTTTTTAAATACACGGAATCATTTATTGCAGAAGAACTGCAGTGTCACTCACAGGTACAACCAAAAGTTTGGCTGAAAAATACTGGATCGAAAAATTGATTTAAAAAAAAAAAAGAATTTATGATGTTTTGCGGCTTGAATTAGTAATTTTTTCAATACCGAGCAGTTTGAGGACATCCTGATGCAGCAATAGATGTAAGCTTCAAGTTGGAACAAACGAAAAAACTTTTGAAAAATTTAATTGCTTGTCAAAGTCAAAATGTCTCTGAGGGTGTCAAATACTGGCCCCACCACCCTATAGGAATTTCTACGAAATGATATAAAGAAATGAAATAGTTCATGTGAAACTGACTGGAGATGAAGCAACAATCGACTTTGTTAAAGAGAAGGAGGAATGAAAATATTTGAAGCTCGGGAATAAATTTAACACTATATTTGCACTACCTGGTATTCTATGAAGGGGTTTTGGGGAGAACGGAACGTGGAATAACAATGAAGAACTGGCAGCGATACGAGGAGCAGGAACATGTATTTTTGAGAGAAGCGATGGGCTGTCAAACACGTTGTTCATCAGTTTATGGAAAGGGGGAGCGGGGTTCGCCAAAATCCGTCGGGCAATGGTCGATTGGCTCGATTTAACCCGTATATAAAAATAAAAAAGTGGCCCTGAATCAGCCGGATTGTAGCTAAATTCTTATTAAAAATTATTATTTGTTTAAATTAAATTGTAGTTAAATATTTTTTGTTATCAAAAGGAAAAAATCTCATTATATCATTCGTGTCTTTTGCAAAAATGAATGTGTTATAAACATTAAATTAGTGGGGGGATCATCAGTTCTCATTTATACGTACACAGTTACTCCTGGCAGTGAATTAATTTGACTTTCATAATGTCCGTTTTTTAATAATTTTTGTAGCCCTTATTACCATAGTTGAGTGTTCTTCGTGGCAATTTAAATATACAAACGTTAAGATCGAATCTGGTAAAATAAGAGTATGATTTTTACGCAAGTATAGATAATATTATAAAAGTAAAACTTAGCACAGATGAGTACAAATTGTACTATCGTATTCTACGTAGTGACTAGCAGAGAAGAAAAAACGTTCCAGTCTTACAGCTCGATCGTATGACTGTTTTCGTAAATGATCGTGCCTACTATGATTTATTACATCGTTTCAGAAATTGAGGACTTTGAATGAAAAGAATTGGTTAACTAAGTTCTAAAAATTTGCTCTAAAACTCGTCCTAAATAATAATCTGCGATTCAAAAAAGATTTTGGATTTTTAGCTTTTTTCGCTGTTGTTATTTTTTCCCCCTGCAAATATTGATTAAATTCAAGTAGGAAAATTTTTCAGCATAAATTTGTGCATAATTTTTTTAATATTCTAGTTCAATGTTGCTGAACTTCTTTTGACTCAAATTCTAGTGAAGAAACATAAATTAAAGGTTTTCCAGCCGTTTTTAGCCATTTTAGTGATGTTTTAAGTACATTTTGCATGACGACCAATTTGTTGTGCTAAAAAAAAAAAAAAAATGCTGGCCAACAAACGCATCCTTTCGTTTGGAAAGCCTGATTTTTTTGGCACAAGAATGGAATTTGTATCTCGATCATAAGGAGAGTGATATTCTACGAACAATGTAACATAAAATAATACGATAATTTACTAAAATTCGCTCATACGATCATGCTGCGTGAATGGGAATTTTTTAGAATTAACTATAAGATCACAGAAAAGAGAAGAGCTCGATAGAAATGAAAAAGCGCAAACTTCCGGAATCATTTCAGAATGCTTCAAATCGAATTTCCTTGATGGAATTTTTCAAAAGTTTTGATATTAAAATGTTTAAATTTTTTTTGAGTCATTGCAACAATTTATTTTCTACGAAAATGTGCTAATGAGGTGATAAGTAGCTGCAGTGAACAGCATTTAAGGAAGTTATTTGGTCCATTTCGGGTGACCACACTGGTGAAATATACATATATAGATATGTCTTGTTTTGTTTATTCGATTTGAATTTATAATGTTTCCAAAGTAATATGTGAATCTCATAAATTACTGCGCAGTGTAAATTAAGCCTGATACTCCGATACCTTCTATTTCCGCCTTTGAACCTATAGAAGTAATGTTTCAGCTCCAAAATATTAGTCGAAGCAGAAATGTCTTCCTATTCCGGCGAAAAACCACTAGTTTCACTGAAGGAAGTTCTGTAGTTTGTATTAAAAATTACAAATATATGTTGAAGGAAGTAGGGTAAAGCCTTGAAGACTGAAAGAAAAAAAGGAAAAGCTCGCTCGTGACTACGGTTAGAAATAAAGGGATTGCGGGAACTCGATACCGAGCGACACGGTTTTCCCGTCTCTCTTACCTCATACTGTCACTCTCAAAAGAAAATAACTTGTGGGTCTAACGGAGTCAGATATAACTGGCTTAATATTTCTGTATAGAAATTATTTTAGAGGTTCCTTTTATGGAGTCAGTTATAACTGGCTTCTTCTTTCGGTCTCTCGGTACAAAAATGATCTTAGAGTTTTATTTTTCGGGTGATCGAGAGACTGGATTCTTCACTGGTGTGGGAGTTCGTAATAATAGCGGAGTTTCCACGTCACAACGGCTCTATTCTTACACGGGGGGTTACATCACAACAACCCGAAGTGCACGCTGTAAGATCCGATCGGAATTATCATCCGGGAAAGGGTGTAGTATTGTGCAGGAGTGAGGGTATTAATTTCATTTTTTTCTTCTTAATTTTAAGCAACACATGGAACGGCGAGTGGCACGATTCTAAGGGGAGCCATGTTGCCAGGAGGATCTAGCCCCTGCCCGGTATGTCCCATGATACCAGCGCTTTCTTCTTCTCGGGTATCACTCCTTCTGTCTCTACTATTTACGTTTATCCCCATCGTGTCATCTTGTACCTACCAGTCAATCTCTTAGTAAAAACGAAGATTAGTTGGGCATGTAGATCAGGATGATGTATGTAGTTCGGTGGTCTGGATGCTTGCAAGCTCGCATCTCAAAAATACATAACATCAAGCAGTCCATCCATTAGTGAAAATTCAAATTAGCAGGACATGCAGGTCAGAATGACGTTTTAGAAGTATATTTCGGGAGTTGTACGAGCAAAAAAATGTGATCAGTCATCGGGATTTGAACCCACGAACATCGCCTCACGAGATTGGTATCATATCCACTGAGCTACGACTCAATTAAAGTTTCTAGAGACAATCACAGTACTTCACCATTCAGTAGGATATGCGGAGCGGGAGGTAGAAGTTTCTCATTATAACCGCTAGGAAGCGCTGGTATCATGGGACATACCGGGCAGGGGCTAGATCCTCCTCATGTTGCCATCCAACACCAAACGGAGCACCATCATGGACTCCACATGCAAATAAGAGTGGGCCGGGAAAAACGAGGGGTATGAATTTTATGTGGAACATTAATTTCATATTATTATCATTATTTTCTATCCTATATGTGGGGGTCACGAGGATGTAGGATAGGGCGGTGGCAAAGTAGCAGCAACTAGAGGCGAACGAAGAGGAAAAGAAAACAACCATGCAACACAGAATCATTTGAGCCGAATTTCGTAAATTACACTGCCTAACAAGAAAAACGTATGCCAAGTTGGGTGTGGCACTTACTTGTTTACCTATGATGAATGTATAGATCATTGAAAAGTTTTAAATTATCTCAAAAAATTCCATAGCGGAAAAGTTAAATCAAGAAGTAGCGTGGAATGTCATAATGGGTCAATTAATAAACGAAAAACTGATACTCAATGTAATATACGTTTGTGAGCGCAGAATGAACTGATGAGTTGAAAACAATGAAATAGGTACGGGACCATCTCCAACCTAATTCGCGCATTCGCTGGCAATTTCATCAAAATTGGATGAAAACTGTGAAAATTGAGATCATTACAGGTTTTTCACATTGGCGCATACGCAGTAGCTATTAATGAAACAATCGTGTTGAAATTGATATGAGGTAATCAAGTCTTGTTCTTCCAACTATCATCCAAATTTAAGCGAAAACGAATGACTAGAGTGTGAAAAAGTGGAGAATAATGGAATTCACGCTTGCGCATTCGCAGAATGAAGTATTGATTTGGCCACAATTAAACTGATAGGAGACCATCTACAAACTAACCCACGCATTCTCTGACAATTTCATCGAAATCGGATGAAAAGAGTGGAAATTAAGGTCGTTACATAGGCGCTTGCGCTGCAGCTATTAATGATACAATCATGTTGAAATGTGTAAGGGATGATCAAATTGTCATCCCCCAACTATCATCCGAATTTGAGCGAGATCGGACGACTAGGGCGTGAGAAAATTATACTTGCCAGAATTTACGTTTGCGCATGCTTAGAGTGAGGTATTGGTTAAGAACGATGAAACTGATAGGGGACCGTCCACCCCCTAGCCCGCACATCCTCTGAAAATGCTATCCAAATCGGATAAAAACTGAGGAAAATAAGGGCTCATGCGAAACATAAATTAATTTAAGCATCATTTTTTTCGTTTCCTAATTAACCGATTCTGACACTTTAAGCTACATCTTGTTTTACTATTTTTCGCTATGAAACGTTATGGTCATTTAAAATATTCCAATGATCTATACATTCATGTTGCGGATACGAGGAGGCTTTGAGCAACACACAACTTGGCCTACGTTTTTCTTGTTAGGCAATGTAATTTACGAAATTCGGCTGAAATGATTCTGTGTTGCGTGGTTGTTTTCTTTTCCTCTTCGTTCGCTTCTAGCTGCTGCTACTTTGCACCGCCCTATCCTACATCCTCGTGACTTGTTTGTATGAAACAAAAGCATTGCTATGGCACCAAAATTATATATATATATATATATATATATATCCTTCCTGAAGATAACAAACTCTCCTTAAAAATAAGATAAAAATTCCGTTCTTGCACCGAAAAATCAAGCTTTCTGAATGAAAGGATGAGTTTGTTGGCCAGCATTTTGTGAGCGCATTAAATCGATCAAATTTCAGAAAGTGTGCTCAAAATATGTTTAAAAACGGCTAAAAATCGTTAAATTTATATTTTTAGCAAATATTTATTCAAATGATGTTTATCAACGATGAACTAGAACATTATAAAATTAATGCTCGAACCTATGTCGAAAAATGTACTTAAATTTCAATGATATTTGCTGAAAAATCGATAAAAACTGGCAAATTAGCTAAAAATCCAAAATCGTTTATGAATCCCAGAAGATTATTATACTGAGTGTTTTACCATAAAATTGGTAGTTGAAAATTTATTTTCATTCAAAGTGTTCAAATTTCATAACAATTTCATAACAATGGAATATAATAATTCCTAGTACGATAATTAAGAAAATTCGCTCATATGATCATGCTGCATGACTGGAACTTTCTTATTCATTCTATTATACCTAAAACCGCATTCGGTGCAAACATTCGGTTTATGCTTTGAAGTTATTTTTCATTAAACAATTAACTAATACTGTTGATTAAATTCACTTGAATCACCAATTAACAATTTACCGAAGCGGCACATATTTAGGTTCTCCCTTGAGTTTCAATAGCATCGTAATTATTTATTTTATCTACTGGTACTCCCGATGCTGCGTTGAGAAATTTAATATTCTTCCCACTATCGCAATATTTTTTCGGGAAAATATTGTTCGCAGATTAAAAATGTAGCCTGCATCCTTGAAAAGGTCGGAAGGTTCGCCCTAATAAGGGGCCTAAAACGTCAATAATGAATCCACGAAAGGTCATAGTAAGAAGGAATAAAAGAATCCGTGATCACGACCGCTTCGCTCGACTTGTTTGCTCGCGTTTTATTTTGATAGGTATGCCCATTATCAATCATTCACGAGAGATCATTGATTCAGAGAACCCAAATCGCTTTAGCTCAGTACCTCTCTTCTCCCCCTCCGCTTGCTGCCCTTTTATCTTCTACTTAAGGAAGCACACGTAACCAAAGAACGATTGCCCTTCGAAAATACATAAAGACGACGTGTGTGGTTGATTTATGCGCATTACCTCGTATTTCCTCGATTTATTGAGTCGAGTTACCAGGTTTACATTTTTCATCCCACATAGGTGATGTATAGCCTAAAAGTTTATTCTCATGGATTAAAGTAGTGTGCCAAAACACGGTTTGGCAGATAATAAATGAAAAAAAATTGATATTAACTTTTATCATTTGATATTAACTTTCATCATTCGTATATTAAATGGAATTGCGTAATTCAATAAAAATGGTCAGATGGAGATAAAATCACACCACACTTTTCTCGTGGAATTCGGGTTTCATAGAATATTTATGAAATTATCCTCACCGGATGGCTTTCGGTGTCTTAATCAAAAGTCTCACTGGGCTCAGAAAAAATAAATGAATAAATAAATGAAAAGCATTTAAGAAAATTAAATTAAAAAATAAAGTAATAATGTAATGATAATGAATAACTAAATAAAATAAATAATTACAGGATTTTGAGTTATACCCAGCTCAAGTGCTTAAGGGCTCAACCCTCCTACGGTTTTACAGAATTTTCGGGTTTTTTGAAGTATTGAAGTGAAACGAACTAAATCACTCGCGACGAAGTTGTGGAAACCCATTACAAAACGAAATTTAGTGAAAAACGTTGTCTATTTCCACGAAAAATAAAGAGTTACAATGTTGAATCGATTTCGACGGTTAGGCCATCATCAGTAACAAACAATAAGTTATTGTTTGTTACTGATGATGGCCTAACCGTCGAAATCGATTCAACATTGTAACTCTTTATTTTTCGTGGAAATAGACAACGTTTTTCACTAAATTCCGTATTGAAGTGAAACTTGGAGAGCGCTTTGGGGTGCCTAATACTAAGTTTCAAACAGAAAAAATAAATAAATAAATAAAATAGATAACCAAAAAAATCCGAAAACTGTCCAAGTAGCCATTACCTTTCACACTCCCCGTTTGTGTATTACCTATGTATATATATTTTTAGAATTTAGAATGAGACACCCCGATGCGCTCTCGTACTTTCATTTCAATATCTCAGAAATTATATTGAGTAAAAACCTTATTGGAGGGGGGGTTAATTTTGAGACACTCTACTTAATATTTTCAACGCGCAAATCAGGTATATCTTAAAATCCTGTCATTATTTATTTAATTTATTTATTTATATTTCGATCCCACAGACTTTTGATTTGGGCATCGAAAACCATCTGGTGAAGATAATTTCATAAGAATTCTATGAAACCCAAATTCCGTGAGAAATGTGGAGGGTCTTTTATATGCGAGATGTTATTTTTATTCATTCATTTATATATACCTATTATATATATATATAAATATATATATATATATATATATATATATATATATATATATATATATATATACTAGCGTTCCCCCCCCCCGCGCGTTGCTGCGCCCAAATTAAATTTGAGGTGATTGGATGGACGGAAGCTTAGCCTTTGGTTTCTGCCTTTGGTTTCTCCCTCCTCCTCATCCTCCTCCTCTCTCACTCCTCCTCCCTCCTCTTCCTCCTCCTCCTCCCTCACTCCTCCTCCTCCTCCTCCCTCCTATTCCTCCCTCATCCTCCTCCCTCCTCCTCATCCTCCTCCTCTCTCAATCCTCCTCCCTCCTCTTCCTCCTCCTCCTCCCTCACTCCTCCTCCTCCTCCTCCCTCCTCCTCCTCCTCCACCCTCCTATTCCTCCCTCATCCTCCTCCCTCCTCCTCATCCTCCTCCTCTCTCACTCCTCCTCCCTCCTCTTCCTCCTCCTCCTCCCTCACTCCTCCTCCTCCTCCTCCCTCCTCCTCCTCCTCCTTCGGTCTTGGCTTGGGTAGTTAATTTTGTAAACAATAAATTTCTAAAACCTGACACTGCACCCTTTTATGCCCTCTGGGTCAGAGCCCTTTGAACGGATTTGCACCAAACTTTACAGGAACAATCCTTGAATCATGCCTAATAATACCTGAAAGTTTCATTACAATCTGTCGAGCGGTTTCGGAGTCTATAGGCAACATACATACATACATACATCCTCTTTTATAGATATAGATATTATTTTTTTCCCCCCTTTAAGTTAACCTTTAATTAACCAGTATTTAACCAGTAATTTACCTTCCGTGACACAAAAACCTTAATATCGACAGCCTGAAGGTACACAGAAGGGTGGGCTGTATTTTCTAGTTACAATATATGACGCGGAACGGCACAGCGGTGTATTCACCTTTCAGATCACCAGCCCGCGCATTCATGCAGATGAGTTTTCAATTTCCTCAGAGCTTATTGTTTTGTTGCACGTGAAGTAGGAACGATGGTTATATTAAACTAATTTGAAGCATTTTGCAATTCGTTCAATAGGATCATAATTACGTGTTATCATGAAGTCTTTATTTTACCAGAAGTACATTCGTACCATAACGCATTTGGGGCCTATATGTATTTCTCTTAAATTTTCATCTTCTTTGATATTTTGTGATCTACACAGTCATAAAACAGATTCAAGGATGCTAAATACATGCCACACCCAACTTGCCAGACGTTTGTTCATTAGTGAAGGTGTACAATATTCAACCTATTGTACGCAAAGCTTCTCTACTCAAGGAATTCAAAATATTATTTTGAAACGTAATATAACGTAATATACCATTATTCGGTTGCACAACTTTTAGTTTCATAAGTTTTCCTATAAATATTTAGGTCTTTGCAAATTATTGACTTTGAAAAGTATTTTTAATAAATCCGCAAAAGCCATTTTTCGAAATCTTTATGATTTTTATTCCGATTCGTGAACATTTACAACTAGGGACTCGTTAACTACCTATATAATAACGATATACCTCGCAATATTCTACGCGGTGTGAACTGAAATTGCCTTAAACGTCTCCAATCGATAACGATGATGATTAGGTAAAGCTTGTATAAGTTCTCACCGTCTAGTTGGTTCCGACGAGAAACTTTTCCAGATAACTGTGTTAATTTCCATGCTATGCTAATACATAATATCAGTTTCCCTGAAGCCCCTGAACGACCTGAAACTTTCTTTGCCTCCAGTTACTTGGAATCCTTCGTTTATAATTATGAGTTATCTCAACCGCAGCCGGCCGTGGTATTTGATATATCTACCTACTTTAAGCTATCACTTTGCTTCTTCAGACCGGAAGGCAGGAAGAAGCTCAATATTCCTACTGAACATTCGTAGATTTTCCGATTTTGAGCGCATTTTCTTTTTAAAAGGAAAAATGAGCTATTGTGTTCACTTTGTTCGTTGATGTATGTATGTATGTCCTCTTAAAATAGTGTTAAATGCCACTTCCTGACGTCCGATTTTGATGAAACTTAATCTGTGACATGGCGAGAATAAAGATGTATCAGGGGCCGCTGACGCATGAGAGGTCATTGATCAGCTGAGTGAGCTCCAAAGCCATTTTGTCATCTATCAATGCAGGAAGCGTCTCCTTACAAGAGAATGCGGCATCATGTGACTCACTTCGTGAGCACTTATCTACTTGTTTAATTATTATTATTAATATTTATTTATTGTGATTTTGCTTGCGTTTTTTGTCGGTCTGTCTATCTATCTGATTTCGATAACTCATTTGCCGCAAAACAACGCTAAAATACAATCAAACTTTGAAGGAATTGATAGAAATGACGCTGGTTAATTTTTGGATGTATTCGAATAGGCTTCATCGTCTTTGATCTGTATTTTTTGCCAATGACAATGATAGAAACTCAGATATCGTACAGCTTTCCAACTAAAGAGTCTGCCGTAACTTTCATCTCCGTCGAACAAGTGTGTAAGCATCAGCAGATGTGAATTTCAAGCAAAATTCATCTCTCACTACTTATTGGACTAAATTCACTGAAAATCTGAGCGTTTCGAGATTCATGTCTCAAAGTGATCGCTGTTCAATATGAAAGCCAGTAGGCAAATGTAAATTTCGTTGTTAAAGACAAAACGTCAACTATTTGCCCGATCTTGTACATGCAGCATTTTGAGCACTCATAGGTACTAATCGTCCAACGATAATGCAACATACAGGGAGCGGTAAGCTAGCTTACTCCTTGGAGCTAATTCACATAATCCCTGATAATTTCATACATATGCCGAACAGTGCGGCATTTTGCTTCAATAGGCGTATTGTACGTTTGCGATGCCCAGACGCAATTGCTGCTACAATTACGACAGTTCATAAGAATTTGCCTTCGAGAACATTTTAATCACGCTGAATCCAACTGGCGATTTTCGTGTAGAACAACTAACTTCCCTGTCTCCTTTATCTCCTTCACCGTTACAGCTGTTTGTGTTCTGGAAACTTGTCGTAAAATCGTTGTCATTATTTTCTGATGCTATTTACCTAATCTGTCTCTGTTCGAATCAGTTCCTTGGAAGACTGGAAAATTATAGAATTTTGAATTGCTGACGATATGGCAAGCGGTTTACGAGGAGGGGAGAGGACGGCTTGGTGATAGACTTACTTTGCCCATTCTTTGGCATTTCCTTCCGTGTCAGAGTGAAGGGTCAGGTCTGATCATGCCATGTTCTGATTGAGCATTTTAATAGTTCCGTTCACATAGTATTTTTGCCTGTCGTTTTAGAGGAACATCCTTTATTCAAAATGACGTCAGAATTCCCCGCCCACCTGCGACAGAACATTTAAAGGTAGAATGGAAAGAAAAGCGGTAACGTAGGTACATAATAACCATTACGGAAAAAAACACTGGGGAAAGGAGAAGGTCGTGAACCCGTTAGGTAAGAATAACACAGCGCACTTGGAAATGAAGGCAATGTTAGTTATGCTTCAGTCGAGGCGCTGGATATTTATCTCAAATTAGGTCAAAGAAGGAGCGTTCCTCTTTAACATTTCATTCATAACTTGCCCTCTTTTTACTCCTAACTACACCTGACTGCTGGTAAAACAAACTCGGGTTTCTGCACACGGCGTTCTGTGTGCTCCCTTCCAAACCACTAATCCCCAAAAAGAACGGGGGCTCACAAAAAGAATTGCAGTACCCACCCACGTAACCTTGATGTTCGCAATGTGGTTTTTCGGGGAGCTGAAGAGAATATTGTATTAGGGAGTGCGGATGTATTATGAATTACTTCTGGTCAAGAGGGATATTATGAGTTACGTACTCTTGAGAAATGGGGGATTTTCAAGGTTATTTTTTATTTGCTCAATATTCTTGTGTTCCATTTCAATTTATTTTGGATCTGGACGAATCAATCGATCAATACCTCAGAGCTAGCAAAAGATTGTAATTTTCAGGCGGAACTTTCCAAAAAGGTATCATATGAAGGGTGTCAGGCCAGTAAAAAAGCTCTTGAATGTCATTTGTACGATGTCGAAAAAAGGAAAGAAATTGTTAACTACCAATGTTATGGCAATAGAAATCGTTCTTAATCATTTTCGGCGATTATGCAGTTTTCATCTATAGCATTTCCAAGTCAAATTTAACTTTTCCCAGACCAAATGAAACCTTTTGAGAAAATGAGTCAAATGAGGTAACCTTGCAAATTGCAGGCGTTGTAAGAAGAAGTTAACAAAATTGCAATTCGATTAATTTTAGGCATTTGATTATCGAAGTAGTTCTCACCTTATTAGAATAGGAAGAAAGTTAATTGCGGCGAAAGAGTGTTTTAACACTAATAACCTGAAACTTAATCGTGGTAAACCCCATCATTTATCCATTTATAATTCAAATGCAGTTGATAGCGAGAATTTTGAGAAATAACTTGGCAAGACAGTGTAATTCTAACACCAGAAGTACATTCGTACCATAACGCATTTGGTGCCTATATGTATTTCTTTCAAATTTTCATCTTCTTTGATATTTAGTGATCTACACAGACATAAAACAGATACAAGGATGCTAAATACATGCCACACCCAACTTGCCAGACGTTTGTTCATTAGTGAAGATGTATAATATTCAACCTATTGTACGCAAAGCTTCTCTACTCAAGGAATTCAAAATATTATGTTAAAACGTAATATACCTTTAATCGTTTGCACAACTTATAGTTTTATAATTTTTCCTATAAATATTGACGGGAAATTTTATTTTATTTCACGGTACAATTTATAATACTACAAAATTCGTCTATTTTACATAAATACACTATGTTTGGAAAAAGTTTCATTTGACTTGGGAAAATGATTCATTTGGTTTGGAATAGGTTTCATTTGACTTGGAAATGCTATATTTTTCGGCAAATATTAATGAAATTAAATTACATTTTTCAGCATAAATTTCTGCATGATTTTTTAATGCTCTAGATCATTGTTAATAAACTTCTTGTAGCTAAAATTCTGCTAAAAATATGAATTTAACCATTTTTAGCTATGTTTTGGAATTTAACCAATTTAATGCTGGCCAACGAACCCATTCATTCGTTTGGAAAGCTTGATTTTTTGGTGCAAGAACGAATTTTTTATCTCAATCCTAAGAAGAGTTATCGTCTGGAATGACACATACATATATAAATAGATGAATAAATAAACACACACATATATAGGTACATGTGGAAATTTTTAAAATTTGGGAATCGTTTCAGAATGTCACAAAACGGATTTTAATGAAGAACATTTTCGGAAATTTTCATTTTAAAACTTTGTGAGCCATCGCAATAGCTTAATTTTCTCCAAAAATTCTCTAACTGAATGTCAAAATACTCGAAAATTAAGTATTATAAAAAAAATAATAAGTACAAATAATAATAAAATAAACATTTTTACGAGTACCTAACTCTTTGTTGGAAATTAGTTGTGGAATCGATCTCAAGAAGGTCATCGACCAGAAATGATAACACCCAGTGTGAACTCAACGGCTGGGTAACATTCGATTGGAGGTCAGTAGGGTCATTCAATGCTGCCCCACGACCAGGCGAAATCATGCACCCCGACTCTGTCATCATTCCTAGCATTCGTCATATATCCCTATAACGGACCCCCTTTGATCAACAGACTACGTCAGATTTATCTGACAAGAGCCTTCCAACGTCAGCGTATCGTGACGATATCAGTGCGACCGTCATCGAGCTCGCGTCCTGTACCGGTTGTGCGGTGAACCGTTTCGATATTATTTATGGAACAGCCGCGTGAACGTTCAGCCGAACGAAGGAAAACGATGAACGGCGAAAAAAGATTTAAGGGAACTGGAGGCGACCTTATGTCCATTGATCAGAACGAAGCTCCCGCCCACCACCTCGGCACAGAAAAAAAAATCAAAGGGTCTCTGCTTTATTAAATAGACGGAGTTACAAACAGGGAGGTCCTACTATAATGGGAATTTAATAAGGACGGCCTTGAACGACAATAGGTAAACTGACAATCAATATCCCCAGTGGATACGACGTCGGGTTGATCGAGAACGCCGCCCCCGCCGCAGAGTGGGACCAAATGGCCGAAAAACGGAAAAAAACTCCGTATCATGTAAACGGATCTTCATATAAAAGCCATTTATTAGCAAGTATGTAGTATAAAATATGTAAAGTGTTAGATACTTAAAATGCACGTTTTACATTATTTACAAATAATATAAAGAACAAAAATATTTTGGCAATATCGGATCTCTATAATTTTAGGAAATCGTCCGTAGATCAGGAGTTGGATGTAAAAGTAGTAATATGAGTACATAAAATTTACAATAATGATCAATAAACCAAAGAAAAATCAAAAGTAGACGAAGAGAAGATTGCCAAAAAGAAGGAACACAAAATTATATTGCCTTGCGAATGTTTTTATTCAATTCAGGAAGGAATAATACATCAAAAAAGAGAAGAGCAAAGTTTTAGAAAATTCCAGTCATATAACATGACCATATGCGCAAATTTTCATAAGAAAAAAAGACCAAAAACTTCACAAAATGTGATAAAAAATGGCAAAAATTACAAATTTTCTCATAAATTTTGAATTCTAAGCCTAATAGAATGTTTAGACCTAAAATTGGATAATTATATAATTTCTTTTTCAAAAATGCACAAACGCAAAAATGATGCACAAAAACGAAATTTAGTATACTTGTGTGATAAAAATGTATTGTGTTCTAGATAGTGATCTAAATACATTATTCTGCGTAGAAAAGCAATTTCATGAAAAAATTTACTATTTTTGGCCAAATTTTACCATTTTTAGCGATTAAGCTCTTGAAAAAATTGCCAAATAAGTGAGAAAATCGATTTAAAAAAAAATAATAAAACGGCGAGGAAATAATGTATTTGCTAACTTTTTCGACGTGAATGTTAAGGTCATGGGCATCTGAACAAAGAGCAAAAAAGTTGAGGGCAAAAAAAATCCTGAGAGTCAGTAAGTGCATTAATATAGAATTGAATTTCGTACGCAGTGCGCACTCTTTTCGAGTTTTGCACCTATGCTTCAGCACGTTTGATCATTTTTCTTCGATTACTGAACGCTTCGATTACTGAACTTCCATATGATCAAATTGAAATAATGAACATTAATTTTTTGATTTAACCGGTTTCATTCAAACTTGGGGGGTAAATCGGTATATGTTTCAGGAAAAAACTCTATGAATCTTATCGCGATTGGTGGAGTAATAACTATAGCGCATGGGCAAAAATAAAATTGATCGATGCAGCCAAAACTCCGAGACTATTGGACCAAACTAAAGGTCCAATTATTTCAGCAATGTGAGTCGATTAGAAATGAAATTAGCCTCGGAGGTTTCGAAGCTCATCAGAATAACACGAGAACTGAGAATTTTACAGCAATATAAAATAACCAGGTGACTCAGAAAGACTAACGCTGAGACCACCAAGAAGTTTCAACGACCCTCTGTTTGCTCACAAATTGAAAAGAACCAAAACTTTTTTATCGAACTCTACATACACATATCAGAAAACGTTAAACTCAAGGAATTTCAAAACGAATTTCCATGAAGGAAATTTTGGATTTCTTAGCCAATTGGCTATAACGTTCCGTCCTTGGTAGACTCGGAAGTAATTAACCTTCTGTTGTTGGAATAGAAATAATAATTTAATTAGGAGTATTTTAGATACTAATAATATGAGAAAATCGACTAAAATAATTTCTCCCTTGATGGGAAAAACAAAAGATCATGGATATGACTAGTACCTACTGCTTACCAGTAGGTACCTACTACTCAATTGTATACCAACCATGTAGTGCCTTCTTTACACAAGATTATTCCATTATGGTTACAAAACAATATTAGTTTATAACTTAGAGTAATAAATCAGCATTCCTTGACACTACAAAGGCTTAGAGGTCATGAGGTCATAAAATGAGAGCATTCCAAAAAGTGACGAACGATTTTCCTACTATGAAAACTATGGGAGTTACTCTTCCCTAGTAACTCATTGGTTATACGTGAAAAATCAATAGAAATTCTACCTAGCCTTCACTTTTCGAGTTAATAATAATCTAAAGTGCCGGGTCGTCACAAATTTTGGTGTCGTTAAGCAAATTTTAGAATGACCCCCAGCCCAAAAACATATCCATGTTAAAAAAAAAAAAGAATAATACAGCGAGGAAATAATGTCTTTGCCAACTTTTTCGACTTGAATGTCAATGTTATGGGTTTCTGAACCAAGAGCGAAAATGTTGAGTAGCTTTGTTCCAACCACGCTTCATGGACGCCCACTTTCGTGTTTGTTGGAACACTTCGGAGAGAGATGTGATAACACACGTAGTAGAGAAGGTGAAAACAGTTTAGAGAAGGTTACGTGGATATGAAGTTTACCCAAGGGTAGCAGGTTATTTCAAAATTCGCATACGTAGGGCTAGGAGCTCTCGATGAGACCCCGTCAAAAGTGTGGGGCTGATTGGAGGAGCTCTTTGGGCGCTCTAAGATCTGTTGGAACACGGAGCTTTCAACTTCATAGCCTTGTTAGAACGCAATTTCGAGCTCTGAACTCTTCTAGGGCGCCCTTTTGTCCTTGTTGGAACAAACCTAGTGAGTGCATTAATAGAGAAGTGAATTCTGTACGCAGAGCGCACTCTTTTCGAGTTGTGCATCTATTTTGAAGTATCTGTGCTCGATCATTCTTCTTCGATTACTGAATGCTCCATCCTTTTCCCTAACTAGAAATATCATCAAATTGGTTTCAACCTCACCTTGGATTTGAGGGGGTTTTGTCCGCCCACCCGCCGCTCTGCCGCCAGAGCGAGGAAAAATTGCCGGGCCTGCAGAAACATTTATGAGATATCGGCGAGGGGTCTTTGCATCCGCGGACTGCGACCTCGGATTCCGGGTCACGGGAGCCACGAATGCTCCTGCGTGCAGGTCTAACGTGTTGGAACGAGAAATATAACCGGCTGCCAACTGTGCATTTGTTATTCCCAGCTGATGAGATGTATTGCTTCCTCACTACCGAAAGAAGGGAAGCTACGTGTTCCTGATTGAAGTCAAAATATTTTCTTCTTCCAAAATCAAAATTTCCAATTGTTTTTTTTGCGATTCAGAACGTGCTGATCAATTTCGGTTCCGGGTCTGTCCGTAGGTCTATGGTAAATCCTTGTCACGCCCAAAACTATATCAAGTTGTAGTCCAATTCCGACGAAATTTTTAATGATTGTGCGGGTTAGCTCCCAGACGGTCCCCAATAACTTTCGACGCCATCGAATCAACAGTAGCCTATGCACGTGCGCAAACATGAATTTCTCATAACGTCGATTTCTCCTCATCCGTTGGTCCGATCTCGTTCAAACTCGTTAGGTAGTTGGGTGAATATTCTAGAATGATGCCATATAAACTATATTGCGATTGTGGATTAATAACTACTGCGCATGCGCGAAACTAATATAGATTGACACAGGCAAAATTCCGAGTCTAATGGATCGATTTTGATCAAAATTTCAGGGATTGTACGAGTTAGATTCTAGACAGTCCCCTATAAATTTCATTTCCGTTGCGTTAGTGTTCACTGCTCAACTTACTTACTCACAAATAGCGTGGAGAAACATACGGAACTTTTCGAGTAGAAAATTAGTTCCATATGTGTCAGAACGTTTGTCAATTCCATGTTTCTCACGTACACGAAGGAGAAAGTTGATTGATAATGAATCCATGGGATAACAGAGATTTGGAGTTTTCCAAACATTCATCGAATTCATTTTTTGATAGAATAGTGACAGATTTACATAAGTTTGAAAGTGGGGACACATACGGAACTACTCACTTTATATGTTGTTTAAAATTAAATTAAACTCACTGATGCAAAAATGTATCCATCAAGAGACAAACTAACCGATGTGGGCGGACTCGGGGAAGTTTAGGGAACGGTCTAGTAATCGAATACTTTGACAATGAACTGTTATGCTATAATTTGCATTATTTCACTGTGTTCTGTATAATATAATTAGTTATTCGATGAAACGAACGGAGAAACGGGATAGTCGATTATAAAGTTGTAGAAGTGACAATATTGCTAAGGCCAACACCATCGATTATTCACTCGGGCTCCTCAAACGCAGGCAGGAAACCTCTCTAATGTTGCGGTAACGATGTTCACACATGAGGCCGTTTGGTAGTGGGAGGGGGAAACACTCCAGTATAGTGGGGGTGGTGGTGTAGGGGGTGATGGAGTTGGGGGTGGTGGTTTAGGGGGTGGTGGTAGAGTTAGGGTGAAGTGGTGAAGGGGTGAGTTCAGAGGCGGGAGGTGAGATTGAACAGTGGAAGGGTGCGAGGCAGGTCTCGGCGTAATTAATGATAACAATATGCGTGTTTTGAAAGTGAGCAGGGGGTTCGAAATTATCGCGGAGGCCCCACTCCTCCATTTCATCCCCCGAAGGAGCTGAAATTACCGCTGGGGGTGTTTAAATACACGTAACCGAGGGAAATAATCACACACCAAGTCCTTACTAATGGAAGTAACAAAACAAATCTCTACAAGGTTTATAAGAACGTTGAAATCCCAACCAGTTATTTCGGCTTTCGCTATGCCTCACTGTTATTTTGGTGTTTCATCACATCACATTTTGGCTACGAAATGATATTCGACCTATTTTTTCCCTCTCTTTTCGTTTTTTATTGTCAATAAAGAACCTTAGTAATCGACCAAGAAAAAAAATTTGCACAAAATTATGCTGAAAAACGAACCTTAATTGCATTAATATTAGCTGAGTTCCAGTCAAGCAGCATGATCGTATTGAGCGAATTTTCGATAATCATCGTACTATATTAAGTTACATTGTTTTGAAAATTAAGGACTTTAAGGGGAAGCAAATAGTTGACTACCAATTTTATCGCAAAAAACTCGTTCTAAATAATATTCTGCCAATCAAAAAGAGATTTTGGATTTTCAGTTTTTATAGATTTTTTAGCACATTTTAATGAAATTTGAAAATAATTTTGCACATACATTTTGTAATGTTCTATTTTATATTTTACAAACTTTATTTGAGCAATATTCTGCTAAAAAATTTAAATTTAAGGATTTTTAGCGGATTTTTGCTTTTTTAGTGATTTTTTCAGAACTTTTTTTTCATTTGACCAATTTAACTGCTCAAAAAATGCTGGCCAACGAACTCGTCCTTTCGTTTCGTTTCGTTTCCTAAGGAGGGTTATCGTCTGGAAGGACACATAATAAATAAATAAATACGTACACACACACACACACACACACACACACACACACACACACACACATATGTATATATATATGACAAATCGTTAAACTCTAGGATTCGTTTCAGAATGCCTCAAAACGGATTTCAATTAAGACATTTTTCACAAATTTCTATTTTAAAATTTTCCGAGCCATTGCAAGAGTTCATTTTCTACAAAAATTCGTGAAAAAAAGTGTAAACCCCCCCCCCCCCCCCCCCCCCCCCCCCCCCCTTCACCCCTCAAGTTGTTTTGGTTTTACGTTTCAAGATGAGTAGAATCTAAAAAAAAAACTCCGCTCGCCGTCTAGAGCTATTCTGTAGAAAAGGTCCAGTGTATGGAACTTTTGGGTCTAGTTATTCCTATGCGATCAATCCTAGAGGTTCGAAATAATGGGCTGAAATATCGAAAAATCGACCATAACGACCAAAAATCGTCAAATTAATAATATTTAGCAGAATTCCAGTCAAAACAAAATTGTCAACAAGTAATTAGGACATTAAACAATTTTTGCATAAAATTATGCTGGGAAACGTACAAAAATTTGATTAATATTTGCTGAAAACTTTGTAAAATCTGCAAAAAATGTAAAAATCCAAAATCTAATTTGAATCGCCGGATTTTATTTAGTATAGTTTGTTTGCCATCAAACTGGTTTTTTACGATTTCCTTGTACTCAAATGCTCAAATTTCCTTACAATTTAACGTATTATAATACGATAGGTAATTTGAAAAATTTGCTCATATAACCATGCTGCATGACTGGAACTGTTCTTTTATACTGATATCGAATTTGACGCTTGAATAAGTCTTAAATTCGTTTCATGGTGGGAAAGCGTGGTTGAATTATGTGCTAGAATTTATTTCGCTAATTCAATCCACAAAGTATTTGTGGGCCTTTCCAGATGACATTATAGCACCTAGAAGTTTCCAGAAGGAAACCTTAATCATCCAGTGATACAAAAATATTTACATTGGTCAATTAGGACTACTTCCTAATTTTCTATTTGGCCACTCTCCACATTCAATTATAGCCAATGGGGTTGTCAGGGTGAGACGGATATAAGTAAAAAAGGCTTCTTTGAGTGTTTTATTGCAAGCTTTCGAACATCAACATGTCATCCTCAGGCGTCTTCGTTTCTAAAAACACGTATAATAGGTCGTTACAAACTATGACTAGGAAGATATAGCACTTAGGAACCTGCCTAATATACAGAAATTGATTCCCACATACCTGTCTAGTATTCTCTCACGCTGCGCCTCTGTTCCGCGGTCAGGTACATCAGTCTCCGGGGGGGATGTTTAATTTCTTTGATTTCCATAGGAATCGCTGTCAGTCCGGAGGTTAACCTCTTGGGTTGTCTGTAGAAGGAGTTTAGGGTTGATTAGGCTTATTTTAAATAATTTATAGTTGACTGGCGAAATTTGAACACGTGGGGTTTGTTTACCTTGTGTAATGTAGTTTCACAAGGTCTACATTACACAAGGTAAACAAACCCCACGTGTTCAAATTTCGTCAGTCAACTATAAATTATTTAAAATAAGCCTAATCAACCCTAAACTCCTTCTACAGACAACCCAAGAGGTTAACCTCCGGACTGACAGCGATTCCAAGGGAAAACAAAGAAATTAAACATCCCCCCCGGAGACTGATGTACCTGACCGCGGAACAGAGGCGCAGCGTGAGAGAATACTAGACAGGTATGTGGGAATCAATTTCTGTATATTAGGCAGGTTCCTAAGTGCTATATCTTCCTAGTCATAGTTTGTAACGACCTATTATACGTGTTTTTAGAAACGAAGACGCCTGAGGATGACATGTTGATGTTCGAAAGCTTGCAATAAAACACTCAAAGAAGCCTTTTTTACTTATATCCGTCTCACCCTGACAACCCCATTGGCCATAAAAGCCCGACGGATGCATCAAGAATCAATCAATTATCATTCAATTATATTGCTAATTGGTTCCGGGCGCCTCTGCCTTATCATTTCTTTTTGTAGGTATATAATATATTTTCACGACATTATTCCTATTTTATCTAAAGTCCCCATAGCGGGCAAACTTTTATTTAAAGTCCCCAATGAGGGCAAAATCATTCCAAGTCTCAAAAGTGGAGCATATTATCCTTCTCAAATGTTCCAATCTTCGATTGAGGGTTAGAATAATAGCCCAATGAAAGTTAAAGATGGCATTTCCTGACCCAAATCCATTGACAATCCATCCGGGTCTCTTCATTATCATTCACAACTGCCGATGCCTCTATTTATCAAGGAGCACAAGTTATTTTCCAGTAACAATATTCCAGTTGTCCCACTTTTACGGCGGAAGCTAATCAGCTTTGCGGTTTTCCAGCAGACATTTCCTGATTGGAACCTAATACTACTTTCCATTCACACTTTACGTAGGTACTTATTCTTCAAATTAGTGTGTCTTTGAGGAGATGAGTCCCTCAAAACGGATTATGACCAGGATAATTTTGAAAATTTTTGTAGCCATTGCACTAGCTCCATTTTCTACAAAAATTGGGTAAAAACAAATTATAATATACTACTCAGTAAATTCATAAAATTATGGATAAATTACTAAGTATATGAAAAAAAAAGTGATCCATTTCTAAATCAGTAATCTGAAAGCTGTGACATATATGCATTTCTTAAAATAAAAAATATTAAAAAAAAACTCGGAGTTGACTTTTTGATGAATAATTCGGGAACTAGGTACAGTAACTACGCATGGGACTTTTAGAAGGCGACTAATGTTCAGCACCAATGCCAGAAATAAATGCGGAGACATGATTGAAATTTCGAAAATTTGGATAACGTTTTTACAATCAAATTCCCCATAATAGCAGTGCGCAGAAGAGTATGTATGCGGCACTTTTTGAATATATTATTCTTAGCAATTTATTCTCTATAATTGAAATTTCACGTCATTGGAAGTATCGAGTATATAAGTACCTATTCATTGGTACTATTTCGACATCTAATGGTTCGTTGCAATGGAAACACTATAAAATAGAACAGCTCCGGTTACGTCTCAACTGGGGGATCGCGCTTTCTCGATTATTTGAAGGTGCACTGTGGTCCGAAATGCGGGACAAGATTAATTTTTACCCCTATCTTATAGGAAATTTTGCGCAGATTCCGAATATTTCCCTTGTCTCTATACCTAAGATGGCTCCTTAATACGTTTTTCTCTTAAAAATCACGTTTTTCAACATGTTTCTCAACTTTTGTCTTACATGTAAAAATAGAACATTAAAACAATTATGTGCAAAAATTGTGCTGAAAAATGTATTTAAATTTCATTAAAACGTGCTGCAAAATCGTTAAAAACTGCAAAAAAGTTAAAAATTCACAATTTTTTTTTGAATCGCAGAATATTATTTAGAACGAGTTTTTTGCTATAAAATTGGTAGTTAACAATTTCTCTTCCCTCAAAGTCCTTGCTTTTCAAAGCAATGTAACATAATATGGTACGGTGATTTACGAAAATTTGCTCATACGATCATGCTGCATGACTGGTTTCGCTCGCTAGGGAGGGATGTGTAGGAGCACGGGGCAAGGACCTCGCCTTCAAGACCGCTCGGTCTTGCGGACCATTGCCTATCCTCAACAAACTGACCGTAGATCCCCCCAGCCGTTCGGCCGTGCATATCGTGGTGAAACAGACGGGAGTTGCATTCTTATTATGAGATATAATTGGGGTTTGAACTAACCAGGTCCGCCGCTAGGAGCGCTAGGAGGCGATGGACCTTAGGAACACAGTGGTTGACACGACTTTCCCCTTGATGATACTTCAAGTCACCCCTTTTCTCTCCACATTTCTATCCCCGCACGATCAACCTCATCAATACTAGACGAAAATGAGAATTATATTATTAATATATTGTAAATTATTATATTAAAGATACACACTCAAACAAAAAACAGGCAAAATGAAAAAAAAATTGCCCGTCACGACTGCGGTTATTGGCAACAAAAGGAGATAAAATCGATAAGATACTTGTTTACGTGCTGCGCTCTACCTCGAGCTTCTCATGCGCCGAGCTTTACAACAGAAGAATAAATTCCAGCACAAAATTCACCAGCACGAGCAGGGGCCCATATCACCAAATTCTACTTCAGGTGTCAAGTATGCAGGCTATCAGGAATTCTCTCTTCTTCGGATGTTTGAGGTTGAGGTATCACCAATTACCGCGACAACTGATAGGGAACAGGCGCTTTCTACTCCGTGATAGGTCGCAGAGATCATGATTTTTTGTTCCTTGTAACGCTTAAACCCTTCAGATGTGCGAGCGGCTGGTCGTACAATTGTCCAGATGGTCTCATTCGATTCATTGATCGGATTCCTACCTGAATCAATCAAAATTTCATTTCGAATATCTTTGAGATCTCGGATTTCATTATAACAACTTTAAAATATTACGCCTTGCGGGTAATCAAAAGTGATGTCAAGAATACAAGCGCATCCCGGACAATGTATATTTTTTTAGCCAAATGTCATAAAACTCCGTTCTAGTAGGATTTTCACTTAATTCCTGAATATTACTTTTTGCTTCCTCACGACCGAAGGTAGGGAACCTTTGTGTCCTGCAAGAGGTTGAAAAGAAAATATTGTCTTCCAAAATCAAAATTTTTACTAGCTTTTAGCGTTACAGAGCTTGTTGATCATTTTCGTTCCATCTCTCTTTGTCTGTGGTAAATCCTTGTCACTCCCAAAACTATACAAAGTTTTCATAAAATTTTGACGACATTCTTAGGGATTGTGTGGGTTGCAATTGTGCTGTATAACATCCATCGATGTCGCGCAATATTTTTCACGATAATTTACGAAAATTCGCTCATAGGTACAATCATGCTTCATGACTGGAGCTCTCCGTTCTAAACAAGTACCTTTGAACTTCGTTCTAAAGACGTTTAGGTATGTACCTCAAAAAAATAAATTTAGGCTCTCTACCTAACACTTTCAACCGTACACTCCTAGTTAGTTACACAGTAAGATAGCAATGCGGTAGTCTGATCAGGAGGTCATTTGTGATTCTTAGCTACTTTGTTCTTCAGCTGATTCCATACGTCCATGTTACAGTAGGTATGAGTAATTCTGCCCATCCAAATCGGCGGACTTTTTTCTCCATGACGCTCGCTGTTTCGTCTACTTAGGATCACTTTTATCTAAAAACCACTTTTGACTAATTTTCCAAGTATGAGGGGTATCGCTTAATGTTTTTAGCTATTAAATCAGTTATTTCTGTGAATTTTATCAAGATCGCTTGATCTATTTTAGAGAAAATGAAAAATTATGATAACTTTTTTCCCGAGGTACAAAAAGGAGGTGGATGAAGTTTGTACCTGAGATATCGTCTCAAATGACACATATATATATATATATATATATATATATATATATATATATATATATATATATATACCTAAATATATATATATATGGCCTAATTTTCTACGGGTATGCGCTTTTTATAATGAAATTTTTATTTGAAAACGACTGACGCTTAACTTAATCTTTTACCTTTCACCTCTTAGCTCAAATGCCTTCAATGATGTAACTACTCAAGTAAACATTTTTAATGAGACTCTCATCTAAGTACCGCTCTCAGAGCTTTACCTTGTATATTGCTCCAGGTTACTACTTCCAGCCTTATTCCACGAGTTGGCAAGTCTCCGATAGAGCAGGTATTGTGCGCGTTTCGTTAACCCGGAACTGCTACCGATTTCGAAAGGATATTTCTCTGCTATGTCACGTGAATTCAAGGAAGATAGTTGAAACTGTCCAGAATGGAGCACGAGGAATTTCTGATAAGGGGAGGCAGCAGGGATGGGGTCATCAATCTTAACCAAATTCTTTCAGGCGGTTTCACTTCGAAAAACTTTTTGCCGAGTGTTCCGTCCAGTACATTTAAATCAAGAAAAGCAATCCTTTAATTTTACAGTATGTTGAAATGCAACTAATTTACTTAACTTTTAGTAGACCTCTCTCACTTTGTAATTTGTATTCCCTTGATAGGTACATACTTTTTTGAGTGGTACTCAGTGGGAAAAACTTTTTTGGAATGTTATCTTTCCAATGGTATAGTATATTTTATTAATGCCCAAATAATTACGGGAGAAAATCATGTTGCAATGTTGAAAAATGATGTTTTTTCCCCATAAACTGACAATATTTGGGTCGGTTCCTACGTATTTTTTCACGCTGAATCAAATGGTAACACTTGCAGATCTCTCCGGCTCTGTTATAACCGAGTTTTTCACTTTAACAACATAAAAATGAACTAAAATATTGGTTTGACGTCAGGGAGATGATAAATTTAACTCTATTCCGACGGGGTCCATATCTCTTATTTTAAGCTCGATTTTTTCTGAAAGTACCTATTTCTATAAAAGAATCGCGCTTCTTCATGGTTCATCAGACCAAGAACTGAATTAAATATCACAATTCTTGCTTACCATGGTGTTCAACACTAAGAAATCTTTAAGATGAAGTGTCACCCCGCAAAAAATGGAAGTCATTTTTTCAATGTATCCTATACTCTTCCCCCTTGATTTTTATTTCTGGGTTTTATTTAACTTTGTATCAGGAACCCCAAAAATGCTCTCCGATTTTCACTTCAATAGGTCAATACACACACAAACACACACACACACACACACACACACACACACACACACACACACACACACACACACACACACACACACACACACACACACACATATATATATATATATATATATATATATATATATATATATATATATATATATATATATATAACTTATTGAAACTCACTTCAAACACTTATTGAACTGTCCGGGATGAAGCAGTGACGAACTCTCAAAATAAACCTTAAGCCTTCTCAGAAACAGATGTTCAATAAAATCTTCACAAATAGTGGAAGTTTGGATATTGGCCTAAAGTCATCGTAATTTGCGGATTTGCCCTTTTTGGTGTTGGTGTAATGAGCATCCATTTCAGAGAACTGTGAAAAATCCCAGATGAAAAACATAGATTTGTCAGAAAGCTAATAGGTTCCATCAAAAATACCGAAACCCTCCTAACAACCCCTTATCATCTTCCTATGAAATGACGACTTGCGGCGCCCCAGTTGTAGGTAGTTCAGTTGTGTGCGAAAACCACTGGAGGCATAACATTAATCTAAAAGAAAGTGAGAGAGATTGTAGTGTGAAAAAAGATGATGTACACGATCAAAAGTTTTTGCGCTCCCCGACTCAGATTTATCGCTCCCAACTCGTCGCTTGGGGTTTAAAATAAGAAGGTAGAGCGACCCCTTTCGTTTCACTCCGGGTCCGAAATGCAATCACGGTTTGTAGTTTTGAATTTCAGGTAGCGATCCACCTATTTCCTCGGATTGCTGTTTTATATTGTGCTGTTACCCTTGGGTAAGCGTGAAATGATGATGCCGCTACTTTAATAAAAAGGTGATTACGCGTTCTCCAAAAAAGTTTGTAAACTTTAGGAATCCATTTAGTAAATTTATATAAATATATACAATACAGGGTGTCTCACGTTTTATCCGAGAAACTCCACCCACGTACTCTGCAACTAATTTCCGATCGAAAGTTCCTAGTAGAGATTTTTGGTTTATTATTTCCAATAATAAGCCTATGTGATCGTATAGCAAAAAATTTTTATAACCCCCCCTCAAACTTTGTCACTTTACGTTTCAAGGTGCGTAGAATCCAAATTTGAAATGTCCGTCCGCCGCACAGTGGATGGAAACAGCAGTTTTTGTGCAAAAACCTCTTAGATGAGCCAAGTGGTTGAACTTGATATGGATTCTCATGTTTTTTGGGGTGCTGAGTCGATTAAAACCATTCCCAACTCGCTAACTATAATGGCTAATCGGATAGCAACGTTTTAGCGAATTTGCTTAGAAAATAAAGCTATTGCAATGGCTCCAAAATTTGTAAAATAAAAATTTAAAAAAATTTTCATCTTGGAAATCCGTTTTGAAGTATTCTGAAACGATTCCTGGATTTTAACGCTTTTTTATATGTATATATATGAATGCCCTGCTTTCTACATTGGAAAAGCCGAAACCAGTCATATCCCTTATTACTGCACCAAGTATCTACTACCAAAACGATAACTAGAAAAAAAGGTGTGGCAATAAGGGCAAATGAGAACCTTTTTCATTTTTCATAGCGCGAAAGCTGAATCAATAGTAAATCAAGCTGAATAATTATTTTGAAGGGACGTAAGTATAACCGAAATGGGTTACTTAGTTATTTTTTATTCACCTGATGTAAAACCGTTTCTTCCAAATTCGGGTATCGTTCGCGCAGATCTTTCTCAAAACCACTTCCACTCTTAAATAAAATATCGCAAAGCACTGAATATGGAATTTCAAAAGACATTTTTTTTACGACGATGTTACTATTTTCTTTTTCCACAACGTGTGTTTAAATGTTAGATACCACGCTTCCGCTGACGTTGAATGTGATAGTGATAGAAGGTTGCTCCCAAAGAACTATTTTGCTAGACGAAGAATGAATCGTAACATTCATTCTCGGGACAAGGTTCGCACCTAGTGATTTATTTACTCCGACTCGTCAAAGCAGGAGTTGATAGGCGTGTGCCGTCACTTACTTTCCTCAACGTTTTTGCTCATCGTGATCACCGACGGCGGAGAACGGCGATCAAATTAATACACAAGACACTTGAATGAGTGCGTAGTCTTATTATTCCAGTCCCAGGACGACTGGAGATGACCAGCACTTTTGGCACTCTATCAAAGTTAAATAATCACACGATTTTTCCAAAAATCCTCATTATCACTGCTTACTCTTGGTGATGCACCAAAAAAATGTGAAAAAATTATCAGGTACACCTAAACATGTATACAATACATGGTATATTTCGTCTTGTTGAATTTCCCCAGTTTTGGAGGAGTAATCAATCATCAATAACTGCTACACCAAAACCTTAATTTCAAGCATACGACCAATTATCACCGAAATATACCTTCTCAACATTTTCTGCACGCCCAAAGAGCGAAACTAAGGGCTAAGTTTGTGTCTGAAGGTATCTAGGAACAATATAAGAATGGAAAAACATTTTTATTAACGCTTTCATTCTTTGAGGTTTTTTCTCGCTTCCATCCACCGTCCGCCGTCCGCCATTCGCCGTCCGGGCCATAAAAGGCCTTAGAATTGACTTAAAAAATCTGTTCTTTCGCACATAGACTCCACTTGGGGTCTAGTTGGTCCTAACTTCTCGCCAGCTCGATCGCTCCACACCCATGGGTGCTATGAGCCAAAAATAGGTGAAAAAGTGTCTTTTTTTTTTGTATATTTCAAGTTGTATAGAAATTGGAGATTTATGAGTGAAAAGAAAATGTTAGCTATTAATTTTATGGAAAAAAAAGTATTCTAAATGATACTCTTCTATTCAAAAAGAGATTTTGGATTTTAGGCTATTTTGTGCAATTTTATAGATTTTTTAAAACAAAATTTAATGAAGTTCAAGTTTTTAGCATAATTTCGTACATAAATTGTTGAATGTTCTACGAGCATTTCATAGTTGATAAACTTTATTTGACCAATCTTATGCTAAAAAATATCAATTTAACAATTCTTAGCCATTTGCAGTGATTTTGTCAGCACAGATTTTTTGAAATTTGACCAATTAAATGATATAAATATACAGTATAGGTAACACTATTTTGTGTTGGAAATAAATTGTTATGTTTATCAACTATATTAAAAAGCGTAAAATTGTGAGATTCCGCTGCTATAATGGATTGAACCCATTTGTCCGAAACTCCGAGTTCCGATACTAAATATACTCTAAGCGGCGTTTAATAATTATGGACCAGAGATCTACGTAGAAGGGCTGTCTAATACATAAATAATAAACCTTTGTGTAATAATTTGCAGCGTTTTTTTAACGCTTTGTTTACGAATTATTCAATTTTTAAGAATTTTTTCGTGATTTTGATCTCATCTCACTAAAACTACCTAACTACCTAAAACTACCTTAATTAACTGAGAAAATTCAAATTTGATTATACCGTTAGGAAGAGTGTTAGTTTTCCAATCTCCCTAATGTACCATGATATATATATATATATATATATGATGATATATGGTGTAATCTGTACAAAAAACTGTGGAAAAATCGTCAAAAATCGGTGAAAACCCCTTTTTTGGCAGTCTTTAGGCAAATGATTTATTAAGGGGGCATTTCAGACCCAACATATGTGGTATAGGCGTGTTCAGCGTTAAATTTCCAACAAGAATATCACCTTTAAGTTGAACAGGAATTTAAGAGATTTTTCAGAAATGCAGTTGCCGTACCTCAAAAATTATACTTTTACGTTAAAAACGGACTTCGGATTCAGCACCCTCGAAAAACCCACAGGATCAGTACCTACCAGTTTCGTGAGAGCACGACTTTGTTTTTTTTTTTTTTTTTTTTTTTTTTTTACATTAAAAATGTCTTAGTCGACGGGTCAACCGGAAATTTTGTTACAAAAGAAAAAAACGACACGCTGTTTTCTTTCGATTTTCACGTACAACCAAGCCGTTGCTGGGGAAATGAAACTTCTAAGTACAGTTTTCACCGGACAAAAATCGTTCTCCACTCGTTGGAAAGCTCTCGATTTATCACGCATTTCTTTCGTACTTGTTTTCTATTCATGTCGTAGTTTTATATTTATTTATGTTATAAATGGATATAGTAAACAATGCCGCTTGTTTTGTTGTCACTTGGTTGAGAAGTTAATCTTGGTTATTGTAATTGTAGACGCGCACCATAACAGAAAATTACCTACCTGTGAATTCATATTCGTGGGAAAATTGGGCATCGTCGAGAATGGCTTACAGCAAATTCAGTATTTGAGTGTCAATAATTATTTTATGTTTCCTAATTGTTATTTTATTCAAAACAATAAAAAACATTTGAATTACTGAGACATTTTCAATGCTCATAGCTCTTCTCTCATAAGAGAGAAATACCTACAAAGCGGCCTGCCGCGTTTTTTTTTTTTTTTTTTTTTTTTTTTTTTTTTTTTTTTTTTTTGGGTAGTGTAATTTAAGAAAATTCGCTCATACGAATGCTGCATGACTGGAAGTTTTAGAAACGGTGTTACTCACATGCGTTTGTTTAGAATCGTTACTAGACACAGTACGTCTGCTTACACGGTTACAGAGTTGAGCATCCTTGACTGAACCTACCTACAGTCAACCTGGTTTTCCTCGCTCCGAAATACCAACTCTTTTGCGGCGGTCAATGAAAATGATAAAGCGCCCCCTCATGCACCGCTTACGGGAAGCAAATGAATACTAATATTCCCCAAGACCTTTATAAAGGTTTCATCTCACGACTGTTCCACTAATCCCGTTAGTCCCCAAACACAACAAAAGGCCTGTGATGAGGTTTACCGGCCTACACAAAGAGGCAGTTTGTCTGAATTATTCTTAATAAAAGTGTGTTTGTAAAATTAACCGTTCGTATGGTCAATATCATAATAGTTGAACACTTGGAAGTATGAATATGTGCGTTATCTCCTCTGTGCCTGCTTTATCTCTGTGCTGCCCTATAGGTATTTACACTTTTCTTGATATAATTGCTGAATAGTTATGCCAGCCCGGAGGTACGTCATATGAGGGCCAATTGCAGCAACGGGAGTTTTCCTTGTATTAAATCTAAAGGGTTATTTCCGATAGTAGTAATAGTGAAATCATCATTTACGTAAATACTCGTACCTTTCGGAGGAATCCGTCGTCACAAGCAAGTCGAGTACCTGGGGCGAGGGCTTTCGATGCAAAGAGCAGTGGCCTATTTCATAAAGCAACAAGCGACAAGTTACAAGCCGATTTTATGTACAAGTTTTAAAAAACGCTGCAAATTATTTCACAAAGGTTTATTATATTTTCAATTGAGTATGATCGTAGTTTTAGTTGGCTTGCGTACGTCATAAGGCCCGTCCGGACTCCAAGGCGTGTCCTATTTCGAGTTGCCACAACCTATACTTCTATAATTATATACTTATGTTTATATTTCTCGATTTGAGCTCCTATCTATTCAAATAATCATTGCCTTAATAATATCATTATCTAAGTACGTACGAAAAGTCGAGAGGATTTGTTATTAAATATGCGTAGGCAAAGCATTGGTATTAACAGACAAATATGACCTAGAAAAAAACGTATATTCATGCCTCGAAGGAACATAAAATTCGAAAGCAATACAAGTGTAGGAAGTTTTCCACGCCACCCTGGAGGTACTCTCTAGGTCTCGTTACCTCACAACCGGAGGTTCACCGCCCTATTTCGCTTAATATCACTCATATTTTCCCATCAACATTCACTTGAAAGTTGGCATTTTGAGATGAGTGAATTTTGTCCGAACATGAGAGTAGGTAATAATTATTAGGTCGTGCAGTTGTGGTCGTGCATGATCTGGTCCTAAAGTGTTCTGTTGCGAAGTCCTACTGCCCATTGTTATCCTAACCGTGGAATATTAGCTTGCGCAGTTGTGGTTGAGCAGGTTGGAGTTTTAACACGTCAGTCTAACTCTCAAAGTCTCGAAAAAGACACTTTTTCGCCCGTTTTTTGGCCCATAGCATCTATGCGAGTAAAGCGATCGGGATGGTTAAACGTTAGGACCAACTAGACCCCAAATGGAGTCTATGTGCGAAAGAACGGGTTTTTTTTTTAAGTCAATTCTTAGGCCTTTTATGGCATGGACGGCGACGGCGGACGGCGGACGGACATTTCAAATTTGGATTCTACGCACCTTGAAACGTAAAGTGACAAAGTTTGAGGGGGGGTTATAAAAATTTTTTGCTACACGATCACATAGGCTTATTATTGGAAATAATAAACCAAAATGAGGGTGCAAGCGTTTCATGAAGGTACAAGTGTAGACTTGCACAGTGAAAATTAACAAGTGTACAGGCGAATTTGGACAAGTTACAAGTGTTTCCCCATCATTTTGTACAAGTCATTATTTTATAGTTGTCAAAAATAGCCGATTTTTAACCAACGTCCATTCACCTGTAAAGTTGTTGTTTTCCAGCGTTGTGAGTCGAACATTTTTCGGTGTTTAATATGTGGGAATCATCATCTGCTGAAGAATATAGACTAGAAAGAAGAATTCAGCGTAGAAGACGCCAACGATTTTTTTTGGTCATGAATAAACGCTTTCATGGGTATTTAGGATGTCTTCCAAGACCCTTGAATGATTCAAATGCTGCGTGACCCTGTGCAATTTTTCCTGATCTCCCTATCATTGAAGAACAAAGTGAAGATAATTTCGAAGATACAGATGACATTCCTAGCCCAGCAGCATCAAAACTTGATGAATTGATTAATCATTTCAGCTGAATGAAGAGGAAAATTCCGATTATGCCAGCCATCAGAATAAGTTGAAATCAAATACACACTTGTTCCACTTTTCGGTTTATACTCGTAATTTGTCTGGCTTCCTGTCATTACACTTCGTCATGTACGATAAACACCCTATCGTGTACTTTGAACCGTTTTTACATTATGATTCGCTGCCAATACTTCAATTTCGGCATCCCACTTGACGATATTCATTTCGTTAGTTCCCACACGCCATTTTGGTTTATTATTTCCAATAATAAGCCTATGTGATCGTGTAGCAAAAAATTTTTATAACCACCCCCCAAACTTCGTCACTTTACGTTTCAAGGTTCGTAGAATCCAAATTTGAAATATCCGTCCGCCGTCCGGGCCATAAAAGGCCTAAGATTTACTTAAAAAAACCCGTTCTTTCGCTCATAGACTCCATTTGGGGTCTAGTTGGTCCTAACGTTTAACCATCCCGATCGCTTTACTCGCATAGATGCTATGGGCCAAAAACGGGCGAAAAGTGTCTTTTTCGGGGCTTTGAGTGTTAGATGCACGCCTGGCACGCTTGGCAGGGGGTCACGGTGGGTGGTGAGGGGGGTGAGCGGGGGGTGGCGAGAGGAGGCGCCGCGGCACCTTGTGGTGGGTACAGCGTTCCTTCGAGGCATGGAAATTATGTTTTTTTCTAGGTCATATTTGTGTGTTAATACCAATGCTTTTCCTACGCATATTTAATAACATATCCTCTCGACTTTTCGTACGTACTTAGATAATGATATTATTAAGGCAATAACTATTTGAATAGATAGGAGCTCAAATCGAGAAGTATAAACATGCGTATGTAATTATAAAAGGATAGGTTGTGGCAACTCGAAATAGGACACGCCGAGGAGACTGGACGGGCCTTATGACGTACGCAAGCCAACTAAAACTACGATCATACTCAATTGAAAAAATAATAAACCTTTGTGAAATGATTTGCAGCGTTTTTCTTTTTCTGCTACACTTGTAAACTTAGCTTCTACATGTGTAATTTTTCTACACTTGTATTCTTTGTTGCGGTGAAACACTTGTTCTAGTTTACCGTGTGGTAATTGTTTACTATTACTTTGTCACCTCCAATCGTTTTGATACTAACATATATTGTAGTGGAAAGGTATAAAAATATGAAAAGATAGTATTTTAATGCCGGAAACATGTTTGAGCCCGTGAAAGATAAGCAGAGATATCATACACATCATTCTGACGTACATGCCCGACTAATCTGTATTTTTACTAAGGGATTGACTACTTGATGTTATGTAATTTTGAGATGCGAGCTTGCGAGCATCCAGACCACCAAGAATGCAGAATGCTGTGTATAGGTTGGTGGTCTGGATGCTCGCAAGCTCGCATCTCAAAATTACATAACATCAAGTAGTCAATCCCTTAGTAAAAATACAGATTAGTCGGACATGTAGGTCAGAATGAAGTGTATGTCTACGGGCTCAAACATGTTTCCGGCATTCAAATACTATCTCTTTATATTTCTATTGCATAAATATTACAAATGTCTTCATACTGAAAAAGTTAGAGGTGACAAAGTAATAGTAAACAATTACCTACCGTGCATTACAAGTACCTGTACTTGTTAACTTGTACACTTGTACCTTCTTGCTCTATGAAATGGGCCCCAGGTCGTCGAAACAGTACTGCAGTGTACAATGTTCCAAAAAAGGGAAGTTTTGGACAAAAGTCTATTTTCCATCTATTCTTATAGGAAATTCCACGCTGATCAAGAACATACTCCATTTTACTATACCTAAAATAAGAGTTGAATTATTTTTAGTTTTTATAGTTTAGTTATTCTAGTTGAACATTATTAAAAATCACGTTGTTCAACATATTTTGCTATTTAAAGCACTGAAAAACTGCTCGAAAAAAATTGTCCAACAGAAAACTTGAAGAAAGTTAAACTTTGCGTCGAATGGGATCACCGCCAGCTCTTTAGCTGTGTAATTTTGTATAGCATTGGGATTTAAAAAACTTCCGTAGAAGGTTTTTTCACCAGCACAAATGTTTAAAAGATTTAAGTAGCTATTATTATAGGAAATTTCACACAGTCAATAATACTTGACATATTCATTCAGGGCTTGTTTGGAAAAAAAAACTCGGCCCTTCGGGCCTCGCAAGGGGCTCCGCCCCTTGACCCCGCCCAGGGGGGCTTCGATCATGTTTTAGCTCCTCGCTCTCACTTTATTATAGAAATGATCACGACGATTGAGCTCTTGTGAGATGATGATCTCCTAATAGAAACTCGCGAGTAAACATTCACTTTATTATAGAAAGAGGCTAAAGAGGCTACATACGAAATTACAGCTTCCTATAGTGTAAAGTATATAAATTACCTATTAAAATGATTTAACCACCGCTTCACAAATCAAACCGTTCTCGCAATATTCGGATCACCTGCTATGAATCACATAATCGAAACACCAGCTCAATGAAATCATCCGACATTAACAAGCGGTTGCAATCATGTTCACAATATCAATAATTGAGAATGATCACCTGTATGTAAACAATTATTCATATAACCATGCTCATAACTCAGCTTGTTGGCCACGCACTTCGCAGTAGTTAATATAGTATGGTTGGATAAATCGAGAGCTTTCGAACGAATGGTCAACGAATTTTGGGGGATGAAAAACGACGAAGTATCATATCCCTAGCAACGACTCGGTTGTAAGCGGAAATCATCACAATTATTGGCGCTACTTTCATCTCACTTTATAGTCTCACTTTTCGGCGGGGGATCCATCGTTAAAACATGATTCCATGTTAAAATGTTTCTATGATAATCTACATAAAAAAATGTTACCACAACTGTGAGAGTCCGTGAAATGAAATTCGTCTTGAGGTGCGGGGAATGGGATCGTGTTGGGAGCAATCCACCAGAGTCCGCTGCGACCCACAATTTATCACACATTCATGTAAACAACTTTGCAGAATCTTCAACGTTGACCAACTAACTGAATCGATATTCCAATTTTATTGAAAAATTGTATTCTCATATATTACATAACATTTAATTTTTGTTATGAAGTACACGGTCGTGTGTCTGTGTGAACGCGGTGCGTACTCGGAAAAGAAATGTGGGGCCTTTATACGTGTTATAAACATTGAATTTCAGGAACCAACGAGATAAATATTCGAAAATCACATTCCCTCGCATTTTTAAGCAATCCCAATAACTACTTTTCCTGATAAAAATCGCGCATAAGGGAAACGTACTAATCATTATTACAGCCCAACCCACCAACTGAAGCAAGGCCTGCCACCTCGTTACGAATTGTCAACAGTTGTTATCATAAAATGTCGACTTACCATAAAATGTATGCGCATGCTAAATCAATATCGGGCATAGATCGTCCCGAACTCATTCAAACATTATTCAGGTAAAAGGTTTGATCAGTGATGGTTGGATAGCTGAGTATCGACCCAAAAGTTATCAACGGTTCCGGAAAGAAGCTTTTTGTGAAGTTTCCGGAGGGAAGAAAGAACTGGATCTTTTAAAATTGAAGAGCGGTTTAGTAGGAGCCGTTTTGAAAGCGAGAGAGAAAGGGATGGGAAAGAGCAGTACGGCAGCTCTTTCCTTTCTTTCTCTTTCTTTTTTTCTTTTTTTTTTTTATATAGAGAAAAAAGTGACGCTCGGAGGGTGAGGATTTCCCTCTTTTTCTTTGCTTGGCACCTGGAAGAAACTTTCCCGTAGCAACCTCCCCATTCTCCCTCCCCCGACAACTTATTTCAACCCTATCAATCTTTATTTGGGGCTAAGGATTAATTGTTCAATGTATTTGCAAGGTAGATGATGGAATGGGCGAGGGGGCCCTCTCGCGATTCATTAATTGAGCCCGTAAAGTCTTTCTGTCGTCGGGGTCTCCCAAAGTGGCCAGAACTCTGGCAGCCTCAGTCGAATTTTTTTCACAACCCTTTTAATCCAACTCTACCGGTCTCGTCCCAGCTTAGTTTTAATGTTTGAAGACTTTTTCCTGGCCATCCCAACTCAGTTTGCAACCGTAACTGCCTTTGAAGATGTGCAGTGGAACGACGAACCGTACTTATGCATGAGGATCGTCTTTGAACTAGGTAATCTATATATCCTGTAACCAAATGTCCTCTTGAGAAAAACCTGTAAACTTGTTCCAACTCTTTCACAGAGTTTGCATCGGTGCTGTTATCAAGCCAGATGCCTTGATATGTCTGTTATCTTTGGCAATGCATCATCGTTGTAATGATACTTGACTCCTGGGTAGATCAGTCACTTATTCATTTTATTCACGTCATCACCCACTATCTAAATTAAATAACTCATCCCATCCCGGCTTAGTTTTAACTTCTGAAGACTTTTGATGTGGCCATCCCATCTCAGTTTCTAACCGTATTTTCCTTCGAAGATGTGCAGTGGAATGACGAACCGTTCTTATGTATGAGGATCGTGTATAAACTAGGTAATCTATACATCCTATAACCAAGTGTCCTATTGAGAAAAGAAACGTGTAAACTTGTTCCAACTCTTTCACTGAGTTTGCATTAACCCAACGTCGACCACGTGGGGTCCAGGTGGGCCCCATGTGCACCTTCCCCCCCCCCCCTCCCTTATAGCCACTTTGCCCCTCACTGCCTGCTCCTTGAGTAGCTTCCTACTCAGTACTGCTCCAGAGGTTGGCGAGGTAGCAATGGTCCTCCAGGGGAGTGTACCTTTTGAATTCATTTCTGTTTGATGAAAATCGTTGTTGGGGTCTGAGTAGACCCCACGTGGACTTCCGTGAAAACAAATTTTCGGCACATTCACACACATGTTTTGTCTTAATTTTCAATCGTTTGAGCATACATACGTAGTGGTTACTTAGTTCTCCTGTTTGCACCATGGAAAAAACTGGGAATGTGAATCAGTCGTTTTTTGTCCATACTAGTAGACAGTGAAGTGGAGGACGAAATCTTGCCTAACGATGACTCAGTGTCCGACGAGTTCTTTGTTGTGAAAACATAAAAAATACCAATCGCAATGTGACTGCAAACAATTGGTACACGTCATACGAATTAGCGGAGGAGCTCACTAAATGTAAACTCACTTTCGTAGGCACCATGCGAAAAGGCAATACCAAAAGGCAATTTTCGAAAAAGTTCTGTGTTGGCTGAAGCTCCGTATTTTTTTGAAAAACAATGGGCCTACTTAGAGTTTATATGCCGAAAAAGTTGACTAAAGTTTATATTTCGTTCTGATATAAATAAAAGACTTGAACGTTTTGCTTTTTATTCCTTTCTCCTGCGTTTTTGGTTTTCTTAGGTGAGGAAATTCTTTGGCCCATTTAATTTCAGAGCTACAAGCTGCAACTTTGCTACCTTAGACACGATATTAGGAGGGTATCCTCGTAGACACCTCAAAATTGATTGCATGATGTTTTGACGCTTGGCCCATGCAACAATAGGGCGGCACAGCCAGAAATGTGAGTGGGGTCCTGGTGGACCCCACGTGGGCGACTATCATTCTAGCTCCCACGTGGTCGACGCAGGTTTAATGCTGTCATCAAGCCAGATGCCTTGATATGTCAATATATGTTATATGTTATATATGTTATCTTTGGCTATGCATCATCTTTGTAATGATACTTGACTTCTGCGTTGAACTCTCACTTAATCATTTTATTCACCCTAAGTTCTAATCTATTTTATTCCCGGCTGAGTTTTAATGTTGAAGACTTTTTTTCTGGCCATCCCATTTCAGCTTGCAACCGTAATTACCTTTGAAGACGTGCAGTGGCATGACAAACCGTTCTTATGTAAGGGGATCGTGTATGAAATAGTCTGTATCCTGTAACCGGGTGTCTTATTGAGAAAAAAAATTGCAGTCATGCACAATCCTATGAGCGGGAGGAGAATTTTTTTTAAATCGATTTTTCGAATATACATATATCTTGAAACGTAAACCAACTAATTTTGAGGGAGTATTATTATTATTATCTCATCATGATTGATTACAAAAGTCAGTTCTTGAAAATAATGAACCAAAAGTTCGTAGTGTATCATGGACATCATTTTTCCACGTTCTATTTCTGATTCCCTTACTATAGGTGAACTGAGGGAATTAGGTGTGAGCGAATTGGGTTTTGGCAGATTATCAGGGGTGTAAACCCCCCCCCCCCCCCTCTACCTGTGTTGTAAACAGGGTTGCCAGGAGTAATGGGGCAAAAACCGGACACTGGGCAGATTGGCAGAATTGGCACACATATGGACAGACAAAAAATTTTCATTCAACTATCAAACAGTCATAAGTTCCATGCATGCATAATTACAGATATGCATTTTCATTATAGGCTATGTTCAATACCGTGCCAAATGGGTCCTAATGTTTACGAGTATATTATCCCTATGTTCCAATAAATATCACTTGCCGACTACAATATTATAGGTGGATTAAGATAAGTTTTAAACGAATTTTGAGTTAAACTCGTTCAAAGATGGAGAAGAACTCTTCATAGTACGAGAGTGGAGTAAATTCAATCAGTTTCGTTGTATATGATTTATATAAGAATGTTGCAGAGAAACCCAAGAAATTTAAAGTTTTAGTCGCTTAACAAATTCTGAAAATTGTCAAATATCACGAAAACTGCCTTATGTAATAAGCTTTTTAACCGTTCGGTCAACATTGCGATTTCTTTTCAATTTGGTAGATACATTTTAGCTTGTATTTGAAAGAAAGAAAAAAAACGAGGTCTCAGTTGTGATAAGGGGGGTGAAAGAAATGTTATCATGCTCGTAATCATTTTTAGCTTGACGAATACAGTCGACTCAACGTCCCACTCGGGAAGGTGCGTGGTTAAAACCTATAAAGCCGGTCATTTTCCGCTCCTTAAAAAAAAAACAGGACATTTAGCTTCCAGAGCAATTTTTGCCCGGATGCCTTGACAAAAAACCGGATTGTCCGGGCCGAAACCGGAGACCTGGCATCCCTAGTTTTAAAGAAAAAAACAACAACGAAACACATATCTCTCTATGATAATGCTTATGTCAACGTAAAAAGGACGAGATTCTAAATCCCCTGAGTCAAGATATTATCGAGTGAGTGAGGGCTTTTGATTTGACGAGGGCAGTCTTGCTCTGTAAAATTTTCTCACGAACTGAACAAAAAGAGCGATAATGTACAAAACATACCCTCAGGTTGGCGGAAACTTTGTCAATGATGCAAACACTTCAAAACATAAAAAAGATGCCCTGGGAAGATGTGAAATTTTCAAATGATAATGTCAACATACAGGTAAAGTAGTAAACATGTGAAATTACCTCACGAAATTAATTTGATTGAAATATAACGGGAAAAAAAGCCGAACATCACAAAAACCAGCGAAAGAACGGGATAACTCCCTAGACGGCGAGTGATTTCCTCACTTGTGGGTTAATTTCTAAAAATTCCTCCTGGCGTTCTCAGCACAGAATATTTTTGAATAAACCAAATCCCTTGATTTTTTGGAAGAGATCGACATTTTTCTTGTGTATGAACTTGATGGGAAGTAAAATTCTGATGGATGAAGTGGCTTATGAGCCAGATTTTTTTTTTTTTTTTTTTTTTTTTTTTTTCAGATTTTTTGCATAACAAAATCCTACGCCGGAAGCCCGATTTTGGTTTTTTAAATACGCTTTTTTGCCAATATCAAAAAAAATCATATCAAAAAATGACAAATTTTCAAATTCATCGTGAAATTATGAAAATTCGTATTCTTATGTATTTTGAGGCGCTGAACTCGAATTTGCTTCTGTTTTTTATTCAATGAAATGCGTAAAATTTTTTATTCTAACAGAAATGCGTAAAAATACGAATTTTCATAATTTTGAAAAACTGTCATTTTTTGACATGATTTTGGCGATTTTGAGATTCCAAACTGTCAAAAGTTGTTGCTGACGACTTGTTTTGACTGCATATTCGAGTTCAGCGACCCCAAAAACGTAAGTATACGAAGTTTCACAATTTTACAAAGAAGTTTGTAGAAGTTATATTGAAAAGTCTGATATCGGCAAAAAAAAAGCGTATTTCAAAAACCAAAATCGAGCTACCGGTGTAAGTTTTTGCTATGCGAAAAATATGAAAAAATTCAGGGGTCATTTATTGACATTTTAAACCAAATTTCGGGTGGAGGTCATCAAAATTCCACCTTTCTCAAAATAGCGGGCACTCTATTAATTAATCTATAACAATAGGCACATACATTCAATTATTTCTCTGATTCGTTGATGAGAATAAGTTGATTTCAGTGTGTAGTTGTTTAGCGTATTGAAGGAGAAGAGAGGAAATGTTACAGGAAGGCTGCAAAACGTTTTATCAACCAGCTCTATTAGTCATGCTACATGACTCAGTACTTCACGTAAAATTCAAATATGCAATGTCGAATGGGGGTTGTCATTTAAAATAACGAAGGTGATGGTAATTTTTCACTTTTTTTTATTCTTTTTTTTATTAATATTTTTTTTTTTTTACAGTTATAGGTGTTAACTTCTTTATACGCCCGGGTATGGATAATAATGAATATAAACCATCTAAATAATAAAACTATTCATTCAGAACAAAGACACCATCAGCCAGGTACAAAGCACAGGGTTGGCAAAGCCATTTATATCTTAATCAAGCTATGCTTAATCTACATATATAAAAATCAATTGCTGTTCGTTAGTCTCGCTAAAACTCGAGTACGGCTGGACTGATTTGGCTAATTTTGGTGTTAAATTATTTGTGGAAGTCTAGAGAAGGTTTAAAAGGTTTAAAATTTCAAATCTGCCCCAAAAGGGGGTTTTGGGGGAGGAGGAGGGAATGGGGTATCTTTGACATCACTGAACAAACTGGGGATTTGATTGTCGATCATGTTTGGATTACTCCAATTTGAGTCAAAGACTAATTTTTTCAAAATTTTCAAATTTGACCCACAATGGAGGGGGAGGGGTGGGGGAGTTAAAGCGTTTCGAACGTCACTGAACGAACTGGGGATCTGAGTTGTCGAATATGTTTGGAGTATTCTAACTTAAATCACAGGCTAATTGAAAATTTGCGAATCGAACACATAGAAGGGGGTTTTTTAGGGGTGGGTTGGGGGGGGGGGGGGGAGAAATGGGGTATCTTTTTCATCACTGAACGAACTGGGGATTTGATTGTCGAATGACATTTTTGTAATCTGACCCAGTGGTTAGGGGAGGGGGAAAGATGTTGAGGCGTTTTTAACGTCACTGAAACAACTGGGGATCTGAGTGGCCGAATCTATCAGAATTACTTTAACTTGGGTCACAGGCTATTTTATAATGTTCAAGTCAACCGGTGCAACGCACGGGTTAACCAGCTAGTTAATCTATAACAATAGTCAAGGATACATTCATTCATTTCTCTGATTCGTTGATAATATTAAGTTGATGTGGTATGTAGTTGTTTAGCGTATTGAAGGAGCTGAGAGGAAATTACAGGAAGGCTGCAAAACGTTTTATTAACCTTATGGCTGGTTGGGAAAGTAAAGAAGAAGTTGGGGGTTCGAGATAAACGGAAAGCAGCTCCAGAGGAAAAGTACAGACAGGACCGCAGAGGGATCCGCATTCAAGGCCTCTCGGAGACTGAAAGATCTTGATTGACCTGGAAAGGTTGTTAAAGGTCAATGTGCAGAGCGGGAGAGCGGCCCACTACTGCAGGGGCGGCCCCCCTTCCGCCTCCGAGGATCGACCCATTCACAAATCACCGGCACAGCAGCGGCAACCGGCAGCGGTAAGACGGAGCGGGGCCACGGCGGCCGGGGCCGAGCTCGTGGGAGACCGTAGCGAGGCCGAGGGAGAGTTTAAGCGGGAGGAGACCGTAGGCGGGGGCGTCAAGTGCAGGGCCGGGACGGAAATTATTCAAGGGATTCTCGCCTTTCAAGACCGTCTTACCGGATGAGATGTCGAGGTTAATTCAATATTAGGGAGCCCGTCAGAAGTGGCCGTCGGATCCTGCGTTAGTTAATTCCGTATTGATTGATGAGATCCCTGGGTGACGACCCCGGTCACCACCACTCCGGTATCCAGCATTTTCAAGTCAGATTCACCCTTTTACAAATCAAATTCACCCTTTTAGAAATCAAATTCGCCCTTTTAGAAATCAAATTTCACGCTTTTACAAATCAGATTCACCCTGGGTGACGACCCCGGTCACCACCACTCCGGTATCCAGCATTCCCAAATCAAATTCACCCTTTTACGAATCAAATTCATCCTTTTACAAATCAAATTCTCCCTTTTAGAAATCAAATTGTTCCTTTTACAAACAAATTTCACCCTTTTACAAATCAGATTCACTCTCATTGAGTATTTCCTTAAAGAGAGAGAGGTGATATATTTCATAAATAAACAACAACAATTTACAAAGTTAGTACAAATATAACGGAAATGTTATTGTCTGGCATCAGGCATAGCCCGTGTCGCCAGACAAGAGTAGAGCAGTTCGTTCTGAGAAATATACATAAATCCTGATGTGTCATCCTCTTATTAGTTAGACAAGCGTTAAGTATAGTAGGTTAGATATTTAGACATGTATGTAGATATTGATGTAAAGAAAACAATATTCGTATAATAACGAAAGCAAAAATAAAATAGTAATAATTACTTCAAATAGGGCCATGCTACTGTACATAAATATGCGCTACATAATAAAGTGGAGCAATTTTCGAATCCAAGCTGAAAAAGTCCAGTCATTCAGCATGACCCCATGAGCGAATTTTTGAAGAAATCTTCGACATTTCAGTCGCTTCTGATCGTGTAGAGAAATTTTAGTTTATGATTTTGATGGACAAACATGGAATCAAATTATTAAATAATTAGGAGGTACTCATACTTTATTATTATTAAACCAATCTTGTAGATTTAAAGACAAATGTAGGTAAATATTCATAGATTTCGATGTCCAATGTGGTCAGTATTGAAGGCAGTTGAAATCTTAACAGTATCCTATCATAACATCGTCAAATCTTGACATGAAATAAAATACCGATTTTTACAACTAGCGAACGGCATTATTTCGATTTTTGACTTATTTTTCAACTTTGAAATTTTTGAAAACTTGATACATATTCTTATAGGAAATTTTACGCTGATTCCGAATATACCACATGTTAGTATGCTGAAAAAATTATTTCGCACAACAAATCGCAAAAAACAGGCTATTTTGAAATTTTTGACTACATTTTTGAAAATTTCAACCCGAAGATGTAATCCGATCATGCTGGCCAACGAACTTGAACTTTCGTTTTGTGTCCTTAACATTTTAAAATTTGTTTGAAGTTTCCAGCATAATTCTACGGACAGTTATCGTCTGGAATGACACATACATATATACATACATACATACATACATATATACATACATATATACATACATACATACATACATACATACATACATACATAAAAAAATGCGTTAAACTTCAGAATATGATTCAGAATAGCCTGAAATGGATTTCTGCATAAATTTTTTTCAAAAATTCACATTCTACAAATTTTGAGGCGAGAGCAATAGCTTAATTTTCTTCAAAAATTCGCTAAAAGCCAGGTATATATTCGTTTTTTATACAATGTTCGAGAAAAGGAATTTGTAAACTTCATATCTGATGGTAAGGAGTTATATAATAGATAAATCAAATAAAGCGGACTTCTTGTGGTAAGAGTTAAGGCGGGGCGGGGATTAACGACCCTCTGTTCAGTGATAAACCTAGTTGGGTATTAGTGGGAGGTCGAAATCGATATGATATTTGGATTTTTATGGTATAGGAGAAGAAGATTTTTCACAAAAAGGTGAGTTATAGTAAAGACCTTAGCTTCATTGATTAGTTCGTGTGATGGAAATCTTGGGGGTTTAGCATGCATAACCTTCAGTATGCGCCTGTGCAATACGTTTAGCTTCATCATCACGAAGTAACGAACAATCATTACCGCCCACCTGACTTGTTTCCAGTAACTACTTCTTACTGTCTACATTGTAATTTTCTGTGCTTGAACTTACACAATACAATTCATCTATAAATGCGTGATATTTCCTTCAGTTAGCTCAAAGCTACTTCAGATTAAGAGGCATTCTTGATTCCACATCAAGATCCTCCTGATGCACTTGCTTCAGGAGGTCATGAAATCAGGGCCGCAGTGGTCCTTGTGGCCTAGATAGAGAAGGCCAAACCAGGTATGGTAAACCAAAGATTGTGGGTTCGATTCCCACCTGGGACTCATTTCATTCGCATTCTGTTCCTGGGTTCGAATTCACTTTTCTGTTTTCCTATTTCTAAAGAAATCAAGGCTCATGCAAGAGGTGAGTTGGGGAATTTCAACCGTCAGCTTGACCTTACGGAAGTCCTTTCTGGTGGTGTTTCAACTATAAGCAACACCGAATGTTCAAATTATGTTGTTGGTGAACTTTTGAAACTTCACTCAGCCGCAGACCACCCATTGGTTTAACAGATTTTCAATTTTTTTAAATTTTTTTCGGACTCTATCCTTTTGCCTACCCACTTTTTTGTAGGAAAATTTTGATATATATATATATATATATATATATATATATATATATATATATATATATATATATATATATATATATATATATAATAAACTTAATTTGATATGAATTTCACAGATAAAAAGAAAAAAGAATGATTTGATATTTCGAAAATAATCTTTGTCAAAAATAGAAGAGTGAATAGTTTTTCTGAATAATTGGACGGGTAGTGTCTTGGAAGCCTGCAACCATGTAACCATCCATATATTATGGCTTCGCAACTTCTAATGTAGACTCAATCGTTGAGGTTGAGGCCGGGAGGCCGCATTGATCCCAGTACCCAGCGATGAGCGCGTTCGGACTGCTGCAACAATCTATCATTTGTTGGAGGTGGCATTACCTTTAAAACCTTCACTCCGAAGCATTCATTGAACGTGACTGTGGCGTCGTGGGACCTCGCATGCAGCTTCAATGGCAGTGGTCGATCCTGGTTTAAAGAAGCTCTATGGTTGTTCATTCGTAAATTCAATTGAGTGGCTTTTCCCACATAGAAGCCTCTGCTCTGATCTTCCGCACACTGTTTACAAATAAGCTGATAAACACACATCCGTGATTGACACTCTGCGGTTCCTTTACATAGAGCTTCTTTAAACCAGGATCGACCACTGCCATTGAAGCTGCATGCGAGGTCCCACGACGCCACAGTCACGTTCAATGAATGCTTCGGAGTGAAGGTTTTAAAGGTAATGCCACCTCCAACAAATGATAGATTGTTGCAGCAGTCCGAACGCGCTCATCGCTGGGTACTGGGATCAATGCGGCCTCCCGGCCTCAACCTCAACGATTGAGTCTACATTAGAAGTTGCGAAGCCATAATATATGGATGGTTACATGGTTGCAGGCTTCCAAGACACTACCCGTCCAATTATTCAGAAAAACTATTCACTCTTCTATTTTTGACAAAGATTATTTTCGAAATATCAAATCATTCTTTTTTCTTTTTATCTGTGAAATTCATATCAAATTAAGTTTATTATATACATAGTTCAGTAGAACAAGAACAATCAAATGCATATATATATATATATATGTATATATAATTTTGAGGTATTACAGAAGGTTGGAAAAAGATAGGAAACACTTAAATAAACTTACAAAATTGAGAGAATATTTCGCTGTGTCAGCGTCGTCAGCTGAGAGCTTGGTATATATATATATATATATATATATACCAAAAGCCTTTCAAAACCGTCTTACCTGATGAGATGTCGAGGTTAATTCAATATTAGGGAGCCCGTCAGAAGTGGCCGTCGGATCCTGCGTTAGTTAATTCCGTATTGATTGATGAGATCCCTGGGTGACGACCCCGGTCACCACCACTCCGGTATACAGCATTTTCAAGTCAGATTCACCCTTTTATGAATCAAATTTACCCTTTTACAAATCAAATTCACCCTATTAGAAATCAAATTGTTCCTTTTACAAACAAATTTCACCCTTTTACTAATCAGATTCACCCTCTGAGCATTTCCTAAATGAGTTGAAGAGCAAAATAAATGTGAATGAATGGATGGCTGGGAAAACGTTGTGTTGCAGAAGTTCAATTTTGCAGGAGAGTGATTAATATAAAGAGCAATATTGAAACTGCAGCTGGCAAACTGAAAAGCAACACACAATGTTTTTCCTCTAAACGAAACATCATTGTTGCAAATGCGTATGAATTGTTTGAAAACATCATTGTTACTTACCGAAGTTCATTCGGATTCAGTTGTTCTACAACCGATATGGTATATTGGAGGGGGAATCAGAATTCAAGTTATGATCAAAATATGCCTGTCGTGTTGAGGTAGAATCTGATTTACCTGAGGAACGCTTGATGAATTTAAGGGGTAAAAGAGACTTCATTGGTTGCTAAATCGTAAAACTGACGAAATAAGCTTTCTACTTACACAAAATTGAGACGCACCCTTATTTCTCACACGTTGCTGAATAACCTCGACGATTGGAAGGTGGAACCTTCTTAGGGACCACTTCACCCTTTCCGCGATGGCTATGTAAGATTTTCCACTGCCTCTTAAAACTTTATGCTTCTTATCACTCCACTCTACGAACTTAACAACGCATCTACGATTATACTCAATTTCTAAATCACTGGTAGAAAATCCTTGATGGGAATAAGTTTTACAAGTTTACTGTTTTCAAAGTACAAGGTTCAAAACCGCACAACAAGCAATACATCGTAGCGATGCAGCGTTTCTAAGAAGACGCGCGACAACATGGAACGTTTTTCCACCAAACCCGAGTGCCATTTCCAATCATCTAACACAATTTAAACTATCAAGCGTTGTAAAAACCAACTATTTCAAGGTTGGATTCAATCAGGCAAGAGTAGTATATCTCTGCACATTTTTTCGCACCCCCTGTTGACCTTGGGTTTAGTGATAAGGGGGGGCCTGTTTCTGAAGCTCGATTGAGTCTGGCGGTGAATTCGTTTAACGATCGTTCGTGAATTCTGTCTAATTACCATACTGCTTCCTCTTAACTTAGAATTACACTAGTAATATGTTTAGTATTTTCATAGGAATTATAAGAAGAATATAAACACGTTATTGGCGTTATTGGTTTATTTTTAATGTTCGGATATAAAATGCTTACCAAACACAATCATAATCATTTGGCTTCGGTAGAGAATTAACAAAATCTGATCCTTTAACGTTCAGAATATGTGCGCAATTGGGGGAAAAACGTGCGTGATCATTCCAGGGGTTGTCATGTATTTCCCAATCCTTCAAGACGCCTGCACAACTGTAACAGTAAAGAATGTCTCCAACTTCTCGATAGTACAGTCCAGAGCTGCAAAGGTCTGGAACGAGATGTGCGAGAACTTTTGGCCACAGTTTGAATGTTTTCAATCTTGCATCGTAGGTGTTAAAGAGAGGTGCTGTGTCGACGTCACCTTTACCACCATCAATACCGCGGGCCCCGCAGGTATCCTCGTAAACAATGGGCACATTTCTAGTACGGTCTGGAGTTTTAACGAAACTGCAATTTGGGCTCCAAGTTGCGTGCTGTTTGAACGGGTCATCCATAATCAAGCCAACGTCGATAGAAATGTGGCAAAATGGGCATTGTATTTGTTTAACGTTTTCAAGGTAGAAAAAACCTGCTCTAGCCAGCTCATCTGGTTTTGGTCGTATCATGGAACTGCCTACAAAACTTTCCAACCTAGCTGACTCATTGAGAAACCTGCTCGAACCCATGTTTACACTTCAACTAGCTAAACAACACTGACAATGGTCGTGTAGTGCAACTCATATTTATACTAAGCTAGTTGGGGAGTAGAGGAAGGAAAATAAAAAAACACACACATAAGGAGTTGGTAATTTATTAAATCCAATCTTATTCATAAGTTTAATAAATGTAAATGTTTTACAAGTCAGTAAAATACAGGAGCAGGTACCGACGACACCAAGTTCATCCCCATCCTGGTAGCTGGCCCAAGCACAGGTGTTGAAGTGTGATCCGTAGGGCGTGTGAACATAGAATATTTTTCCATCAAAAACCGATTTGTTGAAAAAAACGACATGCAACGTTTTTCCAGCCACCCATTCGAATAAGGATTATGTTACGTCCATGATTTACACATCATGCAAAGCTTCGTTCTCAGTGTGCGTTCTGCCAGTTCGGAAAGGTTCTGGGTTCTGGGCAGGCGCAGTCGAGTTCTGTCGTTCGCAGTTCCACAACGCCCAGTTCCGGAACGCCAAGAACGCCGAGTTCGGCGTTCGCAGTGTTTTACAAATCCAGTTCGGAACGGTTCTGATAGTCCCAGTTTTTTTCGGAACTTGAACGCAAGGACGCAATTAACGCATGCACATTTCACAATTTTTCGGACCTCGTGGAGTAAACAACTATCTTCTTCTTCATCGAAATCATACTTAATCATACTTTAGTCTCTATACGTTAGTACATAGTATAAGTACCTATACTATGATGGAAATGTCAACTAGCTCGTCAAGTTTGGAAAGCGATAGTTTTGACGATGGTGTTTCATGGTTTGTAGACTATTAGGACGAGATTGAAGTTATAGTTGGATCTCGTCTACATCCACGAAACTCAAATTTTTTCGAGTATACTCCTCAGTCATCGTGAAATATATATATTTTTTATTGCCGTGGGATAGTTAAGTAATATTCACGGGCATAATAAGTAATGAAAATATTCACGGGCATTAAAAATATTCTGAAAAGGAGCAACGAGTTGAGTGAGGTTAAAACAACACAGGTTATTCCACTCCCAAGTTCTGAAATCGCTCGCAGTGCAGAACGCGATTCCACAAGTTCCGGAACGCCCCGGGATTTCCCGTCCCAGTTCTGATGAGTTCGAGAACTGTCAAAACGCGCACTGAGAACGAAGCTCAAGTAACGAACATCTTTCAATCGTTACCGCCCAACCTGACCTGTTTCTAACTTGTTACTGTATCACCTTCCCAAAATCAAGCCTCCTTATCTCCAGTAATGCGCACATTTAAGGTAGGAGAGAGGTGGACCCTTCATTAACACTGTTTTTTTAACGGTTTTTTTCCATATCGTGAGGCCATTATCATCTTTTGTGGAGGGACCGCAAAGCTGCTGCAGCCTGCAGGACATCTTAGACAAGGGGGGAAGAGGTTCCGAGAGTTTCTAGAGTGGAGATGAGAGTGTGACCTGAACTGAAGCAAACTGTTTAGAAGACTGGAAGAAGAAGGCAAAAAATTATTACATGATGTTTTATTATATCTGCATTAGATAGCCCATCTGCGCCAACCACTAAAAAGGGTGTAATGGTGCTTCATGGGTCAAAAAATTCTAGAGCTCATTTCTGATCAAAAGTACTTGTTAGAGATTTATTTTAATGCTTTGTTTTTCTGAGTAATTTCATTTTTAAGATATGTTTTCTACCTTCAAACGACCATAACCCCACTTGAGATCACTGTAAAATCAAAAATATGACCACCGTTGGAAACAGCGTTAATTGGATAATCCAGCTATTTGATGTCAAATCGATTTTATAAGACGACTTAATAAGTTAGTAAAAAGTTCCAGTCATGCAGCATGATCGTATGAGCGGATTTTCGTAAATTATCTTAGTATATTTTGTTAAATTGTTTTGAAAATTTAGGATTTTAACTAGGAAGAAATGTTCACTACCGATTTTGTGGCAAATAAACTTGTCCTAAATAATTTTCGGCAATTCAAAAAATGTTTTAGCGAATTTTTCGAAAAAAATGAAGCTATTTTTGATTTTTAGCTTTTTTTTTTAGCTGTTTTTATCCATTTTTGACAAATATTAATGAAATTTAAGTACCTACTTTTTTCAGCACAAATTTCTTGTTTGTCTAGTTTATTGTTAATAAAGTTCTTTTGACTAAAATTTTGCTAAAAAAAATTAACAATTTATACCCGTTTTTAGCTACAAGCATAACAACGATAACTACAAAGCGATAACAACGAAGATACACCGGTGAGAGGCCCACTTTGTTCGATATTCACGTACGCACTGACTCAATGTTGCGCGACATTGTGTAAAGAATCCCATTTCGTATGGGACTCAAAAAATACTAAAACGCAACACACGAGATGCAAGACTCAATGTCGCGGAGCGTCGCGGATGCAAGAAAATGAGTCCGAGACGCAGCTTCGCGCAAAAGAGTCAGAACAAAGAATCCCAGTGCGTACTAGGCTTAAATGCGCTAGGTGATATAGTACCCAAAAAAAAAAAAAAAAAAAAAAATCGGTAATAACTTTTAATATAACAATGTAATAATAACGTTCTCTCAAGTGCAAAAAAAAAAATTGCTTGGCGACAAAAGTCCATGCAAATTAGTTGTAAAATTGATTCCCATGAGGATAGCAAGCTTAAGTGTGGACAACCTGTATACTATCGCAATGCCCCATGGTGACAGGCACCTTCATAGTCAATTCTGAGTAGATAATTCTGTAGAGATAAATGAGAACCCCTGGTTATTAAAAAGTGTGAACCAATGAGGTTTTTTCGAGTTAAGTTCATAATACCTGTCTCGTCCATATAGATGATTTACCTCGCCGTCGATATATATATATATATATTAATTTGAGGTATTAAGTACAGATGGTTGGATATATATATATATATATATATATATATATATATATATATATATATATATATATATCATGGTATCTTTGAGCTAGAAGTTGAGGTGAGAGTGGGTGGTTGTTGAGAGGGTAAGGGACCCTTACAGAACTTGACCCTTTCTCTATGATAACAGTCCGTCAAAAAAACCATTGAGAAGGTTGTATGTTCAGAGCATAGGTCGGGAAAGCAAAATATTTGCCTGGGTCCATTGGTCAACAGCCCATACGTCGAAATAATGAAATATTTTTGTAATGGGGAATAAACTCCTTTGCGTTGTTTCATGTGTCGATAAAGAAATCCATGGTATCTGAGACTGTGAGAGACCAGCGTTTTTAGGACGTCCCTCAGAAGCTAGGTCACACAGGCAAGGCTTCTTATTTAAGAGGGACTACAAATTGAAATTTATCCAGGGGGGTAGGAGACAACCGAAGTATGAGAACAAACCCGTTCCAAACCATTCTAAGACCAAATCCGTGAAAAAACTATAGATGCAACTCTGTGTGTGTGTTTTGTATGTTTTAGCGAATTTTTGAAGAAAATTAAGCTATTGCTCTCGCCTCAAAATTTGTAGCATGTGAATTTTTGAAAAAAAATTATGCAGAAATCCGTTTCAGGCTATTCTGAATCATATTCTGAAGTTTAACGCATTTTTTTATGTTTGTATATATGTATGTATGTATGTATATATATGTATTTTTATGTATGTGTCATTCCAGACGATAACTGTCCGTAGAATTGTGCTAGAAACTTCAAACAAATTTTAAAATGTTAAGGGCACAAAACGAAAGTTCAAGTTCGTTGGCCAGCTTGATCGGATTACATCTTCGGGTTGAAATTTTCAAAAATGTAGTCAAAAATTTCAAAATAGCCTGTTTTTTGCGATTTGTCGTACGAAATAATTTTTTCAGCATACTAACATGTGGTATATTCGGAATCAGCGTAAAAATTTCCTATAAGAATATGTATCAAGTTTTCAAAAATTTCAAAGTTGAAAAATCAGGCAAAAATCGAAATAATGCCGTTCGCTGGTTGTAAAAATCGGTAATATTCTTCAAAAATTCGCTCATGGGGTCATGCTGCATGACTGGACTTTTTTATGTATGTATATGTATGTATGTATGTATATGTGTATGTATGTATATATGTATGTGTCATTCCAGACGATAACTGTCCGTAGAATTGTGCTAGAAACTTCAAACAAATTTTAAAATGTTAAGGACACAAAACGAAAGTTCAAGTTCGTTGGCCAGCATGATCGGATTACATCTTCGGGTTGATATTTTCAAAAATATAGTCAAAAATTTCAAAATAGCCTGTTTTTTGCGATTTGTTGTGCGAAATAATTTTTTCAGCATACTAACATGTGGTATATTCGGAATCAGCGTAAAATTTCCTATAAGAATATGTATCAAGTTTTCAAAAATTTCAAAGTTGAAAAATCAGTCAAAAATTCGCTCATTGGGTCATGCTGCATGACTGGACTTTTGTGTTTGTCGACGCTGCCCAGGCCACAATTCTCAACCGATTTCCGGGGTTCTTTCTTTGTTCCATCTCAATTTCAGTCCAGTTGTGCGACAAATCTTGGAAAATTTTAATTTCGTGATAGAAGAGGGGGAACGGAAAGGGTGAATTCGGAAAAACTTGATGTTTTTCAACAAATATTGTCGACGCCACCCAGGTTACAATTCTGAACCGATTTTCATGATTCTTATTTGGTTCGATTCCAACTCTAGTCTAGTTTACAATAAACTTTGAGAATTTCGGATTTGCTGTCGAGGTGGGGGTGGAGGGGATGATTTCCGATTCATTCAAGCACTGCCCATGCTACAAATCGCAACAACCTTGAGTATAACAAGTGATCAATAACAACCACAGGGCAACTGTTGTTAGAAGAGATGAGGAGTTACCTACCAGTGAGCCATAATGCCACGGCACATTATGAAACATTCAGCGATTGTTTTGGCATCAAAGTTCTAAAAAAGATGAAACCGAATGCAAATAATAATAACAATAATAAAAATAAAAATAAAATAGTAATACTGATTCATTCAGAAAGAGCGCATAGCAATGTGTATGATTATCCAGGCCTGAATATTAGGCGTGTTAAATTGGTAACTGTTTCTCCTTGGCAAGTGTAACTCCGTTCCAACCTCAAAAGTCTCAATATTCTTTGTTCCTTGTAGTTTTGAATGAGCCGAAATATTAAACTTAGTTTTGTGTCGTACATTCTTGTTTTTCTAAAAATTGTCTGTGTGTGTGTGTGTGTGTGTGTGTGTGTGTGTGCGCGCGCGCGCGCGGGCGTGTGTGTGTGTGTGTGTGTGTGTGTGTGTGTGTGTGTGTGTGTGTGTGTGTGTGTGTGTGTGTGTGTGTGTGTGTGTGTGTGTGTGTGTGTGTGTGTGGATTGCTTTTTAAAAAGAAAATCTGATTCTATAAACGAGACTGAGTTCATTGGGCAGCAATTTTTGAATTGGTCAAATTTTAAAATTTCCAGTCATGCAGGACGTCTTATGAGCAAATTTTCGTAAAATATTGGATTACCCATATTATGTCTCATTGTTTTGAAATGTAAGCACTTCTTGTGCAAATAAACCCTTGTATTTTACCTTTTTTGCGTTTTCTATCGGTTTTTCTGCAAATATTGATGAAATTTAAGTACATTTTTCTTCATAACAATGTACATACATTGTTTAGTGGTCTAGTTAGTCGTTGATGAACTTTTTTGACTAAAATTCTGCTTAAAAATATGCATTTAACAATTTTTATCCGTGTTAGTTATTTTTCAGCACATTTTTTTAAATTTGGCCAATTTAATGTGCTCAAAAAGTGCTGGCCCACGAATATCCTTCCATTTGGAAAGGTTGATTTTTTGGCGCAAGAACGGATTTTTTATCTCAATCCTAAGGAAAGTTATCGGTTGGAATGACTATATATATATATATACATGGAAAAGTTTTATCTAGGGATCGTTTCAGAATACCACAAAACGGAATTTAAAGGAGAAAAATTTCAAAACTTTATGTTTTAAATTTTTTTTAGCTACTGCAATAGCTTTATTTTCTACTAATTCGCTAAAATGTGTTGGAAAAATCACTAATAGTAACAAAAAACGCCAGAAATTATATATATTTTTTTCAGTAAAATATTAGGCATTCAAAAAAGTTTATTAACTATGAAATGGATCTTTAAAAATTTATATTCAAAATTATGCTGAACTATGTAGGTATTTGAACTTCAATAATATAAGTATACCGAAATATCTAAATCTATAATCTCTGTTTGAAAAGCAGATTATTTTGTGAACAAGTTATTTCGCCATACAATTTATAGTATATTGATTCTTTCCACACTAAGTGCTAATATTTCAATAAAAATTTAACATAAAAATAATACGAAAATTCGCTCATACGATCATGCTTCATGACCGGGACATTCTAAAGATGAACTTGGTTCGTTTCAACTAATTCGAGGAGATAACAACATCGAGCCGACGATTAACTCAATTATCTCGTACGTGTGAGAAAGTGGCGAATAAATTAACAATTGTCTACCCGACCTCCGTCGTCGTTCCAAATAAATCAACAAGAATGAGCGGCGATTTAATTAGTAATTTCCTCTCTCCATGAAGGCTGAAAGCCTCCGGCGGTTGAGAAAAAAAGGATTTAAAAAAAGAATCTACGAGCCATCTCATCCTCTCCTATTTCCTAGCTTTATCATTGAATTAAAAATCTTATTTCTACTTTGATCTCCTCTGTAGTTTCCACTTTAAGCCGTCGAGAGCAACCATCCTGTTTCAAGCGAACTCGTTTCCTGCTGCTACAGCATATTACGAAGGAAAAAAGTAAAGACTACGCCGTGGTCAAGTCTGCTTTTAAAATGTGGCGGTGGGTTGTTGTGGAGAGGGGGGGAGATAAACAGAAAAACCAACAGAGCGATTCCTACAGTGAACGAATCTGGAACAGCGATCCAATTTTAATTCCGACTGATGCTAGTGTTTGTTCTGTTATTTCGTTTTCTTAAGGAACGAGTTATTGGAGAGTTTACGTACTTCTCGTATTCGTATTTCTCGTAAACACGAAAGCAAGCTGTTAAAGCGAGCACGATGAATGCTAACCTTTTTTGCATTGATTTCTCGTAGCGTTTTCGCAAGCCCGAGAGAAGGAGAACTCCTATAGTGAAGTTAACGTGACTCTTGTAGTGAGTCACTGCTTAAAACTCGCAGTAGACTATATCTAAAACATAAAGTGAAATAAGAAACAACGACCATTTACCTCTACATCATACAACATAGATTCAGCCATGAAGAACACAAATCTTTAGAACAAGTCAAATATATCTTGGAAGCTCATATTTTGCTGAAATCCTCGCGTTAAAACGTCGAATGTCGAAAGCACGAATAAAATGCCGCTGATTTCCGTTCTGGTTGAGGTGCGGGGAAAAAACTGGAACAAAAGACAAATACAAAGGTTAAGCCAACAACAAAAAACTGCACAAAAACGTTAAAAGTCAGGCAATTTCGTCGGGTGTGTCCATACTGGCGAATGAATGTGTGTGTGGTTGTGGTTGCTAAGTTAGGGTTATCCTGGAGAAAGGTGTTACGGTTCTTACTACGTAACGTGATGTTTCGTAATAGGGACAATAAATATTCGAAAACTTCCAAAAATTTAGGTTTATATTTCGAAAACCATTTGACCCTACCTTTTAAAAAAGTGGGAACCTCGCTTTAATATATTGCAGCCCTGTGTCTTGGACAAGCGGTGACCATCACAGTCAAGGTATTTAAAGTAAATTCACTCACCGGATTCGTGAACCATTTGAAAAATAGTTAACAGACCATGTTAATGATAAAATCACTTTCGGGTGTCAGTAGGCATGGGCCGCACAAAATCCCACGTGGCACTCGCGATTTTGAAATGTAAAATAGATATGGTTTATTATTAATAATTAAAATTTTACGCTTCCAACTTCAGTACCTAACACCGTCAATTAAAGAATGTAATTAGTAAAACACAACTACTATTATTATTATACGATTCAGGTTGCCGAGCGGTCTTGAGTAGCTCTTAATAAAGACATTTTTATCAGGTTCGTTTGTGTAGGGGCAAAATGGCGTGGATATTGTACAGCCCCACGGAGCATAGAAAAATCACCTAGTCAACGAAACGGAAATGTGGATACTACAAACTGAAATCAAGACGTTCCCCGCTACCTTCTGGGGCGAGCCCATATGCGATTTTTCCCTAGAAAAATATCCATTGTTCAGTATCCACCAATCCCCCAATGAACTTCCCCTACTTTTCACTGCCTACTTGATCAAGCTTGGTTGTTCGTTTCAAAACCGTTTCCCGTTGTATTATACCATTAATATACGAATAAAATCCCAGTTAAAATGAAGCAAGAATACAATAAATGAAAGCCTGCATTGGTGATTGAAATAGTTTAATAGAAATGATTAAAACAATCTAGTGTAGCAGTATTTCTATTCTAACCTAGCATATTGCAGGTTTGAGTTTGTTTACATTTTTTATGTTTCTTGGTCTCGGTTTCATGCACTGTATTTCATTTCGCGTAGGTAGGTACCAGCTTAAATAATACAATTGTTTGATATTTTCCTGAAAAAGTTATTTTCTCGGGGAAGTAACAATTGAGGATAAACTTGTAAGACAGCAAGTCCACATAGGTATATGAATTTGCATGCAATAAATCTAGAATAATAGTATAATAAACCTAGAGCTCCTCAATTCATCGGTAGGTACCTATTCGTATTTATCGTAATTTTTCACGTTCTGATTAGTTATTTGGATAATATTTTTTCTAAGTAGTATTATGATTTAATAATCTATAGGTAGGTTTATGAATATGAAAGCGTCCGTGATTTCAGATCATTACAAAAAGCCATTGAGCCCCTATCTACTTATATGAACGTTTGGCAGCTTACTAAGAGTCTTCGTATACTCAGCAACAAGCACTAGAAATGAATAGCAAAACTATAAAATAAAACCTCGACTGTTGCCCCTCCATAAAAAATGGCTTAGCTACGCCACTTGGTAAGGGTGAAGGGTCAATCCAGTGTTCGGATTAGTCCTTATCAGTATTGATATTCTTACAAAGGTCATGTTGTCTTGTAATTACGATCCCGAAAAAGCTGAGCACGAGAAAAGCTGACTCTTCCCGTTCCGAAAATCGTTTCCACGTAACGAAAACTTCTCTCTTCGGAAAGGCTATTTTCGTATACGAGAAAACGAATACGAGAAGTACAAAAACTATTTAGGTACCTACTTCTTTGCTATACGGGAAATTCACTATAACGAGCAAAGTGGGTACGGCACGGTTTTCCAAGTACGTCAAATGGGGCTAAAGGTAAGAAACCATCACATTGATTCAACGTTTCTTGCTAATCCAATACCTTTCCGGTGAAAGATCCAGCTGTTCTGATTTAATAATTTTTCGGCGGGAAAATGGTGGCTTATTATCTTCCTAGGTGGCCCTGCTACGTTTTAGAAGGGAGGTCAGTCTTAGGGTTGTCAGATTTATTCGGATCATATAAAGTATATCCTGACTGCAGCCAAGGAAAAGTAAAGTATTTCAATGAAAGTTAAAGTATACATTAAAGTTAACGTTCTCGACTTACACACTAAGGTAATTTTCATTCAGCATCTGCACACGGGCTTGAATGTGTCAGAATACTGAAAATAAGGAAGTTCGGTTTGAGGAATTAAAAAAAGAACCATGGATAGTAATATTTTTACTATACGTAGGTCACAACATTTTTATTTCGAAGAAAAAATTACTAGATATTTCAATCTTAACGAGTCCATATTTCAGTAAGGTTGTATTACATACATAAATGTAATTAGGAACATCATTTTCAATCTCGTTCTCACTAAAAAATATCTCGTGCATCTATTGGGCACGTAAGGACTAAGAACGTTAGGAACTTTTAGGAACTCGAAAAGTTACATTCATTCAGTCCCTCTTTCTTTCTCTGAAACACTGTACCTATAAAATATTAACAATTCGGAAAAGAGCTGTGGAAATTGGAAATTGAAAATTCAGAAAAACTTTGAAAATTGACAATTTGAAAGAAATTTTTATGTGTACTTGACGAAAAAGTAAATTAGACTTTTAGAATATGTAAGTATATAGGCACCTACTCATTAAAAATAACCAAAATAGCTGAAGGAATCCTCATCACATAGGTTAACATACAGAACAGACCCAGAGTATCACATTATCATGACAGATGACATCCAAAAAGTAAACTGAAGAATCATTGAACCGTTAGTTGCTGTTGTTGTGGTGTACGGGGTTGAGCGCCCGGCGGGAGATGGTCAGCCTTCTCAACTTTTCGAGTGCGACACTAAACCAATTTTCGTCCATGCAGGTAGGAGGTAGTTATGGTTTAGGTAGGTATGGGAACCTTGTCCTTAACTAATAAGCAGGTGCGGGGGCTGAACTTTTCTTCTTCGTTTCAAATATGAAGTATTTTGGTCTACTTTAAATTTTTTATAAAGTATACAGTATTTTGAACAAAAATAAATTAGGATACTTTAAATTAGAGTAGATCTGGCAACCCTTGTCAGACTTCCTCCTTCCTAGACCTCCTCGTAAGAATTAGTCCAAGAACAACTTATTTATTTCTTAGGGCCGTTTTATAAAATTTTAAAAAATTGTAAGAAAAAACCAAAACCCAAAGGTTAACAAGCTGATAATGACAACATCAATTCAAATACGTTGTGAGTAATTCCTAAAAAAAAAAAAAAAGTGTGAACAGGATTTAAGCAAACCTGGTTCTTCAGAGAGTGAAGATTTATATTTTAAATTGTATTTTCGATATGGACGTTAAATTCAAAAAAAAATTTGAATCTATTTTTAATTTTTTTCCATCAGAAATGTTTTTTAAAACTTGGATCGAACTCCGAAACAGCCCCAAAGAGTTATGTATGCAAGAACAATAGAAATAACATGTATTCCGAAATTACCCCTTTTTCCAGGGTAGTTAGGGAAGGTTATTCATTCACTTGTCTACGGTTCTCCTGCACTCATGTCTCTTCAAATAGAATAATTTATTGTAAGGGTAGTTTGAGGGGATGAGTGGTTAGTTTGGCTATTTCTCATCATGTTTATTAATGTGTCAACATCCAAGTACTTTCGCCTTAGAAAAGGCTTCACCAGGGATTAGTTCGATAGTTTGGTATTGGGTATTTAATTTCAGAGTTTAGGTATTCATCATCAATTTGCATCTGTCCACTATTTGGGAGTTGTATGAATTATTAGATTGTATCTGACTTTGGAGCTCTTGTAGGCTGAGGTGTAAGAGGTAGGTGGTAGGTATTGATAATCTTTATGTATAGCATTCCATTAACTAATGAGTTTGTGTTCGATCTCTACGTAATGTTATGGATCAGGTAACGTTAGAAATCAAGGATTTTCATGAAAATGTTCCTTCCCATAACAAATGTGTTTGAATTCAATCAATTCAGAATTGAATGGTAATGCTTGAATGGTAGTACCCTGTAAAAATCGAGTATTACACATTAGGTACCGATAGAAAACTAGGATTTTAATGAAAATGTTCCATCCGATAACAAATGGGTTTGGCTTCGAACTCTACGTAATTTTTCACGCAGAATCGAAAGTAACGCTGAATTGAATTACTCTGTAATAATCGTGTAGAGTTTACGTTTGCGCATACGCAGAATGAAGTATTGAATTGGCAACAATGAAACTGATAGGAGACTATCTAAAACCTAACCCGCGCATTCCCTGGCAATTGCATCGAAATCGGATGAAAACTGTGGAAAATAAGCTTGTTACAAGGATTTCACATTGGCGCTTGCGCAGTAGCTATTAATGATAAGATCATGTTGAAATTGATATGGGATAACCAAATCATTATACCCCAACCATCGTCCAAATTTGAGCGAGATCGGACGACTAGGGAGTGAAAAAAGTCCAGTCATGCAGCATGACCCCAGGAGCGAATTTTTGAAGAAATCTTCGACATTTTAGTCGCTATTTACAACTAGCGAACGGCATTATTTCGATTTTTGACTGAAATTTTAGAGAACTTGATACATATTCTTATAGGAAATTTTACGCTGATTCCGGATATACCACATGTTAGTATGCTGAAAAAATTATTTCGCTCAACAAATCGCAAAAAAATGGCTATTTTGACATTTTTGACTACATTTTTGAAAATTTCAACCCAAAGATGTAATCCGATCATGCTGGCCAACGAACTTAAACTTTCGTTTTGTGTCCTTAACATTTTAAAATTTGTTTGAAGTTTCTAGCACAATTCTACGGACAGTTATCGTCTGGAATGACACATACATACATACATATATACATACATACATATACACATACATATATACATACATACATAAAAAAATGCGTTAAACTTCAGAATATGATTCAGAATAGCCTGAAACGGATTTCTGCATAAATTGTTTTTCAAAAATTCACATTCTACAAATTTTGAGGCGAGAGCAATAGCTTAATTTTCTTCAAAAATTCGCTTAAAAGTGCTTAAAAAATCAACAAGAATGAAAAAAACTGCTAAAAATCATTAAATTTATATATTTTTAGCGGATTATTACTCAAATTGAAATCAACAATAAACTCGAACATATAATTATGCACAGAATTGCGTTGAAAAAGTACTCGAATCTCATTAATATGAGTTAAAAAACTGATAAAAACTTCGAAGTAGCTAAACATCAAAAATAATTTTTTGAATAGCAGAATATTGTATAGAACAACTTATTGGCCTTGAAATTTATATTTAACAATTTCATTTAACTTAAAGTAATCATAGTTTAAAGCAATAACATAAACATCACGAAAATAGACGAAAATGTGCTTATCCGGTCATACTGTATGGATGGCTACAGATTTAGTTTATTATTTTTAATACAAAATTTTGTAATCGAACATGACATTTTTTTCACACTCCCCCCCCCCCCCCCCCTTCCCTTACAAAATTGGTTGTTTTACGCTTCAAATTGCTTAGAATCCAAAAGTCCGTCCGTCCAAAGTAAGCCGTCCACCATCCGAAGCTTTTCTCCGAAACTGCTGGACCCAAGCTTTATGAAATTTGGCTCGAAAATCATACTTCGGCCGGTGATGTGCCAGTAACTTCGGCATCCCGTTCGATCGACCTCAAAGAGTATTACGGGCAATAAAGGCCAATAAAGAGAATATACGATTCCAGATGTACGTCGGAGTTTCTCTTATACAGGGGTTCGTTACTCAGTGGGTAGAGTGATAAACTGCAGCGCGGGCCGACTACTGCTGCGGCGGAGACAACATATTTTGTAATTCTTTCTCCCTAGACACGTTCAAGTTTTATTTTATTATTATTATTTGCTTCCAAGTCTAGCTAAAAGTAGTGGAAGCATTGTTCTCACTTTCGGGAGAGTATTGAGACCAGTAACTATTTTCAACCCCTTCGTGTGTTTGGTTATTTACGTAGATACGTATTGTTTTGAATAAAACAGTTGTTCATGAAAAATCTACCGAAATATCTTCTTAATATTTTCTTAGTTAATTTGATTTACTTTTCTGCCTATTCTGAGATTAAATTCAACGGGTTATGGGTGCAGTGACTCTACTACTGTGTAGCTCTCGTGGATAGGTAAAAAGTTTCAATCATTCTTGAATAAAGAAGAACAGAAGAGTACTGTTTTCCCGTACAGACAAGCAGTTGGAGCTCTAATGTACCTTATGGTAGGGACCAGGCCAGATATAGCCTATGCAGTTGGTGTGGTTTCCCGAACCCTTGAAAATCCTTCGTGGCAAGACTGGTGTCGTGTTAAAAGGATTTTCCGGTATCTGAATGGTACAATCGACTATGGACTGACTTACTACAGAAGACCGGACCCCAGATTAACTGCATACAGTGATTCAGACCACGCAGGAGATGAGAATACAGGAAGATCCACAACTGGCATTGTGTGTATTTACTCAGGAGGAGCGGTTTGCTGGCTAAGCCAACTACAAGTATCGGTGGCAATTTCCACGACAGAAGCCGAGGTAGTGGCCGCCAGTGAGGCAGCTCGTGAATTAGTCTGGCTGAGACAGTTGCTCGAAGATATGGTGGGAGAAGTATCAAAGCCAATTCGGTATGTAGATAACGAGGCCGCGATAAAACTCGCAAACAACCCCGAGTATCATCGTCGTACCAAACACATTAAAGTTCGACATTTCTTCATTCGGGAAAGAGTTTCAGAAGGGGAACTAACCATTGTCAAGGTGGACACGATATCACAAGTTGCTGACTTGTTAACAAAGCCACTTCATCAACCAAGAACCACACAACTTTGTGCCAAGATGGGATTGGTGACATTGAGTATTGAAAATGTTTAATGGGGGGAGGTATTGAGACCAGTGACTAATTTCAACCCCTTCGTGTGTTTGGTTATTTACGTAGATACGTATTGTTTTGAATAAAACAGTTGTTCATGAAAAATTTACCGAAATATCTTCTTAATATTTTCTTGGTTAATTTGATTTACTTTTCTGCCTATTCTGAGATTAAATTCAACGGAGAGAACAAATGTTTGGTCTCCACAGTCAAAATTGCCTCTCGCATTTTACGTTTTGGACCATTCTGAACAACTTTGGCCCCGTGTCTGTGTGTGTGTGTGTGTGTGTGTGTGTGTGTGTGTGTGTGTGAGTGTCCGCAAATTCTCGTAACAAGCTTATTTTCCTAAATTGTCATCCGATTTAGATGAAATTTTCAGGGGATGTGCGGGCTAGGGGGCAGACGGTCCCCTATCAGTTTCGTCGTTCTTGACTCAATGTACCTCACTCTGCGCATGCGCAGATGTAAATTCTACCAAGCATCATTTTCTCACGCCCTAGTCGTCCGAGCTCGCTCTAATTTGGATGATAGTTTGGGGATGACAATTTGATTATCTTATATCAATATCAACATGATTGTATCATCAATAGCTACTGCGCATGCACCAATATAAAATCCTTGTAACAAGCTTATTTTCCACAGTTTTCATCCGATTTGGATGAAATGTTCAGAGAATGTGCGGGCTAGGGGGTAGACGGTCCCCTATCAGTTTCATCGTTCTTGACTCAATACCTCACTCTGTGCATGCGCAAACGTAAATTCTACCAAGCATCATTTTCTCACGCCCTAGTAGTCCGATCTCGCTCAAATTTGGGTGATAGTTGGGGGATGACAATTTGAGCATCCCATATTAATTTCAACATGATTTTATCGTTAATAGCTACTGTGCATGCGCCTATTTGAAATCCTTGTAACGACCTCAATTTCCACGGTTTTTATCCGATTTTGATGAAATTGTCAGAGATTGCGCGGATTAGGTTGTAGATGGTCCCTTATCAGTTTCATTGTTGCCAAATCAATACTTCATTCTGTGCCTGCGCGAACGTAAATTACATTATACTCCATTTTGTATAGTCTTTCGATTTCGCTTAAATTTGGATGATAGTTGTAAGAAGGTTACTTGATTACCTCATATCAATTTGAACACGATTGCATTCTTAATAGCTACTGGGAATGCGCCAATGTGAAAAACCTGTAATGACCTTAATTTTCATCCAAATTGGATGAAATTGTCAACGAATGCGCGGTTTAGGTTGTGGATGGTCCCATACCTATTGCATTGTTTTCAACTCATCAGTTCATTCTGTGCTTACACAAACATAAATTACATTGAGTATCATTATTTCGTTTCTTAATTGACCAATTATGACATCTCACTCTACTTCTTGATATACTCTTTTCCGCTATGGAATTTCTCAAGATCATTTAATATATTTCAATGATCTATACATTCATGTTAGGTAAACGAGTAAGCTATGTGCCACACCTAATTTGGCAGACTTTTTATTTCCTTTTGTCCCTCTTGTCAGGTGGTATCGCCCTGTTGCATCTCGATAATGCACCATATACTCAGTTTGATAGGTAATTTTTTATGTGCCAGTTACCTGCTTAGAAATGAAAGATAGATAGATAGAATTTATTCAGTAAAAACACAATGCGTACATATGTTGATAGTTCAAATTCAGAACTTAGTCAACTCGCTAGCTTAGTTTTACAACGGTAGGCTACATTACTTTACTGGCCTCGGGGGTGATAGAAATTTTATGTATATCAACGAAATCCTCATTAATGCAGCTGCTGGAACTTCCAGTATCAATGAGACAGTTCGCTTTCAGCCGTTTCCCTTATATGACCTCAACGACTGCTTTACGCAACAAGCCAGGATTAGCAGCAATAAGCGTCGCTAAAGTCTCCTCATCACTATCTACTTAGGCGGATGTAGTTTTCCTCTTGTTTCTAGACTGGCAGACTACAGCAAAATGACCTTTCCTCTGACAGGATTGGCACAATGCATCTCGCACGGGACATTCTGAACGAGGGTGTCGAGCCTTTCCACAAAACCAACACGATTCTTGCTTTTTTGACTTATGACTGTTTGTTTTCTGCCTATTTAAAGCCTATATGCTTTGATAATCATTGTCTGAATTGCAAGAATCTTGAAGGTTTTTACAAGTGGAGGCGGATGTGGAGGGCTGTGAGGAGTAGTACTGAGCATGTTTGCTTCCAGACTCAATAGCCCGTGCCTTGTCTATGGCTTCCTCTAAAGGAAGCGTAATGTTTTCCAAAAGACGTTTGCGTATTTCTCCGGAAGACATGCCATTTATGAAGGAATCTCTAATCATGTCATCACGATTGACATCCGCCGAAACTGCCTTGAAATTGCAGTCCTTACTTAGAATTTTGAGAGATTGAATGTATTGATCGATTGACTCGTCAGCTTGTTGCTTCCTAGTTAAGAGCTGGAACCTCGCAAACACTTCGTTTTTGGGTTTAATAGACTATTCAGAGTTTCAATAGCTTGAGCATAAGAAGCACATTCAGAAATGAATTCATAAATAGAATGTGATAACAAATTGATCAATACTTTTTTCTTCTTAACTTCGGTAATGTTAGGGTCCGATTCTTCAAGGTAGTTGTCGAATGTGACAAACCAATGGGCCCATTCTTTGCTTGCCGATGGAGCATCTGGTAATGTTTCAAAACGACGTGGTTTCAGTGCTTTTTCCATGATTTTATCTTGATTGAATAAATTGAAATGATTTAACTCAAATGTGAGCTTTATTCAACCAAGAACTTCACATAGTTAATAACGAATTATGAAATAACAAGATTTGGGTAACTATGTAGTAAGGTATCTAAGGAACATAATTATGGTAAAAGAACTTTAACTGGATCAAACGTCATTACAGTTTGTTAAGGTCTATGCGATTTGCCTATAATTTTAAACATACCTCGTTGACATAACACAGCTTGAATAATGTAACTATAATGGTCTTAAATATTCCATCTTCTTAGAGTTAGAAAATTGTCTATACTAAAATTATTGTTTTATATTATTTTATATAAATTGTGTTTAGTTTCGTATTCCACTGCCCCATTTATTTGAAGACTATCTAATACAGAAATAATAAACTATTGTGTATCTAGTCGTAGTTCTATTTCACTTTGCTGATTGTATATAGTAGCATTTACATAGTTATTTCCCTATTTTACATCTAGTCTTAGTTGTATTATTTTATTAGGGTTTTTTTTAAACCATTTCGGGGGCTAAACAGTGGTCATCACTGTGCCCCTCCTTTTTCCCCCCTCCTAGTTGCCAGTGGAGTCCATGATGGCGCTCCTTTTTAGTCAAGGATGGCAACATGGCTCCCCTTAGAATCGTGCCACTTCTAGTGTCCCTTTGGACACCTTGTTCAATGCCGCTAATGACCCTTCTAGTTGAGATGCAGCTTAAACCTTAATTTAAAAAAATAAAAAATTAACCATTGTGTAATAATTTTCAGCGTCTTCACATATAATTTACTGAATATTGAGGTTAAGCCATTACAACACGTTTGTCCGTTCTGAGTTCGTGAGTATCGAAGTAATTTTGGAGCTGGAAAAGCGGCTTTATCATCCCACCAAACACCGCGTTGGAGCTAATCTCTAAATAGGATCCGGGATTTAGGTGAAGACCGAAGACTTAGAACTGCAAAAAGTGGAGTCTTCATCTTATTATGACACCGTCCCCAAAAAATCTGTTAACTTCGTCGCTGGTATTACCTAAAGAAGAGTTCACACCTTCTGAGACTTTGGCGAAACGATCATCACGTCCCAAGTTTAGGTTGTTTGAAGTTCTTTCGATCTGATGAGTTGGATTTTGTGACAATCTTAGTTTTTGTCGTGATTAAATTTCCAATTCCTCTACACGATATCGATTTATATTTATTGCGGGTAAGGGTTATCAAATGAGATACGAGATTTAATCGCTTAGTAGTGTCAATACCAATTCCTTTAAATGGCGCTCCAAGGGATAGATATAGAGGAAGGATTCTCTGAGTAATCTGATGTCGAGATATATCGAATATAATTCATTAACAGGTAAGAAAATACCGCAAGAGAATGAGGGTAGGTGGGGATAGCAATAGGGTTATACTCATATATGATAATGAGGTGAGAGGAATGAAGTAGTTACCCCTTCAAAGGGTAGAGGCGATAAACCTAAATATATCTAAAAGCCGATATACCCTAAAAGGTGAAAGCTTAAAAGCCCAGAAACTATCGCAGATGCGGCATTTACAAGATTCGAGAAAGAGGAACTACCATTATCCAACACAAGCTATAAATCAATGAGGTATGTATAATAGTTAATGGCTGTACGCACGATGAGAGAATTTCGTACCGTGGCTGTGGTATGATCTGGTATAAGATGAGGGCGTTCTTTTGGGAACGCTCCGAGTAACAGTTCCTTCTAACGGAACTGTGACAATTTCTGCATTCAATTCGGCGAACAGAGTGAACAATTTATGAGACTACACTTCATATGAGAAAGAGCGAATTGTCACAGTTTTTCACATAATATTGTTTTAGCAAATTTTTAGGAAAATTAAGCTATCACAATGGCTCCAAAAATTTTGAAATCGAAATTTTCAAAATTTGTCTGTATCGAAATTAACTTTGCGGCTGAATGGATCACTATCTCTATCTCTGTTTATATCGGGATAAGTAAAAAACTTCAAGCGGCAACCCTCCTTATTTTTAAGCAAAGGATTCAAATAAACAAAAGCGAAACGCGCATCAACTTTGTTAATTCAAATTAAAACCCTCTTTTCTAAAGTAGATTTGAGTTTTACGTGAAATTTCATTAAGAAATGACACATCACTCCATTTTGCAGATGTGCGCAAACGGGCGCGATTTCACTCCAAAAGTGCGTATTTCCGCTCCAAATGCAATAACTGAGTTTTTGAAGATACTCAAATGCCACATGTTATACTTGATTTTGGAGTATGTTTTCGTGTGGAATCTATTAATGGTTTTCATTTATTGATATTTGCAACACCAACTTGGGAAAATACCGAAAAACCTTCATGTTCGTTCGCTTTCGGTCTCCTTGAGAAGTGCAAAGAAATGATAAAAAGAAATGATGGGTTGAAATTGAAATTATTGCTAATCGAGTGTTGGTCCAAAGAAGAACTGCCGTGATTCCGTTATTCCCAAAACAAGATTTTGCGGGACTTTTGAACAAGTTCTTCATAGCAAAGTCTTGTCCCACGTTGAAAACTTTAGTTCGCAATTCCACTCAGTTCACAAGACTAGAACAGGTCTCACAAAGTATGTGGCCATTAAAACGGCCTTCAAATGTCACGATATTTGAAACCGAATTAGACTTTCCGTTGGCTTCCGAATAGAGATTTTCAATCTCCCTCAGCAAGTAGGCACTTTAGCCGCAACCCATCTGTTGTTGCCGTTCCATTGTGGTCAAATCATTTGATGGATCGTCTTTTCACCTGCCTCGAGAGCTCAACCAGCAATTTTTATCAAGTCCAGTCGTATTGTACATTCAACCTCATATTGGATGCCACGTTACTAAATCTTGGGGGCGGTAGTTAGGTATGGAATGTAGTTCTCCTCGGAATTCATTCATCATAAAGTCCTTCTAGCAATTTTCCTTTAAAGATTGATCCCACTTCTCAAATACGAAGCATTTAGATTCATACAATTTATAATAGTCATATATGTTTCTTTTTTGCATATGTATAGGAGAAACATACAGCAGTTTCAAATTGAATTCTTCCTTTTTCAAATTGAATTCGTCCTTTTACAAAATCATCCTGTCACGTCAACTTATCAATAATTTCGAAACGGAAGTTAGTGAAAAACGTTGTCAATTTCCACGAAAAGTAAAGAGTTACACTGTTAAATCGATTTCGACGGTTAGGCCATCATTATAATAACTAAGTTACTCATCAGTAACAAACAATAACTAAGTTAATGTTTGTTACTGATGATGGCCTGACCGTCGAAATCGATTTAACAGTGTAACTCTTTATTTTTCGTGAAAATAGACTACGTTTTTCACCAACTTCCGTTTTGAAATGGGTTTCCACAACTTCGTCGCGAGTGATTTAGTTCGAATCATTTCAACTTGTACTTTGCTCTTCAACTAATTCTATACGTCTATGTAACAATATGTGAGGAAGCTATACTGCCCACCCAACTTGGGAGACGTTTTGTTTTATTCTGGATCAGAGAGGTTTATTTTAATAATGAAGAATTGAATATAAATAAATCATCGTTACATGAACATTTTTTTAGTGAAGCTAGGTAGCTGAACACAAAATAATTGGGAAAGTTGTCAGTTATTACTACAATTACAACATAGGAGCGTAACATAGGAACAGAAATTAGTTATAAGGGTCTCTCAATTACAAATCAGGCATTGCTGGAAAGAATTGATTTATTCAGCTTTTGTCGAATGAGAGATCTTTGTTCTTTTAGGAGGCGCTAAATGATTTGGGAAATCAAAAATTGGTAGGACTACATCAGCCTTCAACAGAGGGTATGAAGTACGTTAGTTAATACCCGTCAGCTGTAAAGTGCTTACTGAGAAATTTTTCTTCTTTTTTGTTGCAACAATCCATTTTGCCATCAACTGATGGTCTTTTGGAAAACTGAAAATAGTTCCCGTCATGCGGATGATAGTATGAACAAATTTTCGAAAATAATTATCATATTAATATCATGTTAAATTGTTTTGAAATTAGAGCACTTTGATGTAAGAAAAATGTTAGCTACCAATTTTATGGCAAACAAAAACTCGTTGGAAATAATATTGTGCGATTCAGAAATTTTTTTTTTTACAAGTTTTTTTGCAGTTTTTGTCGATTTTCTAGCAAATATTAATTAATTTATTTATTAATATGCACGGCTTTCGCCAATCACATAGTGAGTAGAGTACAAATTATGTAAGGAAAAAAAATAACTTCAAACTTGGAATCAAATGAAAAAATACAGAATGAAAAAAAATTAAAATAAATGCATCATTTGTATGCATCATATGCAATTCATGAGAATTCACAAAGCTACTGACACTGACACAAAACTCACGTCACTGTGAATGGAGGTAAGAGTCTAGGCTCCTCTTGAGATGCGGAAGACCATCGAAGAAAAAGTCAAAATCCACAGTCTGGAGGAGGGCATTAGTTTTACGAGGTATCCGATACACAGGCCTTTGCAGTTGGTAATTGTAGGCAGCAAATGGTACATAAAACAATGAGTTGGAACGGATGGTAGCTATGAACGTGGATATTCACTCATGAGAGAAGGGGTGGGCACTGAATCCCACCATTTAGAAGTTGGAAAAATAGGACATCCGCCATGACACGCCGGTCCCTCAACTCAGGTAGATTGTACCTTGCAGCTAGAGTGGCGAACTGATCTTGGCCAGCCGGAACTCTCAGCTTGTAGCAGAGCAACCTGAAAAACTTGCGCTGTACACGCTACAAACGATTTTATTACTCATAAAACGGATACCATATGGGACTCGCATACTCCCTAATAGGGCAAACTAGAGAATTATAAAGGGTAACGGTTGCCTCAGGTGATTTAAAGTCACGCGCGCACCTTTTGAGGGATCCCAAAGACTTCAGAGCTCTTGATGCCATAGCATTCACATGGTCATTGAAGGAAAACTTAGAGTCCAGGAGCACGCCAAGGTCACGAGTGCACTCCAAACACATCAAATCTATTCCGTTTATAAAGTATGAGGAAATTATAGGATGTTGTAAACGTGTGTTAGTGGCCACGGTGCATTTGGCAGGATTTAACTCGAGATGACTGAACGAACACCAATCCAAGATACAGTCAAGGCAATGCTGGAGCAAGTGGCAATCAGAAGAGGATGCTACAGGGAAAAACACCATGAGATCATCAGCGAAAATAAGAATTTTTATATTCTGGGATGATACTGAGGAGGCAACGCCATTAATTAGAAGCAGGAACAAATTAAAGAAATAAAGGAATGAAATAAAAGAACATTTGTGGGCATATTTGTATGTATAAATTTTGTAATGTTCTAGTTCATCGTTAATAAACGCCTTTTATCTGAAATTCTACTTAACAAAAAAAAATTATCATTATTATTATTATAATTCAACGATTTTTAACTGCTTCTTTTTTTTAAAGAACATATTTTGTAATTTGAGAAATTTGATTAGGTCAAACAATGTTGGCCAACTAACTCATTCTTTCATTTGGAAATCTTGATTTGTTGGTTTAAGAAGGGAACTTTTTTTAAAGAAGAGAATAGTTTTTTACTGTAACAGCAGATTCGATAATAGGAAAAGGGTTTAATGGAAAGAAGCGCACACTCATAATTTTCACTGTTATATTGTGGAAAACCTCAACCTCCGGGTTAACAACCCAACGTTCTTTTTTCTCGAACTTGTGAAGAGGAGAGAAGAGAGAGGGAGAGAGAGGGAGAGAGAGAGAGAGAGAGAGAGAGGGAGAGAGAGAGGGAGAGAGAGAGAGAGAGAGAGGGAGAGAGAGAGAGACCACTATTTATTCAGGGAAAAATCCTATAAATAGAGAAAGCGGGGAAGCCTTTTACCTCAGATTACTTCGTTTAAAAAGAGCAAACCATTTGCAAATGATCGACGACGAATAGAGATGTTCCACTTTTATCGGACCCAGAACCTTCCAAATGCCGAAAGAACAATGTTGTCTGAAATAAGCGGTTGAAAGCGTTTTATACAGTAGACTCTTTCTTAGCCGGCCACCTCGGGACCAGATTGTGGCAGGTTGGCGTTTTGGGAAATTAATCCGATGTGCAGGCATTTTTGTGATAAAAATTAACTGCACGTGTATTTAATGTAGGTTAGACCTTTAGAGTTGGGTTGGTAGACCTCTATAAAATAAGGGATGACAGAACGAAAGCTATCCTGGTTTTTTGTGACATGTCAAATGTTTTGACTCTATTGACCGGCGAATAATATTGAATACAATGGAAAATATTTGTATTAGAGATGAATCATTGGCATGGTTTGACAGTTATCTATCATGTAGGAAACATTTAGTTTCGATGGGGAATGTCAAAGTGATTCCTTGGAGCTAGACTATAAGGTATAGGTAGTTCCGTGTATACTAGTTGATCCGATCATCAGGTTCATCACGAAGTTTGAAAAGCTGGTTGTCTAGTATAATTTACTCGACATCGCTTCTTATTCACGATTCTATTTGACGGAAACAATTGAAAACGACACCAACCGATTTCTGGTCATTTGCCAATGACTGAAATAAGTGACGGCGTTGTATTGTCATCAATAGCAACTCTTGAAGCTTTTATAGAGGTTTCAGTCGATTCTGTGAGGCCAAATTTTTTGAAAACGATTCCAAACTTGATTTTCGGTTAATTCGACGACGACCATTCTCACTCACAAGTTCCTGTCGTCGGATCGTCACCTAAAGTCATACATCCGATTCCTGATGTATACAGAGTCTACCAACCAAATTTAAAGTTGATTGCTCCAAAATGGCGGCCTGTAATGCGGAACACTCACACGCATACACGCACGCACTCTGACAAATGCCAGCCGGTTCGAAGCAGAGACTCACTTCGTTCAAGACTTTACAAAAAAGGCCTTTTGTCCTTAAATTGGGTTTTTATTGATCTCCAACGTTTCTCCCCAGGAACTGGGGCTTCTTCAGGGAGAATAAAATTAAATTCAAAATATCAAATTTAAAATTGTAAAATATCTATTATTTTCTTTTTGTGATAAAAATCGAATTTAAAGTTATCAGTTTATGAGGGTAAAATTTAACATTGTTTATCCGTATGTTAGTAACAATGTTTTTCCGTATGTTCTACATAGTTCCCTGGTGATGTTCTTAAACATTTAGAGTCCCTCAATCAAATAGGAATAAATTTTGCTCATGTTTTGAACGTCTCTTCGGAAGTTAATTGAATTTGTTGTTTTTGTCTTTAAAAATTTACACCGTTCGTCAATTAGTAGAATACGCGGAGTTTACCGTTCGTAAACATATATTTATTTCATAATTTAGTAAAATATTATAAGATTTACTGAAAATAGAATGACCTAAACAAACTGACTACAATTTTCTTCGCTTTTAGTTCCGATAATTTGACGCCATTAAAAAAATTCCAGTCATGGAGCATGATCGTACGATATGTATATTCCTAAGTTTCTAGTTTTTATTTTTATTTATAATATTTTGACATGGATAAGTGTTATGGTTGGGGGTTATTTTTTCTTTTTTGTTGCATTTTCTCTGTTTTTATATATATATATATTTTATTTATTATGTACCTATTATTTTATATACTTTTTGTACTTACGTAGCAAAGTTGTCATCATCTTGAAGCTCCTGTTGGGTGATCGCCTCCAGGTAGCCCATTGAGGACAGCCTTCCCTCGGCGAAATCTGCCCAACATTTCTTCTCCTCATCCATCCAGTAGATTACGTCTATCTCATGATCTTTCTGGCTACCTCCGGAAAACCTGGTCAAATACGACTGGTGCAATCGTAGTTCTTGAACTGGCGCAAATGTGGGGACATTTTTACAATTTTCCCTAAATTCGATTGGCGCAAACGTATGCCTCCTGCTTTCCCAAACTGGCACAAACGTAGTTGTCTGTGCCAGAGCAAACGTAGTCGTTTCTTAATCTGACTGGTGCAAACGTATGGTTAAGAAATCTGACTGGTCAAACATATACTGGGCACTGAAGTGCTCGTGAAGAGCCTCCCTCCTCCGCACACCCATATTGTTTGGGCTGAGTTTGGGGAGGAATATCCTCACTCAGGCGGAGGTAGAGCGGCTCTGGAAACAGCGGAATGTCCAGTAACGTGGTAATCTTCCATCCCAAAACCGGTACCACGGGTTCGGGGGAGCCCCAGGCAACCGGCACACTGGCACTATGCCAAAGTGACACCAGCCTGCCCCCCGATGAGGTAGGATTCGTGGTTGCACTGGTTGAACACACCCCAGCCTTGGGACACGGTAGCCAGGGTGCTTGGGGGTAGATATCACACCACTAGGGACTAGTACCCTAGTAATGTGTCTTGGTATGTAAGTTTTGCTTTAAACTTGAATACCAGCTCCCTTAGCTGGGAGAACCAGCTAGAAGGTTCACCTCCACCTGCAGTGCCTTGGCTTGTAGGTACCTTGCAAGCTCCAAGCAAGAGCTCATGAACGGCTTGCCTGAGGGGGGCAAAGCGTAGACACGAGGGATAGGCTCTCCTAAGCAAATGTCAACCTTCTGTAAAAGGGGGGGATCTCTCTTATGGCGCAAACGCATGGTAGCCGCTAAAACTGCTCTTGGCCTTGAGAAACGGTGTATTTTCATACCTGATAAGGAAGGTATCAAATTTGTTCCTTCCAAGGAAAGTTATGTAATGAGTTCGAACCACAACCCATTACACACCAGACCTCATCATCCTCCGTCAGCTTCAGCCTCGTGATTGTTCGGGGTCAGCTTCCCCGGGCCTTGTTCGGGGTCAAAAACTTTCTTCACTGACTAAATGATCTTTTCTGTACTTACCTGGATGTGTATGACGATATTTGCAACTGTAACTGTAGGAAACATTACCTATTTGATCCTTTCTCATTTTCGCCCTTGTGAACAATTACGCGTTATTCCATTGTTCAGCCGCCTTGATTTCCCGCGGTTATCGATCTGTCTTTTGCACTTCCGTTTGTTTAGTTCCAAATATTCCACCAAATTCTCCCAATGAGAAAATTCTAAAACTGATTTCTCACCTCCTTGATTTTAGATCAGAAACTCATTTAACCAATTATGGTAGCTGAAACAAACATTTGGACTGCAGAGTAATATTCAGCATCAACGTTCATTTAGGTTACAAAGTTAGTTATTACCTACCTAATGTTTGCATTATCCGAGAATACATCACTCTAACTGGTAACATATTAACTGGTAATTACTTTGATAGGTAAGATTCAACTACAGAAATGTATGAAATGCATGAGAGAGCATCAGAAGAGGTAATCGTTCATGCAATCTGTTTGAAATACAATTTATTGCACCTTCTCACGTAATTCAACATTTTTCGCGTTGAATATAGAAAATTATATATATATATATATATATATATATATATATATATATATATATATATATTTTTTTTTTTTTTTTTTATCACATAAAAATGTGATCAAATGCAATTGAAATGTCTTTGAAAATCTCGAAAGTGGCTCGATAAACTAAATCGATCAACCATAAAGGGGAGCATTTAATGGTTGAAGTATTAAAAAAATTTATCTCGAATACTTTCGAAATAGAAAGGTATTTTTTGTTTGATTTACGGACAATGTGATGGATATGGGTAAATCCTTCTCGATTCTTGAAAATGCTACCCCTTGGCATATTCCGGATGATGTTCAACCTTCAGGGTGTCCTGTGGGCTTATCAGGTTAATCGCATCTCCCTTCTGAAGGAGGAATTACTACATTATCCATCACCCTCTTGTCACAACAAACAGATTCAATTAATCGAATGAGACCATCTGGGTTGCTGTACATTCATCCGTTCGTTTCCTATAAGGGGATACGTTTTGTCCAAGCATATATACTTCAAAGGAAGCTAATCTTTACAATCCATCCGTCAAGATGCGAACTGTTGCGCGGGCGGCTGTTGTTTGAATACCTAGTCCAAAATTATTTACTGATCCACAGTAGTTTTGGTTTTAATATTTTATTATTTATTTAATTTTTAGTTCATTCACTTATTTTCTTCCAGTAGATGACATCAGTCAGTTATTTTTTGTTACAACTAGTTTCGCTGCAAGAACCCTCATCTGGTTTAATAGGTCGGTTCAAGCAACAATTAATAGTTCATAACTGGGCTTTGCACAGTTGCTGGTTCCTTAACATAGCATGAACCTACAGGGTGCGGCAGAAGGACGGACGGTTTTAAAAAAATCATAAAATAGGTAATTTTTACTCAAAAAAAAAAAAAAAAATTTATTGATGCAATCGGGTTCACATGGAAATAGCATTTGAGACAGTCAAGTGTGAAAAATCACATCAGGCATGTGGTGGCCGAAATTGTTGATGCAGTTCTGGAGGCGTTCTTGGAAGTTCGCGTAGACTCTCTCCAACATAGAACTACGTCGAAATGATCACAAACTTCTTTTTCCCTGAATTCGACAGCAACATGTTACAACCCGAGATGTGTGGTTCCAGCAGGATGGGGCGACAGCCCACACAGCCAGAGCATCAATGGACGTTATTCTCCCTCTCTTCCCTGGTCGCCTAATTTCCAGGTTTGGCGATGTTCATTGGCCTCCTCGGTCCCCAGATTTATCCATATGCGATTTTTTCTTATGGGGACACCTCAAGGCTAGAGTATACGAGAACAAGCCCCGAACTCTGGACAAATTGAAGGACGCGATTCGTGTGGAAGTCGCCCAAGTTGAGAGAGCTATGTTGGAGAGAACGCCCAAGAATGCCTCCAGCACTGCATCAACAATTTGGGCCACCTCATGCCTGATGTGATTTTTCAAAATTGACTGTCCCAAATGCTATTTCCTTGCGAACCTGATTGCATCAATAAATTTGTTTTTGAGTAAAAATTAACTATTTTATGATTTTTTTAAAACCGTCCGTCCTCTCTGCCGCACCCTGTATTTGGTAGTATTAAGCCTGGGGAAGTATCTAGAAGGGGTTTGCTTGCTTGTAGATATTAGAGAGTTCCTAAAGCGACAGGGAGATAGAGATAAGGCGCCTTATCGTGAACGGAAAACACTACTGCGCATGTGCGGGGAGATGAGGCGCCTCATTTCCAATAAGACAAATTTATTTCACGTAAACATAACACGCTTTATCCCGTACCAACCTATCTCATCTCTTCCTCTCTATCACAAAGTAACTTTACACACCGATAACAGTGATATTAATTTATTGTTGGTATTCATGATTCATGAGAATTATATTCATTTTCTTGTTCATTAATTTCAAATTCTGCCATTGCGAAAACTTTTCTGAATAAGAAAAGAACTAGAAAACCTAGAAATCCTGGAAACTGCACACACGGTATAGGCGGGAATTTCCCCTTGGCGGTTCAGCGTTACAAGAAGATAAGTAGCGTCACTTTAAGGTAGGAAACTAATTCGACCCTCTTGACTTTATAAGCTTAGCATCCGCTGTGGCTCATCCCAGATGATAAAATCCCCAAGCACCCTACCCCAACTTGACTTATCGTTTAGGAACTCTCTATTATGATTTTCCATCAGTATCCATTATTGATCTTATTTGAAAATTTTTTGGATACCACTCTACAGTTAAATGTATGCAAAACTTGAAAGGAAGAGGAAACCACTTGAATAAAAAAATTTGGCGGTTTATAAATAAGATGTATGAGGCTTCCACCACGAATTCATAATTCTATATGTTCATCTTACAATAAACTGAGGAAGCTATACGGCCCAGCCATCATGGTAGGCATTTATTCTTCGGGAAAAGGTTTTCCGATTACCTGTATTATCATTGAATTTCCCAAAGTAATCGCTAGAGTTCCGAAACTATTGGTTGGCTTGGTAGCTAGATATATAGGTAGGGCGGAAAATACTGATTGAATTATTACACGACCGGAGGGTGTTTTACAACTTGGCAAAACATCAAGTTCCTCCCACCACCACTCTTTTATTGGGTATTGAAAACGCCACCGCCCTTGCTGGAATGGAAGTACCAAGATCATTATACCGAAACGTTTTATAATTTATACGCAGGAAGTAAAATCAACGACGAGGAGAATGAGGTTTTTCTAACAGAAATTAGGCCATATGGAGTTAAGAGGCCAGGAGGGAGGAATAAGGGCTCATATTTTTATTACTGGTTGAGCTGGTCATTTCTGGTTAGAAGGCGAGAGGAATACGAAAGCGAGCACGGGGCTACGTGAGATGTGAGCAGATCGGGGAGGCTGGTGGCTCCGTCGATATCATCCTCGGCGATCAAAGCTCATAATGGGACCCCCGTCTTTCCTCGAGCTTCCTCACCGCTTTCAGCCCACTCGAGGATCACAAATACCCGTCTCAGAGCCTCGCGTTTCTCAAAGACTGAGAGTCAACCATCGGCGTCGCGCCGGAGGATGGCCCACTTGGGCGTGATTAAAGAAAATCTGACTGAAGAGACTCAGATCCCTTCAACATGAAGGACTACGGGGTTGTGCATCCTTCAGTCAATTTCCCATCGTTTCCCAAGTCTACGAAATTTATTAGCACTGGCGTAGCTAAGTCATTTCTTATGGAGGGGCAACAGTCAACGATTTTCTAGTACATGTTGTTGAACATAAATACGAAGACTGTATGATAAACTGTCAAACGCTTTGTACATATTCAGTGGCTTTTAGTCAGGATTTTAAAATCACGTAAGCTTCCATATTCATTCAATAGCTTTCATGGTATTGTTTATTAAAACATAATACTATTTAGTAAAAAATATTAGACAATTAACTAATCCAAACGTTAAAAACTACGATAAATACGAATAGATAGCGATGATCTGAGGAGCACAAGGCCTATTATTATCGTATTGTACTAAACTTACTGCCTGAAAAATCATATCTATGGACATTTCTTCCCTTAAGTTTACCCTCAGTTGTTAGGTATTCCTGCACAAAAAACACTCATTATGGAGAATATCACGCAATCGTAACATAGGTACGCGAAATAAAATACCTGCCATGGAACCGAGAGCGAGAAACAAATATGTAAACAAACCGAAACTAATATGCAAGGTTATAATATAAATAATGCTACGATAGAATATTTTAATCATTTCTATTAAACTGTATCAATCATCACTGTAGTCTTCTATTTATTGTATTTTTACTTTATTTTAACTGAGATTTAATACGTGAATGGTAGAATACGTACCTACGATATACCAACTATAAAAGAAGTGAGTGACTGGCTCCCCAAAGATTTTTAGTTTTCGAAACTTCCGCTACAGCGGCGCCTCAATTTTCATTAATCTATGTCCGCTGCTAAAATATAGATTAGTCGGACAAATAGATCAGAGTGATTTGTGTAGTTTGGTGGTCTGGATGCTCGCAAGCTCGCATCTCAAAAATACATAACATCAAGTAGTCAATCCCTTAGTAAAAATGCAGATTAGTGGACATGTAGGTCAGAATGAAGTGTATAGTTTGGTGATCTGGATGCTCGCAAGCTCGCATCTCAATAATACATAACATCAAGTAGTCAATCCCTTAGTGAAAATTCAGATTAGTTGGACATGCAGGTCAGAATGTGACGTTTTAGAAGTATATTTCGTTATTTGTACGAGCTAAAAAACATGACCATGCGTCAAGACTCGAACCCACGACCTTCGTCTCACGAGACCGGTATCATAAACAATGAGCTACTCCACAACTATCGTTTCAAGAAACAATCACATTACTTCACTTCTTAGTAGGAAATACAGCGACTGAAGCGCCACAATAGCGGAAGTTTTGAAAACTATAAATCGTTGGGGAGCTAGTCACTACCATAAAAGAATTGGAGAAACTGTTTTGGATCAAAGATCCAACCGTGAGCAGGTAGGCAGTGAAAAGTAGGGGAAGTTCGTAAGGGAACTTTTTTGGATACTGAACTATAGATATTTTTCAAGGGAAAAATCGCATATGGGCTAGCCCCTGAAAGTAGTGCTGAAAGACTTCATTTCTGCTTGATGTATCCACATTTCCGTTTTGTTGACGGTGATTTTACTCCTCTCCGTGGCTGTATGATATCCACGCCATTTTGTCCTAACTGAATCGAACCTAATAAGAATTTCTTCATTTCTAAGAGCGTATAATGTTGCCAGGCAAGCGGATTCGTATAATAATAATTGTTTTTTACGAATTACATTTTCCAATCAATGTGTCAGGTACCTAATGGAATTTGAAGCGTAAAATTATTCATTTTAATTGTATTAATCCAACGAACTTCTGTATCCTAAAAGTTCTTCAAGGGCCAAATTAATATGGTTGCTTCTTCCCTCCAGTACTTCGGTGGTCTGGGCTGAAATAGAGGCTTCGATCGGGTCAAGTCCGACCCGTCCTCACTTTTTAATAGTTTTCCCTTCCTTTTTTCATTTTTGAAGGAATTCATGAATAATAAATAAAGTTTGCTCTAACATATTAAACATTTTATTAACATTATAGTAACAAAAAGTTCCAGTCATGCAGCATGATCGTATGAGCGAATTTCCGTAAGTTATCGTATTATATTGAACTACATTTTTTTTAAATTTGAGCTTTTTGAGTGCAAAGAAATTTAGCTATTATTTTTATGACAAAAAGAAATTGTTAACTATTATTTTTATGAAAAAAACCGTATTCTAAATAGTAATCTGCTATTCAAAAAGAGCTTTTGGATTTTTAGCTTTTTTGCGGTATCTATTGAATTTATAGCAAATTTTAATGAAATTTAAGTACGTTTTTTCAGCTCAATTTTGTACATAATATTTTCGTTATATTTTAAATTTGATAAACTTTATTTGAGCAATGTTCTGATAAAAATTGTAAATTTAACGATTTGTTGCCGTTTTTAGCCATTTTTAGTGATTTTCACTGCACATATTTTAAAATTTGACCAATTTGATGTGGTCAAAAAGTGCTGGCCAACAAACTCATCTTTTCGTTTGACACCTTAACTCACATAAATTCAATTTTGCCGATAAAACAAAATCTTGGTAGTTAGTGCACTAAAATCAGCTATTACGAAGTTGGGTGGGTCTCATAGTGTCACCACTATATTCAGCAAGAACAGTTGTAAGGAAAGAAATCGGTGAATCCCCAGTTTTCTCACCAAATTTCTCTCTTGGGAAGTCAAAACTGAAGGAAAACATCACCAGATCAATTCTCAAATCTATTGTTATTCCCCAAGTTTATGGAGGGCTGATCGTATGTGTTCAGTGTTTCGTCATCAGCCATGCTACTAGCGCGATTGGGTTTTCCAACAAATTCAGAGAAAGCAGTCGAAATATTGTAAGCAGTACACAAGAAAAGGGTCTCTAGATTGCGAATAGTGTGAGAAGTGCCCTAGCCGATGAAGCTGCAAGTTTTCTTGAATCTTTATAACTTGAACGGTACGACGTTTTAAAGATAGCTGACGACGAGAAATTAATTATTTCGATTAAAGGCGGCAGTTCACCATAAATTTAAGTCCTCAGAGATGTGGCAGCTAATTATTCAAAAACGGAAGGAGAGATTGATGAATTATTAAGAATCTTTTCTACACTTCAGGAGGAACCAAGCAACGAAGCGATGGGTGGATTCCCGGATAAATGACCTTAGGAGTGAGTGGAACGATAGAAGTACCCGTATTAAATACAACGAAATCAATTTCAGGTATTACCTTCAAAGGAGATCTCGATATTCAGGCACAGAAAACATGCAACAGCAAATACAGGGTTCTGATGTCAGGTATGAGGAGGAGGGAAGTGCATGAGGATATTTGTGACATTTTCAGGCTCAATCGAGATAATATATAAGTGGTAAACTAAAGGTTTTGTTTTATATTTTACAACCCATCAGATTTTGTAAGATGGCTTACCACAGAAGGTCAGTTGAAAAACTGAATGAATTGATGTATATGCTCCTCAACCGTATTGGGAGGAGTTCATTCCGGAGATGACAAGTTTCTCGATCCGAAAAACGCAATGAATATATATTTTTAACAGTCATAACTTCAACAGTTGTCATCCAATTCTGAATGAATTCTCAGTATATGGGCGTTTGGGACGCGATGATCCCCTACGAAGATTATTGGACTCGGATCACAGGTAGCCGTTCAGCGTAGTCTTCTTCGGTTTTAGAGTAACGCTAAACACGATTTGAGCTTGAGACTGAAGGGCTCAATTAGTAGGAGCAGGAACAATTACGTTGTACCCGTAAACCTGCATTTGACCACGTCGATCAACGCCAATCGGCCCCCCGGGACATCCTCCAACCCCGGCCGGGCTTTGACAGTGATTAACAATATGCCTGATTATTCGCTAGTTGGCCGGGCATTATCCTGATTACATTCCTCCGCGTTTCAACTGTTTACTAATAGGACTAACTCGTCGGTTTCGTGGTAACACCTTCCCTATTGACGTGATATGAAGCGGATTGCCGGAAGGGTATTCTTGATCGATTCATTGACGTTATTGGGTTTCCTGTGAAGGTTCCGAACCAACCTCTGCTTTCCTCACTTCGTATTTCGCTCATACTGATGGCATATTATGTACAAAACGGCTTAAGCAGCTCCCCCCCCCCCCCTCTTCAATATTCTGCCATAACATTATCATTTTAGCGAATTCTTGAAGAAAATTAAGCTATTGCTCTCGCCTCGAAATTTGTAGATTGTGAATTATTGAAAATATTTTATGCAGAAATCCGGTTCGGGCTATTCTGAATCATATTCTGAAGTTTAACGCATTTTTTTATGTATGTATGTATGTATGTATGTATGTATGTATGCATTTATGAATGTATATACGTATGAATATATGTATGTGTCATTCCAGACGATAACTGTCCGTAGAATTGTGCTAGAAACTTCAAACAAATTTTAAAATGTTAAGGACACAAAACGAAAGTTCAAGTTCGTTGGCCAGGATGATCGGATTACATCTTCGGGCTGAAATTTTCAAAAATGTAGTCAAAAATTTCAAAATAGCCTGTTTTTTGCGATTTGTTGTGCGAAATAATTTTTTCAGCATACGAACATGTGGCATATTCGGAATCAGCGTAGGATTTCCTATAAAAATATGTATCAAGTTTTCAAAATTTCAAAGTTGAAAAATCAGTCAAAAATAGAAATAATGCCGTTCGCTAGATGTAAAAATCGGTAATATATTTGCATGAAACATTGTCCAAATTCAGATTGGACTACTCTTATGGAAGTATCATTTCTTAAAAAATTCGCTCATGGGGTCATGCTGCATGACTGGACTTTTTTCAGTTTTGGCCTTTTTTTTAAAGCAATTTTAGAACACATTCTATCGAAATCAAGAAATATTCGTGTTCAATAGATGTTGCTGTCTAATTTATGTTGAGGTGCGTACACACTACTGACAATACTTCCCTCGGTTTTAGCATGGAACATGCTTTAGCCTCGTACTAACTAGTGAAAAATGTTACGCGGATGTGTCACGACTTTTTTCTTATGATTTTAACGTACAACCAAGCAGTTGCAGGGGAAATAAAAAGTCTTTAGTGTTTATGGGACAAAAATTGTTCTCCAGTTGTTGGGAAGCTCTCGATCTATCACGAATTTCTTTCGTACTTGTTCTTCTACTTATGTCGTAGTTTTATATTCATTTATGTTATAAATGGATATAGTAAACAATGCCGTGTGTTTTGTTGTCACTTGGTTGAGAAGTTTTTGTTGGTTTTAGTAATTGTAGACGCGCACCATAACAGAAAATTCTTACCTAGGTACTCTGTTCTAATTTTGATTAGTAAAACATTTATGTCGTAGTTTTAAATTTATTTACATTTACAAATTAGCGGGGAGAAAGCACGTTCCATGTCTTAGCATTTTAGCCGAAGACTCAAAAGAAAGCAACAGGGGGGTCCAGTTTTCTTCAACGATAATCTACATACAAAATGGTACAAAAACTGTGTGGGTCCATGAGGGGCTATGACGTTGGTATTTTTTTTCTTTTTTTTTTAAATGAAATAAAAGCCATTTATTAGCTAATATGAAGTTTACCATATATAAAGTATTAGATACTTAAAAATGTACGTTTTACATAATTAACAAAAAATATAAAGAATAAGAACATTTTGGCAATTTCTGATCTCCATAATTTTAGGTAATTGTCCGGAGATCAGGAGTTGCATGTAAAATTAGTAATACATAAAGTTTACACTAATGATCAATAAACCAAAGAAAAATTAGAAGTAGACGTAGAGGAAATAGCGAGCAAAAAAAGGAACAAAAAATTTGCTGAGTAAAACAGGAGGAATGTATGTCAATGAAAAAAGTTTAGTAGCAGAAGATTAATAATATATATGAAACAGTCAAGTACTACTGCAAAAGAAACTCATAAACACTTTTTTTTAATTGATTAAATTTGTCAATAAGTTTATTGTTATGAGGTAATTCTATAAAAATCCTGGGACCTAAAATACAGAAATGCCTTAAATAAAAATTATACTTGGGGTAAGGGATCGGTACCAGTATAGATGTGTTACACCGAGTTATCCCTTGTAATCTAGGGATTTTTGGATGTTGACACTTGAAATAGTATTGAAGTAAACTAAAAACGTAAGTGAGTCTAGGGAGGAGTATTCCAATTTTTATAAACAATGGTTTACTATGGCTCCGATATCCAGTTCTAAATATAAGTCTCAATACCGACTTTATTGCCACCTCAACTACCTAAAAGTAGTTTGATACGCTCCACCCCACACAGGAATGCAATAAGTTAGAATAGTGTACCTAAATATATGCATGAAAAGTCATTTTTAGGGCATATAAGGGAAGAAATTTATTAAGAAAAGAAGAAATGAAAGAAGATCTTCTGATTGAATTGCTCAAATGCAGGATATCTACATCTCTAGCGTTCTAGCGGTTTAGTTAAGGCCATGGTGAATGCAGTCTAACTGGAGTTAGGGGCGACCACCTTCGACCACCTGCGACCCACCGCTTATTTATTTATTTATTTATTTTATTGATTCTTCGACGTTACTCAGTTTTGATTTGCACGTGTTTTAAGCAAAGCAGCGGCTCAGAGTGCGCACGGACTCTGCCACGTTAGGTAAGCTTCCAGACGGGGAGGGTGTTAATTCGACCCCGAACCCAAAGGCCAATTATCGGGCATTAATCCCTAAGGTAAACTCGACCTGCTGTCGAGCCTCACGAAGTGACCTTTCGTCGTGAAAATGTAAATTTGACCCCACCTCGACATAACATAAATAATAATTATAACTGCTACCTATAATTGTTAGTACAGATCTAGGAAGTAGCACTACAGAATGCTGCTTGCATATTTTATTTATGCCTAGGGTGGTGGCGAAGATGCAAAGTTTGGGGTTAGGCACTGACTACAAAGACGACAACTTTGTAACGAAAATGGCTTAAAATGCATTTGGCTTAACCCAGTGTTGGGCATAATCTTATCGTCGAATACGAATACGATTGTAATCGTGAAAATTATTCGTTGATTTTGAGTCAACTGCGATTATATTCGTATTCGAGTAATCGTATTCGTCTGTCGGCGATTACACGAATACAACCCATAAAAATGCGTCACGGTCATCAATTTCAATAGGGCGTCCCTCCTATAATATGGGAAGCCTTGCTAATATTACCTAGCTTCAGAGGGACGTCCTATTGAAATAGATTTGAGACATATAGGATGGACCCCAATCGTTAAATTCGCTTTAAGGACGCCCTCTGAAGCTAGGTAATATTAGCAAGGCTTCGTATATTATAGGGGGGACGCCCTATTGAAATTGATGACCTTGTTTTTTTGTAACATCACGTTACAAGGTCGAGAAGTTTCGTTCTGTCAAGACGCCGGATGACGTTGCTGTTGTCTAATAGACGAAGAACTTCTGGGTTCATGAAGCCGCTGCTCGTGTTTCGTCTGGAAATACAAACAACAAATACATATATACAATCCTACGAACAGCCTACAAATATATAAAATCTAGGATTGTGTTTTTTGATGTATGAAACGGATTTGTAGGGTGTTCCCACCCCTTCTCCCCAACATTTACAATTTGAAACCATATAAATGGCTCATTTTTTTCCTTGAAAATTCGCTTAAACTGATTTTTGGACTCTCAAAGGTTCGAATATCATGCTTAGCTATTTTTCAATCAGTTGTACTCGTGCACTGGTCCGGATCAGTGTTACACGTTCCCAAAGGGTGGTCACGAGTTTCTGTTTTGCGATTTTTTCAAATCTTCGTCATGTTTGACGATGAGTATGTATAATTATTCATTAGTCATTCCTAAACATTATCTTTCGTCATGTTTCATTAGTATAGACGTGTACTGAATGAACTACCATGAATAAGGATTAATCTACGATCATCTCATGAAAATATTCACTTATAAAGTTGACCGTACCATGAATGGTACGTTTGCTACGTTGCAAATGGCTTAGAGTTGTTCATTTCATCCGCTTTATCAGCTAATAGGCGTCGATAATATAGCCTACACTAACAATCCAGTAGATAATTCATCTGCTAAAATCGTAATTTAAAATAAAAATCTGTTAAAATCGTGATTTAGGAATAGAAATATGGGGTACACACAGGGTGGCCACAAACCCCCCCCCCCCCCCTCCACCACACTAACCGGGGATTAATAAAATCGTTATTAATGGGTGTCAAAAATTAAAAAAAAAAATTTTCCATTCTTAATATTTTTGTAAGGATTTCAAAAATGACAAAATTGCTCATTGCGCGCTTGCTCCAACGTGCGCAATTGACATCAACTCCGTTATCTCGAATGGGACCCCCATTTTCTATTGCAGATTTGAACTCTATGTGAAATTTTATGAAGGAATGACCCATCACTTGATTTATCAAGTGTGTGCAAACGGGTGCAATTCTGCTCCAAAAGTGTGCGCAATTCAGCTCTAAAAGTGCAATAAGTTTAAAATACTGAGTTTTGAAGACATTCAATCGCATCATGTAATACATGATTTTGGAGTATTTTCCGTGCTGAAACTGTTTATTCATTGATATTTGCAACATCAACTAGGGAAAACACCGAAAAACCTACATTCTAGTACGCTTTGTGGAAATGTGTGAGAAATGTGAAATTCTGGTCAATCCATTGGCGTTTTCCCAAGTTGGTGTTGCAAATATTCATAAATGAACATCATTACAACTTTCAGTACGAAAAAATACTCCAAATCATGTATTACATACGTGGCAATTGTTTATCTTCAAAAACTCAGTATTTCACATTAATTGCACTTTTAGAGCTGAATTACGCCCGTTTGCGCGCACTTGAAAAATCGAGTGATGGGTCATTTCTTCGTGAAATTTCACGCAGGATTCAAATCTGCAATGAAAAAAGCGGGGTCCCATCTATACTATTAATAAGAATGAAACTCCGTTTGTCTGTTTGTCCGTTTGTCGTGTCTATGCACGGCCAAACGGCTGAGTGGGGGGAGTCTACGAGTGGGGGGATCTTCTTGGGATTTTCCGATAGGGTGTATAAGCGAATTTAAAATTGTCTAATCCCAGCCGAACCATGGGCCGTAGGGTGGGAGGGGGGTCGAAGTAAGAATTAATGTGCGCTTTTTGGACTTCCCCGCTTCCTCTACCCCTCTAAACGGCCGTCGAAAATTCCGGAAAAATACTGGTTTCGTAGGTTTTTGAACGAGGAAGACGACGGCGCGATCGGATCGCGAAAAAAGTATCGGGAAATGCGTAAAAAAAATGCGAGAGTACGGACCGTGTTTTCTCGAAAAGTCCGACAAAAACTACGTTTTTTCCGATTAAAATATACCCCATAAAGGTACGTTTTTCGGAACGGTTTTCGCGGGCGAAATACAGCTTTGGGTCCGCCGAATCTGAATCCGAAATCGGATATCGAAAAAAGTGACGAGAACTCGGTCAAATCACGAGCAGAAGCGAGCAAAGCGATTAAAATCAGAAATTAATTTTGCCGTGTTCGCGAGAAGGCTCTACGAAGACGTCAAGGGGTTTGTCAGGTATTTCACAATGTTACCTGCAGGCCTATTTCAAAAGAATAAATACGGGTTTTTTCCTACCTAAATACAGGTATACCTTGCGAGCGAAGCGAGCAACATCCCCGAATAATCTTTTTGTGGTTCTAAGTAGTTTTATAAGATTTAATTTGTTTGTAAGAATTTCCAACAGAAAAAAACGTCTGCCAAGTTGGGTGGGCAGTACAACATTCCCTAATAAACTTTTCGTGGTTCCACGTAGTTTTATATGAATTAATTTGTTTGTAAGAATTTCCAACAGAAAAAAACGTCTGCCAAGTTGGGTGGGCAGTATAACTTCTTCAAGCGAGCGAAGCGAGCAGCATCCCCTACAGAATAAATACGGACTTGCGAGCGAAGCGAGCAACATCCCCTAATAAACTTTTCGTGGTTCTACGTAGTTTTATAAGATTTAATTTGTAAGTAAGAATTCCCCAACAGAAAAAAACGTCTGCCAAGTTGGGTGGGCAGTATAACTTCTTCAAGCGAGCGTAGCGAGCAGCATCCCCTACAGAAGTTAAACCTACCCTTAGGGATCTACCGTTTGCGAGCAAAGCGAGTAAAATTCCCTAAATGCCATACTTTGCGAGCGAAGCGAGCAACATTTTCTACATGCCAGACTTTGCGAGCGAAGCGAGCAACATATCCCACATGCCAGACTTTGCGAGCGAAGCGAGCAATATTCCCTACACGCCACACGTTGCGAGCGAAGCGAGCAACTTAATGGGGGGTCCGGGGGGCTTGCCCCCCGGCTGGACGTGGAGGCGAGCGTAGCGAGCCGGAGCGGCTAGTCTTAAATAACGAAGTTGATGTCAATTGCGCACGTTTGTGCAAGTGCGCAATGAGCAATTTTGTAATTTTAGAGATCCATACAGAAAAATATCAAGAATGAAGAAAAAAGTCCAGTCATGCAGCATGACCCCATGAGCGAATTTTTGAAAAAATCTTCGACATTTCAGTCGCTATTTACAACTAGCGAACGGCATTATTTCGATTTTTGACTGATTTTTCAACTTTGAAATTTTTGAAAACTTGATACATATTCTTATAGGAAATTTTACGCTGATTCCGAATATACCACATGTTAGTATGCTGAAAAAATTATTTCACACAACAAATCGCAAAAAACAGGCTATTTTGAAATTTTTGACTACATTTTTGAAAATTTCAACCCGAAGATGTAATCCGATCATGCTGGCCAACGAACTTAAACTTTCGTTTTGTGTCCTTAACATTTTAAAATTTGTTTGAAGTTTCTAGCACAATTCTACGGATAGTTATCGTCTGGAATGACACATACATACATACATATATACAGACATACATACATAAAAAAATGCGTTAAACTTCAGAATATGATTCAGAATAGCCTGAAACGAATTTCTGCATAATATTTTTTCAAAAATTCACATTCTACAAATTTTGAGGCGAGAGCAATAGCTTAATTTTCTTCAAAAATTCGCTAACAATTCATTTTTTTGCCCATTATTAACGATTTTAGCCGGGGGGAGAGGGGGAGTTTTTGGGGACACCCTGTATATTCTTGATCAACGTAAAATTTCTAAAAGGAATAGATGGACAATAGAGTTTTGTCCGGAATTTCCCACTTTTGGACGACCCTGCGGCGGACGGCGCCGGCGTAGGTACGACGCGGTGGACGGACGGATTTTAGCGAATTTTTGAAGAAAATTAAGCTATTGCTCTCGCCTCAAAATTTGTAGAATGTGAATTTTTGAAAAAATGTTATGCAGAAATCCGTTTCAGGCTATTCTGAATCATATTCTGAAGTTTAACGCATTTTTTTATGTATGTATGTATGTATGTATGTATATATGTATGTGTCATTCCAGACGATAACTGTCCGTAGAATTGTGCTAGAAACTTCAAACAAATTTTAAAATGTTAAGGACACAAAACGAAAGTTTAAGTTCGTTGGCCAGCATGATCGGATTACATCTTGGTATATTGTGTATATATCGTGGTATATTCGAAATCAGCGTAAAATTTCCTATAAGAATATGTATCAAGTTTTCAAAAATTTCAAAGTTGAAAAATCAGTCAAAAATCGAAATAATGTCGTTCGCTAGTTGTAAAAATCGGTAATATTTGCATGAAACATTGTCCAAATTCAGATTGAACTACTCTTATGGAAGTATCCCTGTCTAAAATTTCTAAATATCTAAAATTTCTCTACACGATCAATAACGACTGAAATGTCGAAGATTTCTTCAAAAATTCGCTCATGGGGTCATGCTGCATGACTGGACTTTTTTTCCCCCAATTCGATTTTGGATTCTACGCATCTTGAAACGTAAACCAAGAAATTTTGAAGGGGAGGTTAAAGAAATTCGCTTGGTCGATTACAGAGGTTTATTATTGAATATATTAAACCGAAATCAAACTCAGGGGAGGTTCACTAATAAATTTGCAAACCTTGGAAAACGGCAAAAGGGACTGTTAGGAGGTAGGGATTTCAAGAGAAAGGCCACACTGCATAGAGTGGTGACAAGCGCGCAGACAAATCAGGAATTTGAATGTTAACCCTTGACAGCAGTGCGGGGCGAATCCGCTGGTTATTCAAGAGCTTGTAAAACAAAGGTAGGTCAGCTACGCATTTGCGTTTGTGAAGAGGTCGTAATTGGCACACCTCAAGTACCGGGTTATAACCGGCCTCGATTTCAAGCTTAAATGAAATGAACCAGAGACGTTTATTCTGGGCTCCCTCCAAAGCGTACTTATGCATAGCATAGTAGGGTGACCTAACATGAGAGGCATACCTACTCAAGGATCAGAAGAACCAGCGACTTATATAGGAGTACCTGAGCTTAACATTAGCAAACACACAAGTGTTCCTCTTGAAATCCCAACGCTCTTAACGCACGGCCAGCGATCACATCAATTCGCTGGAGAAATCCAGTTGTACATCACAAAACAGACCAAAGTCAACCATTTCATTTCCTCTCCGAAGATTCAATCCACATACACTATTCATGCTTGATGGCGTATTATGATTATAATTTTTTGACGATTGGTTTACGCTACAATTGTATAAGTTCATTTTGACGTTGAAGATGTACTATTGCTGAAGATGTACTGACGTTGAAGGTATTATTGCTAGTTATTCCGATGACCAAGTTCCTTACAAAGTTTGAAGAACTGGTTTTTCAGAATTATGAACTTTACTTCCCTTCTATTCACGATTTAATGTGACGGAAGCTATTAAAAACGATACCAAACTCGATTTTCGGTTGATTTGACGTCGACTGTCGACGCCGACGATAAATTCCTGTCGTCGGATCGTCACCAACAACTATTCTGCAAATTCTAGATGTGCACCTATTTCAAGTTTATAGCTCTGAAATTGCGGCCAGTAGCGCGGAACACACACAAGCGCACGCGCGCGCTAATGCCTGTCGGGTCAAAGAAGAGCCCCACTTCGTTCGTCAATTATTTTATTTTGAAAGTTCATACACATAAATTTGACGTTAAAAATGGATATGAACAATAGTTAATTCAAATCTCAATAAAAACACTCAAAATCGCTAAACGATTGCAAAAATCGGCTAAAATCAAAAAACAAAAATTGCATTGCAGAATATCATTTAGCTTTTTTCTTTTTTTTATCAGTTTATTTCATTACATTCATTATTTAAAACTCAATTATATTCAAGATATTCATTTAGCAGTTTGTTCATTATGCTCTCTCCTCTTTATCCGTTCCAACTTCTTGTGTTCCATTTTTCTTTAAACATATAGTTTGTCTTCATTTTTTTTCTGGATATATAAATTTAGTTTTTCCCCCTCCTTATCTTGTCATCTGAATCAGGCTCGTTGAATTCTGATAAATAAATAACAGTGAACCTTGAAAATTGTTATTCACTAATATTGCTCAAATTAAGAAAGTCGAGTATGTGTCAGTCGTGCAACATGATCGCTTGAGCGAATTTTCGTAATTTTTCGTATCATATATTTTATGAAAAATTAAAAATTAAATTTTATGAAAAAAAACTTTTTGTAGAGGAGAACAGTAACACATAGGTCTATGTGTATAAATGGTAATATGCGAAAAGAGATAAACTCGTATGTACCTATAAATCATCTTTCCGAATGAATACGGTTACTGTACACTATTCTGAAACTTGTCCCTTTGTGCCAGTATTCGTTTACAATCGAATTTATATGGGACTATTGAGAAGATACCAGCACAATCCCTGAAACCTTCATCGGAATCGAGCTAAAACTTGGTATATTATTCAATCTATAGGGTTATTTACGGTAGTAGTGAGTGTAAAATTATCATTTACATACCGGAGGAGTCCGCCGTCATTTACGAGTCGAGAAGGCGAGTGCTTTGGATGTGAGGACAAGTTTACTTAGTTGACTCAACTATCATTAGTACAGATTTGACGACCAAATGATGAGTTCCTTACATCGAAAGCTCTCGCCTCATGTACTCGACTTGCTTGTGCGATACGTATGTATATAATTATAAAAGTAAGTCTAGATCTGGGTATGACGAGGAATCGCTACAGACATACAGCCAGACGGATGCGAAATCGATTGATCGACGGAATTGTCCAGCAAGCTCTGAAATGCAAAAAGCGAGCAAAAACTTTGATTTTGGAGAGAAATCATTTTTTCGACTTCTTGCACGAACACAATACCTACTACGTAATATGTGTGAACTACATACAGCTTATATGGGAAAAACTATAACAGTTAGGTTAAGCATACGTATAATATTGTCAACTTCTCATATGTCAGATAATTTTAGAGGTCTCTGTAATGTACTTAAGCAATAAAACACCAAAGGGTCTCAATGCAAGTTCAATAAACGTCGGACAAAGTGTGAAGCCTCGCATTAAATTATTTGTTTTCTGGAATCACTTCTGAATTATAAAAGTAAAGAACTGATTTATTCAGATGGTTTTTCCCTGTGTAAGAAACCCAACCACGAAAAACAGAGTTTTCAACTATCGCCGGTAGCTAAAGTTGTCAACCTTTAGGGTAGTTCGGAACTTCTAACTTTTATTATTAAACGGTAAACAGCCATCCAACCCTAGTCCGAACTTTTTCGGGTGAATAAATTTTCAATTATTTCTACATTCTTTCTTCCAAATCATTTTTCAATGATCGAAGATCGTAACATACAGTTTGTCACTATTAGGTATCTATATGAGGTTACAAAAGATCCAAAAATCATGCGAATTATCACAAAACGACTCGAAAGCGGTTTATACAGGGAGAAATGCTTGTAGAAGCAAAAAAAGTTTTGAGTAAAATCACATCAAAAGTGGAGTCTAATGCCGCCAACCGCAAATTTGTATTTCAATCCGTGGGCGAGAAATGACTTTTTAATGGTTTTTTCAAGGATAACGGTATTTTTTTCGTTCTAAACTTGGATTTCTCCTCTTTAACTCATTTAATTTGAATTATTGAATACATTTTCAAAATTGACGTTAAATTTTCTATGAGAATGGTGCACTTTGATTGAGAAAAATCTCCATCTACGGACTACAACAGCAGCTCACACATGCTCGGTTTCTAAGTATTTTTTCACAGTAATAACATATAACACAACAACTCCGATATATACAGTTTTAACTTGAACTTGAACTAGAACTTTAGTAGGTTAAGTTCAATCGTATTTGTTTTTAGAGGAAAAACCAGTTAAATAAAGTAAAAAAGTCCGTTATAACGGAGTTGGAGAGATCTACAAGCGTTACCATTCGATTCATCGTGAAGAAGTACCTACGTAGAAACCGACCCCAAACTGATAAGTTCCTAGAGAGTCCTGTTTAGAAAAAAACCATCGATTTCTTTGGAAGAACCTAGGTTTTAGCGAATTTTCGTAGAAAATAAAGCTATTGCAATGGCTCCAAAAAGTTTAAAATAAAAAATTTCGAAAAATGTCTTAATTGAAATCCGTTTTGAGACATTCTAAAATGAATCCTACAGTTTAACGCTTTTCCATATATATATATATATATATATATATATATATATATATATATATATATATATATATATATATATATATATATATATACATTTATTTATTTATTCATTCATTTATATATGTGTGCTTCCAGACGATACCTCTCCTTAGGATTGAGATTAAAATTCCTTTCTTGCGTCAAAAAATCAATATTTCCAAACGAAAGGATGAGTCCGTTGGCTACCACATTTGAGCTCATCAAATCGGTTAAATTTCAAAAAATGTGCTAAAAAATCACTAAAAATGGCTAAAAATGGCTAAATAATTCTGAATTTATATTTTTTGGCAGAATATTGGTCAAATAAAGTTTTCTAAAGTTTAAAAAGACCTATCAAATATTACATTACAAATTTTATGTGCAAAAAATTATGCTGAAAAATGGACTTAAATTTCATTAAAATTTGCTAAAAAATTAATAAAAACTGCAAAAAAAAGGTAAAAAATCATAATATATTTTTGAATGCCAGATTATTATTCAAAAATACGTTTTTTGCCATAAATTTAATAGTTAGCAATTTTGTCGCACTCAAAAATCTCAAATTCCAAAACGATTTAACATCATACAATACGATAATGTACGAAATCGTTCATACGATCATGCTGCATGACTGGAACTTTTTCCATGACCCCACGACTACCTCGAACAACCAAATTCTCCACCAGACTTGTGAGTTCGGATGTATATGTTCACTTGATGGTATTAGTACCATGTCACTTAGGTGACATGGCTTACGAAATTCAAGCAAATACAATTGTAGTTATCTAATTTTCTGATTCTATGTTTGGTCTAGATTGTTGTTAATTTCTCTCTCTCCCTCACTTTGTTCTCGTATTTCGTAATGTTTGTCGCGCCTACTTAGATTCCATACAGGATTGTGTTTTTCTTTTCATTCGTTTTCCCACATCTGTCTGGTGCTATGTTTATGTGGACTGGACTTGGATTTATGCAAAGTTAACCAACAAAGTTCTATGTACAAGTACAATCTCCTGCTATAAAATACAAATTAGCAGTTTGGAAAAAAATAAATAATTGTTGCACGCACAGCTCACACAAATTTAGTTGAATTCCGCGTTATGTATACATACACACCTTCAAGAACCGTTTTAGAATGCTCTGAAACGGGTTACATTTGCTGTAAAGGATTTTTTGATCCATTTTCTTTGGACGATTCGTTGAAGAATAAATTATTTTCGGCTACTTCATTTTTTGTGAAATGAATCCAACTAAATTATAGTCTTAGGAGCAGGATTTTTACTGTATTTTGCTCTGAAATAATAATAAATATATATAACCTAGTACTGGTTTAGGAGCTGTTGAAATAGTTTCATTGGTTTTTATAAAAGTTAGCTAAAACGGAAAGAACCAGAGCTTGAGTAGGATTGGCGGACTCGGTCGTCTGTAGTGCTGTGGCGGTAGGGGTGGCGGTGGAGGGGTATTGACACAGTAGTTGGAGGGTGGCCTATATAGGGTCTTAGGTCGATAACACCCCTAAACCGTTACCTTGCCTTGTTGGCAGAGACTTGCTACCCCCCCCCCCCCCCCCTCCCACCACCACTGCAATAGACTACCCTAACCTCCCTCTCTCTACCTCTAAAGCGTCTTGGAATCGCAAACTTCTGGAAGACAAAGATCATTTTTACGCCCCAAAGCTAACCAACTTAGCTCAACTTGTTTCCAAAACTCGGCCGTTTGTCCAGGAACACGTTTGTTATGGTCAGCTAGCGTGTGAGCTTTTGACGTGAAGTCTCGATCGCTGTCACTTTTTACGGTTGGGGTAGAGCCCCGGCGCTCACGGCAGGAATAATTCGGATTAAGTATTACAACAACAAATCCGCAAAACTCCGTAGGATCGCTCTTAATAATTATACTACCTCGATACTAAAATGAATTACCTACCTATCTCACTACCACAAACATAACCAATTACTTTGGAGTTTTGTGATATTTTCACCCAGTATTTAAATTATACTTATTTACCTATCTAATGGTTATATATACAGGGTTTATCTATCCTATACTAGTTACAGTACTACGTACGTTTTAACTACACTTTAAAACAAATGTTATCGTCTTTTTGCCAGATTTTTGGATTCAGCCTCCAAATTCCTGTATGTATAGTGCGCATTCATAATCAAGAACGAACTTCTAAGGACCATAATCGCAGCTCAAACATTGAAAATTGAAGAAAAAAAAAAAAAGAAAAAAAAAATCGGTGTGCGTCGGACCACACGGTGGAAGTTATACTTCTGTGGCCATAATTTATAATTAATAAATAAATTATGAATAATAATTTATAAATTATAAATTTATAATTTATAATAATTATAAATTTATAAATTTATAATAATTTATAATAAATTTATAATTATAATATTTATAAATTTATAATAATAATCTATAAATTTATTATAATTTATTAATTATAATTTATATATTATGAATCGATAGTTCTTAAAAATTTGTTCTTAAAAATTTGTTCTTAAAAATTATAAATTTATAATTTATAATAATTATAAATTTATAAATTTATAATAATTTATAATAAATTTATAATTATAATATTTATAAATTTATAATAATAATCTATAAATTTATTATAATTTATTAATTATAATTTATATATTATGAATCGATAGTTCTTAAAAATTTGTTCTTACTTTTCTTACTTTTCTTACTTTTCAGCGTGACGCGGTTTCTCGACCAACATCCCATCCCAAAGGGTCTAACTCCTCCTCCTCCTCCTCCTCCTCCTCCCTCACTCCTCCTCCTCCGCCTCCCTCCTCCTCCTCCTCCCCTCCTCCTCCTCCTCCTCCTCCTCCTCCTCCCTCCTCCTCCTCCCTCCTCCTCCTCCTCCTCCTCGATTAATCGATAGTTCTTTAAAATTTGTTCTTACTTTTCAGCGTGACATCCCATCCGATAGTTCTTAAAATTCAGCGTGACGCGGTTTCTCGACCAACATCCCATCCCAAAGTGTCTAACGGGCGCAAAGAAGTATAACTTCAAAAAATCGGTGTGCGTCGGACCACACGGTGGAAGTTATACTTCTGTGGCCATAATTTATAATTAATAAATAAATTATGAATAATAATTTATAAATTATAAATTTATAATTTATAATAATAAATTTATAAATTTATAATAATTTATAATAAATTTATAATTATAATATTTATAAATTTATAATAATAATCTATAAATTTATTATAATTTATTAATTATAATTTATATATTATGAATCGATAGTTCTTAAAAATTTGTTCTTAAAAATTTGTTCTTAAAAATTTGTTCTTAAAAATTATAAATTTATAATTTATAATAATTATAAATTTATAAATTTATAATAATTTATAATAAATTTATAATTATAATATTTATAAATTTATAATAATAATCTATAAATTTATTATAATTTATTAATTATAATTTATATATTATGAATCGATAGTTCTTAAAAATTTGTTCTTACTTTTCTTACTTTTCTTACTTTTCAGCGTGACGCGGTTTCTCGACCAACATCCCATCCCAAAGGGTCTAACTCCTCCTCCTCCTCCTCCTCCTCCTCCCTCACTCCTCCTCCTCCGCCTCCCTCCTCCTCCTCCTCCCTCCTCCTCCTCCTCCTCCTCCTCCCTCCTCCTCCTCCCTCCTCCTCCTCCTCCTCCTCGATTAATCGATAGTTCTTAAAAATTTGTTCTTACTTTTCAGCGTGACATCCCATCCGATAGTTCTTAAAATTCAGCGTGACGCGGTTTCTCGACCAACATCCCATCCCAAAGTGTCTAACGGGCGCAAAGAAGTATAACTTCAAAAAATCAAGTTTCTGAAAATATATGTACGTTACCTGCAATTAAAAAAAAACGTGCTGGATGCTGCCAAATTTCAGGAAAACTAACAATTTTAATCAGCTTTCTAATGGTATGGATAACTTTGTGATTTCTTATCGATTTGATAGAGAAATTCAAGTTTGAATGCGAAAAAACAGTAGGCACCTACAATAATACAAGACGATATAACGAGACCGTAGACTACCCTTGCCACACTTGAGATATCACAACAAGACCTGTTTTGACCCCATATTTTAGTATGTGCCTACTTTTTTTTCCGCATTCAAGCATGAATTTCTCCATGAAATCGATAAACAATCCCAAAGTTGACCATGCCATTAGAAAACTGATTAAATTTGTTAGTTTTCCTGAAAATTGACAGCTTTCAGCACGTGGTTTTGAAATGCAGTTAACGTACAAGTATTTTCAGAAACTTAATTTTCTTTTTTTCAATTTTCAATGTTTGAACTGCAATTGTGGTCCTTAGGAGATCGTTCATGATTCATGATTATGAATGTGCACTGGGCACATAGGAAATTTGACGTCAAGTCCAAAAATGTGGTCAAAAGTTGATAAAAGTTGTTTTAAAGTGGAAGAACGGGGTTTTTATTGCAAAAAAAGTGGTTTTCTGAAATCAAAATTAATAAATCATATCTCATGAACGGATTGAGATAGGAAGGTGCGGTTGGTGGCATTCTACTCCATTTTCAGTCTAGTTTATCCAATTTTTTTGTTACAAAAAATGTGAAAACCCCTGAATAGTTCGTGAAGTATGGACAAAACAACTAAAAATGGTTATGTACCAACTTATACAAGCTCTTGCTGAGAACTCTCAGGTGATGGATTGAGTAAGGCCGATATACTGGCGCATATTCGCAAAATCCACAACGTTCAACCTTGGTATTGCCTCCTTTCAAGTTCTGGCCGCAGACACGATAAACCGTTGCCGATGCCAATTATTCAACATATCAAGTCTGATAGAAGAAATACAATTTCATTTATACGTGCGTACAGGTCTTGAAGAGGTTTCCTCAAGTGGATGATAGTTGAAATGAATAACTGAGAGGAGAACTGGTAGAGACCACTTTCAGCTAGTAAATATTAAAGGCATCATCAAGTACACCCATTCCATGCCACCTCCACCGACCGACCCTCCGTCTCACATCTCTCGAAAACCGCATTTTCTTTCCGGTTTTCTGGAACCCAGAAATCGACCCTCGCTGAGTCCACACTCACCGTTCGCTTTTGCATTTATATACCTCGTTCCAATTCAGCCTTCAATCCTAGAAGCGCATCGTAGATTCGGGTTGGATGGTGTAAGGGAAAACACGTCTGCCAAGTTGTTGTGGCACATAGCTTCCTCGTTCACCTATCATGAATGCATAGATCATTGAAAGTCTTGAACGATCTTGAAAAATTCCATGGCGGAAAAGAGTAAATCAAGAAGTAGCGTGAAATGTCATAATTGGTCAATTAGGAAACGAAAAAATGATACTCATTGTAAAGTACGTTTGTGCAAGCGCAGAATGAACTGATGAGTTGAAAACAATTAAATAAGTAAGAGACCGTCTACTACCAAAACCGAGCATTCGCTATTTCATCAAAATCGGATGAAAAGTGTGGAAATTAAGTTCATTGCAAATATTTCACATTGGCGCATGAGCAGTAGCTATTAAGAATACAATCTTGTTGCAATTGATATGAGGTAATCAAGTTATCATCTTCCAACTATCATCCAAATTTAAGCGAAATCGAACGACTAGAGAGTGAAAAACTGGAGCATAATAGAACTTACATTTGAAAAGAAAAAAATTGGTTAGCCCTCACTCAAAATTTGTAGGTTTAAGCTTCACGATTCGTAGATTCCAAATATCGAAAAAAATCAGAACGTTTGCCGTACGCCGTCTGCAGCTTTTTTCCAAAACTACTAGGCGGAACTTTATGAAATTCAGTTCAAAATTCATACATCAATCGGGGATATGCCAGTAACATCGGTATCAATTTTTCTCTACTCTGAAGGGTAGAATTTAAAGGCTGAAATATTGAAAAATCGAAATCTCAAAAACTTTCAAGCTAACAGTTTTTGGGGGGGGAGTTTATAGACATCATCACAATGAATCAAATGAAACCACCCAGATCGTTTTACATTAAACCTTTCGCTCTCCTTAAGGGCTAGAACTTTGACAGAGAAAAAAGTCAACAATATGGAAGCAAATCATAACTGTTGGAACAAAGCAAGAGTCACCTTCCAACTACGAGGCTCATATCAGCTGATTTAATTTCCAGTCGAATTTTCACTTCACGAAACCAGGTTTGATATAACTTTCGTGACTTACAGATGTACTTTTGAAGCGTACGTATGTGATTTATTTTATACAATTAGTTTTCAGTTGGTGGATCAGCTCGTGCAATTTAATTTAATTAATTTCTCTTCGGTAGGCGTCTACTTCTATGCAGATATATTTAGATACATAATGCATAATAGACCGTTTAATAATTATAGACAGGTGTTCTATGTAGAAGGGCCATCCAATAGAGAAATAATAAACCTTTGTGTAATCATTTGCAGCGTTTTTGTTCCTTGTAACGCTGAAATTCTTAAAGACTGCGAGCGGTTGGTCGTACAATAATTTTCCAGGAGGTCTCTTTCAATTCATTGATCCGAATTCTATCTCGATATCTTTTTCATAAGAGGTTTTTAATTTCTTCAGATTTTGAATGACTATCTGTTAGGGATGTACGTAATCAACATGGTCGTTTCATAAGTACCAGCTGCTTGGTATCTGTTTTGGAATCTTGTTTTCATACGATTTTGATGAAATTTTCTTGGAATGGACGGGAATTTTCATTTCCCAAAAGACTCGATTTCTCAGCAACCGTAACTGATTATAGATTAAAATCTACTTTCATTTGGAAAAAATCCTATTTCCCTAAATAATAAATCAAAGGAAATAGCACCAACAACCCCATTCTACGCCCAAAGCACTGTAATTGCTTGCGCTGCAAGAATGCCCCTTTTCCACACCGTCACTGTTGACACAACACCATCATAAGATTTTATTTGGTCTGGAAGTTACAACTTCAAACTATTTTCTCTCTACGCCCGTCCGAACTTCCAAAATTTCAATTTCGTCTTTACTGAGTGATTGGTGAAGGTATGTGATCTCCTCGAACTTGTTGAACGGAACTATAGTTACTGTCTGTAGTCACGTAAACACCCTTTAAATGCGCACCACCACACACCGATCTTCGATTCCAACACCCGCATCCTACAAAACTACAACCGTGAAAATGGTTGGGCTGACTTGATTGTCAACAATCGAGAATGGGGTCAGAACTAATAAAACGCCTCTATCGCCGAGCTTTCGAAAAATATATTTTCTTCATCAAGGCTCCTAGTGCTGATGAGAAGCGCCACCTCTCATCCTCACAGTCATAACAGAAGATGTTGATTGAAGATGATTTTCTGTTAAATAGTTTGTTCCTGCCTATATATATATATATATATACTCGGCCCTTTGGGCCTCGCCGGTTCTTTTCTCTTTTCTACTGTGTAGAAAACGAGGATAATTTGCTATGCAATTCTTTTGTATTTTGTAAAAACATTTTCAAGCCTGGCTGGGATTCGAACCCACGACCTTCGCCTCATGATAAAAAAAATAAAAAAATTTTCAACCCTGGCTGGGATTCGAACCTACGACCTCGCTCTTCGCGGTCCCTGACGTTACAAAAAAAATTGTTGGGGGTCGGCCTAAGAATTGCATAGCAATTAATATATAGTTATATAATTCAATTCAATAAAGTGGCTCTACAAGAGCATGTATAATTAACAACAATAAGTTACACCACAAACTATTTTTTATATTTCGGCTTATTTGCCTTTTTTCAAAATATGAAGAACTAAAATAATTTTTTTGTGAAAATTATTGTAGTTCTGTTTGTTTGTTTATTTATTATTTGTTTAAGCCTGTGCCTAATGATATGGTTTGTTGAATTATAATAATAATTGTTTTATTTATTGAGTAGCTGTTTGCATTTTCATTTTCACATTACCTGCAATAGCTTGGATTCTTCTTCTTCTTTTGGTTTTCCTTACCTTCTTCTGTTATGACTGTGAGGATGAGAGGTGGCGCTAGAGGCGCTTTATTAGTCCTGACCCCATTCCCGATTGTTGAGATTCATCTCTCATGCTGGGTCGATCTTGACATCGTCTGGAACTGCGGTTGGGCTGACTGTCGAGATTAGAACGGCGCACAGTGTGGAGGAACTGTGCAAAAACCTCGAAAAAATGAAATTTCGGAAATGATTTTCATTTTGCTTTCATATTGTTCTTAGAATACCTACCGAAGCAAACCTAGCACTCGTTTTTTTTAATCAAGCGTGAGGAAAGGACTTTTGGGAGGTACTAATCAGGGCCATTTTCTACCCGATGGGTTGCAGGGCCTGGATAGGCAGTGCTTAATTTTACATTGTAAATTTAAAATACTGGGAAATTTTGGAGAACTTGAAATTTACTTGTAGTATACATGTTTAGATTGATATACTCGTAGACAGAGTTGTAAGGCAATGCTTACTTTGAGGAATAATTACTTTTTCAATTACTTCTCTTAAATGCAATAAAATTAGTACAGTGAGTATCATTAAGTATTCCTACAAGCAAAGACTGGGAATTTAAGCTGGCAATTACTTCCAAAGTAATTGCAATTACCAACCACCACCACCCCCTCCATTACCATTCCTGTATACTGGTGTTACCAGTTCTAACTCCCGTGATTCGAAATTTGTTTAAAAAATGGATACTAGGGGGAAGCGTGGACTGTAAAATAAAATTCCAGTCATGCAGCACGATCGTATGAGCGAATTTTCCAAAATTATCTGATTGTATGACGTTAAATTGTTTTGAAATTGGAGCTTTTTGAGTGCGCGGAAATAGTTAACTATTAATTTTATGGCAAAAAACGTATCCTCAATAATAATCTGCTACTCGAAAATAGGTTTTGGATTATAAGCAGTTTAGCTTTGGGTTTAGTGGGGTTTTAGCTTTTTTTTCAGTTTAGATATTTATAGCAATTCTTAATGAAATTAAAGTATACTTTCAATTAGCTTAATTTTGTACATAAATTTTTGAATTTTCTATTTTAAAGTTAATAAACTTTATTTGAGCAATATACTACTAAAAATATAAATTTAACGATTTTGAGCCGTTTTTAGCCATTTTCAGCGATTTTATCAACACATTTTTTAAAATTTGACCAATTTAATGTGCTCAAAAAGTGCTAAAAGGCGAATTCGTGATCTACTCAGCACCTTGAACTTCGTTATTGATGATGAGGCCTCAAAAACGTTTATGCCCCTAATTCGGATTGCACTTATTGATGAGTTTCTGAATTTCCTTACATTAATGTAACTATTCGATGTTATGTTCTGTTCGTCGAACCATATGTATTCAAAATGCATAGCCGTTTCTGGCGTTTCAATTCAATAATATGATTTTTTCCGTGTTCCCCGCCCAATCAATGCATTGTGCGACCGCCTAATGATGGTGTATTTTACATCGATAGGGCTCGCTCCCGGTATTTGACCTGCTGGTGACGATGGAACCTTCCGTATACGCAAATGACCATTGACCTACTATTATTACTAGCGGAACTACTCCAATAAATTATCAGAAGTTTCGACGAAAATTAATCAACTAAAGCGATCCAAACGATAATAATGACCCAAATAGAATCATAAATTAGTTCGGTTGTAAAATAGGAGTATTCATGACTCACATATGCCGCCCATTGAATCAGGTAAACACGCAACATGTTACCTTCCCACCCTTCAACTACTAGGACCTCGCGTTCTCTCCAAAATATTGCTTTCTGGGTGATTAAATGGAGGTTTTGGAGAAATATCGCGATATTTTCCGCCGTAAGAAATTGCCGTTTTCTGGACTGTTGCTCCCTCTCCTTCTCCTGACACATTTTAGCGATGTATCAAAGCCCTTTTGGTTTGATTAGTTTGGACTGTAAATGGCGGCAAGGATCCCGCTCCGACATCCTTCCGAAGTGGCCGCTGCTGTCGAATCAATTTATTGGCCTGTCGAGACTCCTCCGAGCGTCATTTGTCTTAAGAGGTTGGTCTTACCCTCTTCTTCTACCCTTCTCAGAGCCTATTTCAACCCACATCCAAAAAACACCTTTTGCTCTCTCGACGACCCCGCTGGTCTCTGAAAACAAGCTCGGCTGGCCACCTATTTTATTTCATCTACAGAAAGGTCTTCCTCAGAGCTCCCCACAAAGGTGCAATATGGAGGGTATCGAATGATTCTAACTGGTCGAAACAGCGGTTTTGGTTTATTATTTCCAATAATAAGCCTATTATCACTTTACGTTTCAAGGTGCGTAGAATCCAAATTTGAAATGTCCGTCCGCCGTTCGCCGTCCGCCGTCCGGGCCATAAAAGGCCTAAGAATTGACTTAAAAAACCCGTTCTTTCGCACATAGACTCCATTTGGGGTCTAGTTGGTCCTAAAGTTTAACCATCCCGATCGCTTTACTCGCATAGATGCTATGGGCCAAAAACGGGCGAAAAAGTGTCTTTTTCGAGACTTTGAGTGTTAGACTGACGTGTTAAAACTCCAACCTGCTCAACCACAACTGCGCAAGCTAATATTCCACGGTTAGGATAACAATGGGCAGTAGGACTTCGCAACAGAACACTTTAGGACCAGATCATGCACGACCGCAACTGCGCGACCTAATAATTATTATTCTCATGTTAGGACAAAATTCACTCATCTCAAAATGCAAAACTTTCAAATGAATGTTGATGTAAAAATATGAGTGATATGATAGTGTAAGCGTAATAGGGCGGTGAACCTCCGGTTGTGAGGTAACGAGACGTAAGTAGGGAGTACCGCCAGGGTGGCGTGGACAACTTCCTTCACTTGTATTGCTTTCGAATTTCATGTTCCTTCGAGGCATGAATATACGTTTTTTCTAGGTCATATTTGTGTGTTAATACCAATGCTTTGCCTACGCATATTTAATAACAAATCCTCTCGACTTTTTGTACGTACTTAGATAATGATATTATTAAGGCAATGATTATTTGAATAGATAGGAGCTCAAATCGAGAAATATAAACATACGTATATAATTATAGAAGTATAGGTTGTGGCAACTCGAAATAGGACACGCCGAGGAGTCTGGACGGGCCTTATGACGTACGCAAGCCAACTAAAACTACGATCAAACTCAATTGAAAAAATAATAAACCTTTGTGAAATAATTTGCAGCGGTTTTTAAAATGCAGGAAGGGCATAAATAATTGACCACAAAGCTTCTACAACCTTGGTTGACTTGGAGCTATTGCAATAAGAAGGATTAGGGTTAACTCCGATTTCAGCGTAACCTTCTCGATTGAACGGAGTTCTGAATAACCCTAAAATGTATTCGAGTTGTGGGGTTCTAATTCATCTTATATAAATATCATACTTTGATATTAGAAAACAATTATCATACAAATTCGGATTCGTGCTACAAAAGTAAATGAGTTACTACGGTTATCTTTTTTTTTCCCCCCCATAAAAGCCAGTTCGTTTGCAGCATAGTTTTTTAACAAAAGCTCCAAACTTAATTTCATCAATCATCTTTGCAGAGAATTTCTCAAAAACATTAAAAATTTAGTTTTCCAATTTTTTACATGTTAAATACAATTATTTCTCGTCACAATAGCGTTGGTATTTTCTGCGACTAGCCTCGATTCATTTTTTTAATAAGGATTTCAGTTCAAGCTCGGCTGGCCACCTATTTTATTTCATCTACAGAAAGGTCTTCCTCAGAGCTTCCCACAAAGGTGCAATATGGAGGGTATCGAATGATTAGAAGTCGTCCAAACAGCGGTTGTTCAAGCCCCGGCCCCAAAAAATCCATGGAATTATCGTTTAGCATGGATATACGATTTTTTTTGGAGTGGGGAAATTTTTTTATGAACGAAGAGAAGTAACTATACTCCGCAACAGTGTTGGAGTCTCCCCTTTAGTGGCATACCAACTAAAAACCACCACTCTTTCTTCTTATAGAGAACTACCCCAGAACAACTTATTTAGTATTTCTTCGGGGTATTTCCCTTTTTTTCCATATGGGCTCCTCATCTTTCTATGTCTCTTTATTCCCAGGATATCCTGCTCCTTGGCTTTTAGGACAAAAAAAATGTATGTTGCCATCGCGTCCCAGTTATTCTTCTCGGCTACCATTTTGTTGACGATGGTCTCACTCTCTCGTCCAGGACTCGGCGAGCACCTCCCCACTTTGGGCACACAAAAAATGTGTGATGGGCATCTTCATTCCCCTGCCGGCAGTAGCTGCATCCTTGATCCTCCGTCTTTCCTATCTTTGCGAGGAATGACCAAAAGTAACCATGGCCGGTGATGAACTGGGTGATTCACCTCATTGTGCTTCCTTTTCACCCAGACGTCCAGGCTGGGAATCAACAAGTATGTCCAGCGGCCAAGTCGATATCGAAACGAGTCAAAATGTAGAATCGATTAGATGGGGGAAATCCATGGAATTACCGTTCAGCATGGATATACGATAAATTTCATGATGTAGTTACTATATATTCAGTCTTGGCAGCGACAAAACTATTTTCCCCTTTCACTATCATGAAAATTATTCTCCTTTTCCTTTTGCATACATTTCTAACTTAGAATAAATAAGCAATAACATCCATAGTGCATCACCCTGGACATTATACTCAACTATCCCCCGAGTTAGAACGAAATCGGACCAATAGATAATGAGAAATCGACCTTATAAATAATTCACATTTGCTCATTCACACGCACTACTATTTATCCGGCGGCAATGAAATTTATTGAGAACCATCTAGGAATTAACTCACAAACCCCTAAAAATGTCATCAAGCTCGGCAGATTAGGCTCGGAGTTTTTTCATTGTCGACCAATCTTAGTTTTGCGCATGCGCAATAGTCATTACTCATCCAATCGCAATAAAATTCGTTGTGAACGTTTTGGGAACTAAATGGAAAACCCTCGAGTTTGATCGAAATCAGACCAATAAATTATGGGAGATGAGTAACTATAAATTCACTATTGAGTATACGCACGAGCTACTAATAATTCGACTGCATAAAACATACAGGGGACCATTTAGGAGCTTAACCGCTCAATCTTCGAAAGTTTCATCAAGATCGTGCTTAACTTGGCGCAGTTTTCGGCGTGATGAGGAATAGTTAAAGATACAGACAGTCAGACATCAGACGGACAGACAGGCAGAAATTAGGCAGACAGAAATAGACAGACAGACTCGGAACCGAAATCGATCAGAAAGCTCTTAAACGCGAAAAGCAACTGGAGATTTTTATTTGGAGGGCACTATTTTGATTATCGCATTTTGTTGAACGCCATAGTTGCCAAAACTCGGAAGCCTCTTTGAGTTTGAGGTATATAGTTCTGCCGAATGGGCCCGCTTATAATTTTTGCTTTCCAACTCCCAAAATGTTGATGAAATCCCCTGGAATATCTTCGTTTAATTTCAACGGTTTCAGTGCTTCATTTATCCTACACTCACTTCATACTTGTTCCAGAAAAGATTGGTCACCAGTGAACATTTCACGTTCTTCGGGTCCTCCCCTTTATGGCCTCTTCTCATAATGTACTAAAGGTTAGAACAAACAGGAACGGTAATAAATGAAATCCTACGTGAAGAGCGAGTTGGGGTTCCCAAATGGACTACGTGGTGCTGTTATTAAGGTCATTGGCTGGGGGAGATACTTTTTCCTCGCATGGGCCCGGGAAGCTCTGGGGCTCCGCCAATCAGCTTCCTCCCCTTCCGCGGTCAAGCACGTACGATTGATACATTGCTCCGAGCGATTTTAAGAGGTTCCGACGAGAAAACCTCAACGTTAATTGGAATCGAATATAAAGAAAGAGGTTGGATCGACGGAGAGCCATAAAATTGATCGCCACGAGCTCACATCGAGTGGAAAGTATCGAATTTGACGATGGTGGCCCTCGAGGCTACACCTTGGGGACCATTCGAATCGTTGGAAAATGACGCCATTCAACGTCTGTCGGAGTTGGAAGAGGAGTTGGAAGGTTTGAGGCGGCCCATCAAATGAAACCTGATCCAAGTTCCGCGGAAACTTTCATGGCACCGATTCAAAACTTCGGATCGTTTCCCAGTTCCTCGCTCGTTGCCCCATTCGAAGGATACTTCGCTATGGTCAGCGGCAGCTACGAACTATTTTTATGCCGTAGTTTGTCATCATTATTCGAAACTTTGATACTTGCCACATTTTAAAAAAAATCCGATCTGAACCAACCCGAGTGTCGCGCACGGCTTCCCCTTATCAATATATTCGGGATATAGGGAGAGAGGGAGAGAGAGAGAGAGAGAGAGAGAGAGAGAGAGAGAGAGAGAGAGAGAGAGAGAGAGAGAGAGAGAGAGAGAGAGAGAGAGAGAGAGGGGGGGGATAGAGATAGAGTGAGAGGGAGAGAGAGAGAGAGGGAGAGAGAGATTGATAGAATAGTTTATTTATTAATCTAAAGAAAAATAGGACCTAGTGGTCCTCTCTTACATTTTGACAGAAAATATGGTACATTCAACATTTATCAATACATGTCAGTCATTCAGAAAAAAATAATCAAATATTGTTGGGGCAATGTCTTGTGCGGCATTACATAAATTATGCTCTTATAATGCGTTTATAAAACAAAAATTGTACACTTCTTGATCTCGATACCAATTTTTAATCTAATAATGCAGTAAACAATATAATTCAGAATAGCTCTTAGTTCTATTTATTCATGTCTATGTTCTTTTCGAAGAGTGTGTCCTTTAAACGTTTTTAAAATTAGCAATTGATTGGGTTGTATCGAACAGTAATGGATTCGCATTGAATAGCCGGACAGATTATATGTGGAAGGATTTTCGAATTTCTCTGTCCTGTGTATAGGGACTTGAAGTCCCTGAGAGAGAGAGAGAGAGAGAGAGAGAGAGAGAGAGAGAGAGAGAGAGAGAGAGAGAGAGAGAGAGAGAGAGAGAGAGAGAGATATGTTTATTGAAATAAAATACACAAACTTCATGAAAAAATAAATAATTACCTCCAACATCATAGGATTTTGGCTCATTTGAGCCTTGAATCCGAGGTTACCGAGAAACCGTCAAAACACTAAACCAAAATTTGGTTGATCACTAAACTTTTGACTACCCAATGTAGGTGCCAATAGTGATAAAAATTGTGTAGATTCAGAAAATTGAACAATACTGCCTAGTTATAACGAGATCTTAATTATTCACTTAATATCGACTCTCTGCTTCATTACACGTGAAGAAAATGCAGTCTTAAATATTAACTTCCAAAAAACTATATCAGACCGAAATAATTCAGTACAAATAGGTTTAGGTACCTTGCAAAACCATAAAATATAATTTTACAACACAAGTAGGCAGCGACTCATTCATGAATACATGACCACTTAATTAACAATAACTTCTATGACTAACAATCTTTTTATTCATAATTTTTATTGTATATTATTCTATATGAATATTTCATATTTTTTTATCCCCCAGCCACCTATTTTATTTTGTATTTTACTTTTAGTTATTTAACTGTTTTCCCTAAAAGTTGAAGTGATCAATTAGTTATTTCCTGTATTTAAGCGCTTCAGTCAAAAACCTATATAAATTATTGAAGTTCCCTTCTTCTAAAAACTTCCCCATCTCGTGCCCTTCAAAAAGAGAGGAGCCAAAATAATACAAACGGAATTCGCCCATGATCGGGCAACGACACAAAAAATTAAATGAATCCTCCTCTCCAAGATTGCACATGGAGCATTTAGCTTCGGGCGGGGCTCTATTCCATATTTTGCAATTTAGAGGTAACTGTTCAGAACGGACCTTAAACAATAGCTTCACCACCCTTGGATGTAATCTTTTAACTCGGCGGACGAAACCGTGATTTAAAGATCGGAAGAGTAAATAAAATTCCGATTTTTGGGCTAAGTCATTAAGGTATCGCTCTTCCTCCAAATTTTCTCCCTGTAAGAGTTTTCTGGAAAACTCAGTCACCTGCGCTTCTTCAAGCCGGAAATGCTCCGAGGAGAAGTCATGTTTTTCAGCCGTAAATGACCATTCTTCAAACCAGTAAGTTCGAGTTCTACTAGTCTCAATTTCAATTCTTAGAGAGAGGCGTTCACCATCATACGTACTAATCTGTTTAATATCATTGAGATGGACTTCTAGAAATTCAATATGCAGTGAGCTGATTCCACATTCAAGATTCAGCATGTAATTTGGAATCCACTGGGGCGAAGCAAAAATTTTCCTAAGGAGAGCTCGTTGAAGTCTTTCAACTTCCTCATATCGAGTAAAACCCTATGTTTGTGCAGCGTAACCCATTACAGTTCGGGAGGCAGCATTAAAAATCTTGTATTTGTCTTCAAATACCAGATCCTGGGACAGAACACCATTCCAGAAAGAGAGCCGCTGATTTTTTCCTAACAAGATGTTGCTTCCAATTTAGAGGTGAAGTTACTAGAGTGCCCCAATAAGGGTACTACTAAACTATTTCGATTTTTTCACCCTCCAAGAACCATACTTCCGATTTAGCTAATTGTCTTTCTTTTTTATATTCGCGATATAATTGTATATATCTTTGAAATGTGCGATTATGTAGGATTTATTATAAATCCATCTATAAATTATTATGCAGATGTAAAGATTGAAAAAGTGTAAATAGTTTCAAACCACGTAGCACGAGATTTAGGCGAGTTTTCGTGTTTTTTAGGATGTCCTTTTGAGGCTAGCATCATGTGGTTAGTGCTTCGTTTATAATAGGGACGGCCATTAAAATTGATCCAGTGTATTATGAGACAACCAAAACATGGGAGAAAAAATAACCGAACTCAAATCGTTTTCAGACCATCCAAAGACCAAACTAAACAGTAGTATCAATAATAATTAATTATGAATTGAAAAATTACTTTTTGACAAATGTAGGGACATAAATATCTAATTTAGAATAAAAATAGAATAATAATTAAATATTTACTTTGAATTATGGCGAAATTACAAAAATGATTTTTGAAAATAGAAAGGAACGTTCAACTCATCTTCCACCACGAGTATAACTCATATGGAAGATTAATTTCATGATGTTTCTTCGTTTCTATGTTGAAGTGTTTTTATTTTATTTTATTTATTCTATTTTTTAAATTTTGTAACTGACAGTATACCTAGTTTTCATTTCTATGTGTTTTGAATTTGTAAAATTGTGAAATAAACTAATAAAAAATATGTATAGGTATATATTCAGTTAGGAACGTCCATTTTACAGTTCAATCTTTTTAAACTATAAAAATTTGAGCATCAACAAAATGTGTGTAAGGTGGTGAAACTACACATGAACCCTAAGTCCCAACCCTAAAAGAAGAAACTTCTTCAGGACGGACGAGGAAAACTCATGTCAGACTAGGAAGCACATTAAGGGATGTTTTCTGCGAGGGCAAAGGGTGGGCTGCCTCCTTTGGGATACTGCTCGTTGAACTGGTTCAAAACTTACATCAAAGCCAGGAAAGAGGAATCAGAAGTGAAAGGAAGACGCGCTGTAGGTTGGGAACACCAGGAATAAAGACGCCCTCACTCACCTCCACCCCTTCAAGCTCTGAAATATTACGCAGATAAAGAAGCACGGGGGATTCCTTGCCTCCCGCGGATCCCACCCTCATATCCTACGCGAGAAATTTAAGACCCCGTCGCGTCCGATATTTCTTGCACGGGGAGGTTAGAAGGGAAAACACATGTAAAAGGGGAATCCTGAATGGCCGACCCTCCACCGCCAGAAAATCTGATAAGGCCGCCGGTGTACCTACCTAAATAAAATCCCCTCTATGAGAGTATTGACTTGAGCGTTCGGTTTCCTGCTGCGAAGGTCACGCCTTCCTCACGAAACCGTATTTACTACTAAGACATTGATTTTGAAATTCAGCGGGTATTGTAGCCTTGTTGATAGGCAACCCAGGTTGTGTTTCCTCTGTCCCGGTTTGTCTAAACATATCCAAGATGTCCTAGCAACGTTTCCATACCGCCCCGAGTTGATATCCTGGTTTTAAGAAACGCCCAGGATTACCCCGCATTCGTTAGTTTAATAGTTTAAAAAAATCGCCTAAATACAAACCAACCTTAATAAAATATCCCTTATCAGATTATTGACTTGAGCGTTCAGTTTCCTGCTGCGAAGGTCACGCCTTCCTCACGAAACCGTATTTACGACTGAGACATTGATTTTGAGATTCAGCGGGTACTGTAGCCTTGTTGATAGGCAATCCAGAGTTTCGTCTGTCCCGGTTTGTCTAGACTCATATCCAAGTTTTGTCTGTGTACCAGATGTCCTAGCAATATCAGAAACGCCCAGGATTATCCCGGATTCGTTAGTTTTTGGTTAAAAAAAAAAAAAAAATCGCCTAAATACAAACCAACCTAAATAAAATCCCCCTTATCAGGGTATTGGCTTGAGCGTTCAGTTTCCTGCTGCGAAGGTCACGCCTTCCTCACGATACCGTATTTTTTTTTTTTAATATAATATGCATTTTATTCAGAAAAAAGATTTACACAACAATTTATCACAGATTTGTACAAAAATGCTGCAATTCCCAATAAGAAGAATCTTGTGCAGGGAATTGGAGCGTCTGTTCATTATCTAGCTCTCCTGTTAGTGACTATATTTAAATAATTATTTACAATACAGGATTTTTAACATCAAGTTTTAAAGATAAAGTATGTATGTATGCTCTATTCTCCATTTGTTTACATAAATAATAGAAAATTCAAAATTTAAGGAGTAAATAATAATTGAAATAACATAAATGATTAGACAAAATGAGACAGTTAAGTCATATAATGCTTCTTCAGATCTTCTTTGAATTTACTAAGCGATATACTGGTTGAAATAATTTCGCAAGGTAGGTTGTCGAAAAGGATGATCCCTCTATATAGATGAGAACGTTGTCCACGTTACGTTACGTTATTTACGTCCAAGACATTGATTTTGAGATTCAGCGGGTATTGTAGCCTTGTTGATAGGCAACCCAGGTTGGGCTTCCTCTGTCCCGGTTTGTCCAGACATATTCAAGTTTTGTGGGTGTACCAGATGTCCTAGCAACGTTTTCACACCGTCCCGGGTTGATCTCCTGTTTTTCAGAAACGCCCAGGGTTGTCCCGGATTCGTTAGTTTTTGGTTTAAAAAATAATCGCCTAAATACAAAGGAACCTTAATAAAATCGCCCTTATCAGAGTATTGGCTTGACCGTTCAGTTTCCCGCTGCAAAGGTCGCGCCTTCTTCACGAAAACTATTTACGAATAAGACATCGATTTTGATGTTCAGGGGATATAATATATGTTGTAGATTTTGTCTTCCTTTCTTTACTCCTGTTACAAAACGGTCTCATTACGTGTCACCATTTCGCCAAACAAAAAGGCGAAAAACGGATTTACAAAACTAGGGGAAAATATAACCTTTAACTGCCCAAGAGGATGTTGAACACCCCACACGACTTTGATAGATGACTCAAACAAATCTGATAGATAACTGATAGATTTTTCGGTGCTGGTGGGGAGGAGGATAGCAGGAGATCATTTACATGGAGACGTTGAAGGCGAAAAGGCAAGATCCAAAGTACACAACGTTCCCACTTTGATGTTCCAGGTTTATTTTAGAGCAATGAAACTGATAGGAAACCCTGTACATTCCACTCACACACCCTAAACCCCGAATATTCCCAAAAAATGTCATCAAAATATTATGAAAACTGTAGAAATGTAGCTTGTTACAAGTATTTTCAGACAATCAGACAGACAGGCACAGGCAGAGAACTTAACCTCACTTGCCATCAAGAGGGCTTGGAAAGTCAATCCTTGGAAACAATCCTTCGTTATGCCTTTCAAGGTCACAAATTACCATGAGAGTTCTCTTACCACAGAAGTTAAGTAATTATATGATGATTTGTGTGACTTGATTAAATGCGTACTTTAATTGACGTACCTAATTGATTAATTAGGTACTTGATTAATTACGCAAGCTCATCAAAGATGGACGATGCAAGGAACATCATTGAGTAAATTGAAAAGCTGTTCTTTATTAATAAAACATAACGTAGAAACCCAATCCTGTCAAAATCCAGTAAATCAAGTCAACAAAGCATTTAATTTAAAGTTCAATGTGGGGTTGCTGGACGTCCAGTACGTGCAGCACGATCTATTGAGTGAATTTTGAATGAAACGGCGCGGAGGACCGATAGAGAGATAGTTGTTAATATAACGAGGAATCATATCGCATTCATTCATGTCTTATTTGCCTCACTCTAGAAAATTATCGAAAATTGAGGCTGTCACCTAAAAAGAAAAACATTGTAAAGAAAAAGATCCACTCGAAAATATAAAATTGAATCCATATTCAATAAACTACTTACATGTTGTGCAGAATGTTTTCATTCAAAATCGTAATTATACGACATTCCATTCTTGCACCAAAAAATCAAGCTTTCCAAACGAAAAGACGAGTTTATTGGACAGCACTTTTTGGCCACATTAAAGTGGTCAAATGTCAATAAATGTGCTCAAAAATATACTTAAAACGGCTAAAAATCGTTGAATTATTATTTATAGCAGAACTTTAGTCAACAGAAGTTAATCACCTCGAACTCGAACATTAAAAAATGTATACACAAAATTATGCTCATAAATGTATTTAAATTTCGTCAAAATTTTCCGAAAACTCGATAAAAACTGCCAAAAGAGCTGAAAATCCAAAACGTTTGTTGAATTCCAAAATATTATTTGAAACTTTTCTTTGCCATAAAATTGGTCGATAACAATTTTTTTTTAAATCAAATTGATCAAATCTAAAAACACAATAGAATAATACGAGCATAATACGATAACATACAAAAATTCGCTCATACGATCATGCTGCATGACTGGAACCGATTATGATGTAGAAACACTGGTGTGAGTGTCATTGAAATTGGTTCAAACACGAGGGAGCAGAATTAATTTCGAGAATGCCAAATTTACTCTTTTTTACCTTTTTTGATTTGAATTTCCCAGGGCCCAGCAGTGTTGGGCATAATCTTATCGTCTTATTACGATTGTAATCGCTATAATTATTCGTTGATTCTGAGTCAACTATGATTATATTCGTATTCGTGTAATCGTATTCGTATGTCGGCGATTACACGAATACAACCCATAAAAATGCGTCACAGTCATCAATTTTAATAGGGCGTCCCTCCTATAATATTTGAAGCCTTGCTAATATTACCTAGCATCAGAGGGACGTCTTTAAAGCGAATTCAGCGATAGGAGTCCAGCTTATTTGTCTCAAATCTATTTCAATAGGACGTCCCTCTGAAGCTAGATAATATTAGCAAGGCTTCGCATATTATAGGAGGGACACCCTATTGAAATTGATGACCGTGACGCATTTTTTTGGGTTGTATTCGTGTAATCGACGAGAAACGATTACGATTACACGAATACGAATATAATGGTAGTTGACTCAGAATCAACGAATAATTATCGCGATTACAATCGTATTTGTATTCGATGATAAGATAATGCCAAATACTGGGGTCCAGTCCGTGGAACGGCACAATACGTATCGACTCGTTTACGATGTTGAAACTCCAGTAATTAGTTCATCGAGATCGACAACGGACGGTGCACTTGTAGCCACCCTAATGGTATTGCATCAATGGTAAGCAGTAAACATCAAAAAACGTCCGTTTCAAATATGTTCTCTAAACTGAACATAGAAAATAAACTAATACCGGAGACTAAACAGAGAAGGATTTCCTGGGGCAACCCGTGTAAGCAGTAAAGTGACGTGATAAAGCGGTGAACAGGTCGGCCTCTGGGCCCCGGTGGTTTATGAACGTAGCGGAATTTACCATGAAAAACCTCATAAACAAGGTCCTGAGCCGGGGGCAGAGGCGCGGAAGAGATATGGAGTGGTGGGCCCCGTAAACTTGTTACGAGGAAGGTTTTGTTCCTGGATCCTTTCCTTCTCATCAGTTGAGATTATGGTAAGTTAGTTTTTTGTTTTGTTGGCAGCTCGTGTGAAGGTGAGGTACACGAGCGGTAGTGGTGATAATCCCCCCCGGCCCTCACGAACTGTTCCAGTGAGGCTTTCACGGTAGTCGGTGATAGCGGAAGACATCATCCTGAACGGTTGTTACTGGCGAAAGGGCGGTGAAATGTTTACTCTCGACATGGAGTTTATCACTTTAGTTGAGCTCATCACAGTTTTACCTCCAGCGTTACCCGAGTGAAACCGTTTTCGCAGATCGGCGAAGTACCGGGGAGCATGGCCATTGTTATAGAAGGGACAATGAATTGTGTCACGTACGAGGGTAATGAGAAGTCATGCAACATGGTCTGATGAGCAAATATCTCAATTTTCCTCGCTTCCCAGTCTACCAAGAGCAGAAGAACCATTGTAACCACTTTTGAGAAGTTGTAAAAAACTCTGAAGTCAAAGTATCGACTGTTTCCCCGTGCAAGAATGTGGTCAAAAATAATGTATTATAGTAAACCTATTGTTATTGTGAGCAAATTTAAAGAAATTACAGAGTTTGGATATCATGTCAATGAGTGAAACTAAACTGTACCTATCAATAAGTGTTTGAAGAGTTGCATTGTATAGCCCAGGAAGGTAATGATATTCTTAATTGAAGGGCAGACATTATAGTCATTGACCGAATGCCCAATCATGGGTGAGTTCTCGATCCCACTATTAGATGGAAGACAAATGAGTTGAAGAAAGACAGGATGATTGACACTGCGAAGAAAGTCAAGTACGAGCCTTGCATTCCCTATTTAGTCAACCAGTACGGTAAACAGAGCTGGACCGTCAAAGGATTGTAGTTTGGATTAAGCGGGGCAGCTTCAAAATTATTGGTAGATTTTTTTAAGCATCATAACAATCCCAAAATTGTCTCTGACTCCAAGTATTTTGTTTGCAAGGGATCATTCAATATTTTATTAATGGATGAAAAAAAAGTTGAAACCTAAAAGTTAGGCATTACTAAAGTAGGGCAGCTCACTGTTGTTGTTTGAATAAAGTTTTTTCTACGTATTTTAATGATTAATTAGAGTTGACACAGTAGAAATAGATTTGAAACTTGACATTTCCAGAAATAAGTAAACAGTTAAACTCGATTATATTAAGTAGTTCTTTCTATCAATCAATATTAAGCTATAGAGGTTTAATTAAATGAATACGTACTGCGGTGCACTTCAATATCAATTATTCCATTTTTCTTTGCCTTGAAACATTCTCTGAATATATATCTTAATGATAATAGTATCAGGTCTTCACTGCTTACAAATACAATACGGATTTACAATGTTTTTTAGCAGAATTTTAGTTAAAACAAAATCGCCGACAATTAATTAGGACATTTAAAAATTTTTACTCAAAATTATGCTGAAAAAAGTACTTGAATTTAATTATTATTTGCTGAATATTCTATAAAAACTGCCAAAAATCTAAAAATCCAAAATCTCTTTTGAATTGTCGAATTTCATTAATCTATATTTTTTGCCTTAAAATTGGTTTTTACAATTCGTTTCTACTGAAATTGCTGCAATTTCAATACAATTTAACATATTATAAACGATAGATAGTTTAAAAAAATTCGCTCATACGATCATGCTGCATCACTAGAACTTTTTAGTTTTAGGTCTTTGTGCGCACAGATATTGTTGACAATTGAATTATGACAATAAAAATTCTCTAAATAAGACAATACAAACCAATTTTTGAATTATAAACAAATAATATTTTTGATCGATTTTGCAGCACATTTTTGTAGCATGTGAAGCAAGCTTTTCAAAAGTAAAAGTTTCAAATGTTCCAGTTCATTGAAGATAATAAACTTCAAATAATATTTATTCTGCTTACAAGTATAAATTGGACGATTTAAAAACATGTAATGTTTTAACATTAGTGTTTAATGTTTAACATTAGTTGAAAACATGTAAATCTAGATGCGTTTTAATTGCCAGAATACTTGGAAGTTAAATAAACTCTTTTAAAACATGTAATGTTACTTTTAGAGATTTTTAAACGACGATTTTTGAAATGGCTAGCAATCAAACTTCTTCCTTTTGGAGATCTTGAACTTTTGGCGAATAATTTCAAAAAATGTACTAAAAAATGGCAAAAAACGGCTAAAAATCGTTAAATTTATATTTTTTGGTTGACTATTGCTTAAAGGAAGTTTATTACCTATAAAATAGAACATTCCAAAATATTTATGTACAAAATTATGCTGAAAAAGTACAAAATTCATTAAAATTTGCCAAAAAAATTATAAAAACTGCAAAAAAACTAAAAATCCAAAACTTCTATTTGAATAGGAGATTATTATTTAGAATATGTGTTATGCCATAAAAATATTGGTTAACAATTTCCTTGCTCTCAAAAAGCTCAAATTGAAAACAATTTAACATTATACAATACGATAATTTACGAAAATTCGCTCATACGATCATGCTGCATGACTGAGACTCTTTCAAATAGAAACCCCCATTTTTTATTGCAAATTCGAAACCTACAGGAAATTTCATGGAAAAATGACCCCAAAATCGAATTTTCGGGTGCACAAAAATGGGCGCAATGACGCGCGGAATGTGCATTAATTGTGAAATTTCAAGTTTTTGAAGATATTCAATTGCCACATATAATAATAATTTTAGTGTATTTTTTCACGCTCTTTTACAATATTACCAATATTCGTGTTACCAACTTTGAAAAACATCGAAATAGTGGCGAAAACTGCACATTTCCCCATTTGTTTTCCCACAGCACTGAGTGTACTAAAATTTCATTTTTTCTGTGATATCCCAAGTTGGCATTGTGAATACCAATAAAAGAACATCACCATCACGTGATTCAGATTTTTAAAATACCAAAAACCTATTATCATATTTGGCAATTGACTACCCTCAAAAACTCGACATTTCACGTTTAGCACACATTCTGCGCGTGATTGAGCTCATTTTTGAGCATTCAAAAATAAGAGTGATGGGTCATTTATCCATGAAATTGTATGTGCATTTCTAATATGCAATAAAAAATGGGGGATCTCATTTGAAAAATGCGAATAAGGAGTCGTCAATGAGAATCCGATTTCACCCTAGAATATATTTTTAAAAAATAAAGGGGATTTACTATACAGGGTTTCCCACGAGTCCCCCCCCCCCCCCCCCTCCTAACATATTTATATAAATTTATGTCTTTCACTCAAAATAACCAAATTTCGGCCAATATTCCGGTAAAATTGAATCAAATCAAGATACGGAAAGCTCCATGTGAATCAATGTTGAAAAACAATTTTGGTAGTTAGGAAACTTTGCGCGCTCGCAGATCATAAAATTCAACAAAATCGAGTGAGGTAGCAAGTTCACGAAATTTTGCGTAAAGTCCAAATCTGCTATAAAAAAAGAAAAAATGAAGTTGATGTTAATTGCGCTATGCGCAGCGTAGTCATATTTGAGACCCTTGGAAAAAAATCATGAATAGTAAATTTAAAAAATTCTTTCAAATACCTCCACGAATAAGGATTTTTAAAAAGTGGTAAAATCCGGGAATCGTTCCAAAATGCCTCAAAACGAATTTCCATGAAAAATGTTTTGGAAAATTTGATTCAATTTTGATTTTTAATTCTAAAATTCACATTCAGGTGTTGGTTAGTAGGATCAGAAAGTTATTTTATGTTTTTAGTTATTAGAAAATTTTTGTCGTTGAAACAACTAATTGCATATGGGTTGGCTTTTTAAAGTATATGCAGAAAATTTAAATGTTTGCAAACGGTTGTTTAATTAAAAAACAAATAAACCGCGGAGACATTCCTCTAGAGTCTAGAGCATCATATAATGAATCGAAGTTGGTTAGGGTCCAGGAAATTTTTTATTTAGAGGCTTGTCTCCATGTTTTTAAGAAGGGCATTGGTGAGGAATTCCTCAGCAGAGCGTGTCAGACTCGTACAGCTACTGATTCAAATTTGAGATTACCTGTGGTGAGAAATGAACTCTTTAAGCGTACAGCGCACATCCAGGCTGTTACCATTTTGTACAATCACAAAATCAATATTTTTAATTTTTCGAACCGTAAATTGTTCAAACACACTTTAATTGAACAAATTTTGGGCAGTTCATCTTCCTATTTATCCTAAAGATTTACTTAAATTTTTTGTCTACCTCTCTTTATTAGTTACTTGCATTGTCTTCTGTATATTACTTGATCTTTTTTTATATATGATTATGTTTTATAGATTAATTAAGACATATTCGTATGAATATGATTTATTGATGGGTTTTTGTTTGATGACTCTACCGGAGAGCACAAGTGATTTTTACTTATTGTCCGGTAGGCGGCAGTGCGATATTTATTTCATTTTTATTAGCTAAAATGTATTTCATACATCTTTATGTAAAAATTTCATTTTCGCCAATAAATTCTCTCTCTCTCTCTCTCTCTCTCTCTCTCTTGTAGAATCTTTCGAGCCATTGCAATTGCTTAATTTCTTTCGAATTTCGCTCGTTGGTATGATAATAAAACATGGAGTACAAATTTCGCAGTAACTCATCAAAAACCATCGGCGTCTGTTTTTGAAAAAGGCCTTGATTCACGAAGACAATAGGTAAGAAAGTAGAGCATTTTTATTAGAACGGAGATGAATTTTTCGGCTTTCATCTTTCTGAATAGACTACAGGAGGAAAAGTGGACTGAGGATTGAGTTAAGAAGGGGAGAGATAGGGTGAGCGACGACGTATTTGGCTTCAGACGGCGAAGTTTGCGGAAATCTGATTGTTCCCTGGAAAAACAATTTTTGGGAGGGCGGGGGGCGGAGGTGAGGGTAGAAGCCTTTTGAAAAAGTTTAAATTGCCTATTTGAATTCACAGAACGGATCACAAAGTGATATCAGCATCATTTTAACGTGCTACGTTGATCTCATCCCAACCCTTTCCCGCATCAAAGTTCGCTCAACTACCCCCCCCCCCCCCCCCCCCCCCCCCCCCGCCCTTCGCCTCCGTCCCGAGAGTCGACTTCAATTTTCATAGTTACGGTGAGGTTGATAACAATAACAGGAGATGTCGAATGCTTCAGGTTAGGAAGCCACTGCGTTTCAATTCAGCATCAAACTCTCTCCCTTCAGCCAACAGTTATATAGTTTAGAATCACCATAAACCATTAGGGACTCGTTACTCTATCATAACAATGTTATAATTAAGAAAACATGATGTATTTGAATTTTCAAGTGACTGTTGTGGTTAATTTCTGTTATTATCAAATTGAATACGCCCCCTTTAAGGTTAATTAACAGTATACGAAGAAGTAGGATAACCAAAACCATCATTCTAATATATACTCTCACTTTCATCCCATCTATTTGACTATAATAATAATAATAATCTGGCATGAGCGATGGCAGGGTGAGGTCACTGGTCTGCGTGGTGTCCTTCACGACTTGGGCCCAGTGGGCCCTTTCGTAACCCTACTCCCAAGGAGGGATCGAATAGTGGTCTACCGGGTTGCCACTGGCCATACCAGTCTTACTCACGGGTAGTGCAGGTGCTCGAGATGTTGTGTGTGGGAGGTGTGGGGATGATCTGTCCATCCGCCACTTTCTGGAGGACTGCCCAGCCCTTGTGGACCTCCGAGTCCAGCATCAGCCCCCTCAGTGGGTTGACGTTTTGTCCGGACCAGACAAGGTCCGATCCCTGTTGTTGTACCTGAGAGCCGCTGAGCTCTACTACGAACTGTGATATCTGATCTGTGATATATTTATATACATCTAGTCGTAGTTTTATTTCACTTTGCTGATTGTATATATTAGCATGTATATAGTTATTAGCCTGTTTTACATCTAGTCTTAGTTGTATTATTTTGTTTTTGGGGTTTTTTTTAATCCACTTTGGAGGCTGAACAGTGGTCATCACTGTATCCCTCATTCTTTCCCCGTCCGAGTTGCCAGTGGAGTCCATGATGGCGCCCCTTTTTAATCAAGGATGACAACATGGCTCCCCTTAGAATCGTGCCACTTCCAGTGTCCCTTTAGACACCTTGTTCAATGCCGCTAATGACCCTTCTGATTGAGGTGCGGCTTAAACCTTAAAATGATAATAATAATAATAATTATAATAGGTAGTAAGTTATTTATTGCCATATCAAAAAACCGTTTTACAGAATAAGAAGATGGAGCAATATGTCGACCTCACAAAAAAATAAAATAAATAAATAAATGAATAAAATTTTAAAAAATCTGCCAAGCTGGGTGTGGCCCATAGTTTCCTCATTTACGTATCATAAATGTAGAGATCAATGAAAGTTTCAAATGAGCTTGAAAAATTCCATAAAGGAAAAGAGTAAATCTTGACTGGGCAAAACCTTTAGTGCTGCCCCCAACTTTTTAAACCAAAATTAAGTAATGTAAATATATGTTAGGATGTTTCAAATGTCTACGATAAGAAAGAGGGGATTTTAATGATTCCAAATCATATTTGTAAAATTAGAAAACGATGGTTCGAAGTGGAGAAGTCTCGTTTTGAAAATTTGGGTGGGGGGGGCTAAAGTACACCCGATAGGTAAAATAAGGTCTTAAATCCAAGGTTGGAAGTTTAGATTTAAAAGTTCACCTCAGCACTTCGAAACCCCCATTGCTTCGTACAAGGGCAATGACTTGAAGTAGACAATTTCCAAATTAAGATGTCGGTTTAACAGGTGAAATTGAGCATTTTAGACCTTTCCTTAATTGATTCCAAAATCCCCAGCTTCTGGTCTTCTAAGACGGCCTTCGTCTAAGCTCCAAAGTTCGACGGTTCAAAAAGATTTGTATAAGGCACCACTGAAAGTCTCAAATGTACTCCTCCAAGCCCATCCAGTCCGTCTCTATCGTCACTTTGATAACTGTGAGGTTGGCAATTCGATTGCCAGACACTCTGAGAACCCTAAACAGGTATTCTGCATTTAGTTTTCTTTATCTAAAAAACCAAGATATCGAGAATACAAATTCCATAAGTTGTAATAACGGTTGCTGACAAAATGAGATCAGCAAGAGGAAAGTAGAAGGCTGCCCAAGAAAACCCTAATACTTTCTTGTGTATGACGAAAAGATGACAGACACTATCAACCCCTACTTCCAGGGATTCAGGATTTCAATAAAGCGGTTTCGTTCGAAATTCGCCCAAAAATGAGTTAAATAATGCTCAGCTGGACATTATTATTATTCACTAGATTGAAAGGCCGCATAAGGCTGTTTTCGACCTAAATGCGCCCTTAAATACGTTTGAAACAAGCCCAACCACTCGTTTCCAATTTTAGCCTCAAGTTTTGAAGAAATATATAAACCAACAAATTACGAATATATTAGTATCCGAAACAATTATGAATATAAATATTTAATCAAACCTGCCACATACTTATTCATAAGCCCTTTCGAGGGTACGATCGACAATTATAGCCATTCCATTAAATTTGAGAGAGAGAGATGAAAAACATTGAACTCCATGGAATCCATATTCACAGTAACCAGTTGATATTTGGATGTCACGTATTCACAATAAATTAATACCATTATAAACGTAACGGTAAGGGTCAGCCCTAGTACAGGAATTCATTGCTATTTATATAATTAATTTTAGTAATATGAAATCAAGTATGATGTATGATGAATGATTAGATAACCAACCAGCAACCACTAGTAAGCAATTAGGGGCGACTTATTTATTGTCACAGGGCAGAGACGAGTATAAATTATGGATCTTTACCAACGGTGCAATTAGTTTCAATGTTGCATCAACACAATCAACGTTATAGTTAACACTCTTTGACTTTGTTTCGTCAAAGAAGAACATTATTCATAGTTTATATTTTCGATAATAGAAGGAGGTGCAAGGTACATATAACAAGAATAAACATGGCACCTACGCATGGATGAATATTCGCATACTGAGTAGTAGAGAGATACAAATCAGATATTTCATGTTGAAAACATACATTGAAATTTGCTTGTCTTTTGGTTCGTGTAAATATTTGATAACTTACTTACTCTCTCTTCATATCACATTATCAATCAAACTCACTAATATTGTTTAACAGGAGGTTAGTCAGTAATTGTGTACCTCTACAAAATCATATTACTGAATAATCGAACGTGTACCAAACGTAATCCTTTACAACTCAGCATGCTATTAATGAAGACGGGGTACCATATAAAGGTTTTTCGGTCCACAGTTAGTCTCTAAGCGCTAATAGTAACCACTGATAAAATGCTGTTGTGAATATGGGACAGGCATAGTGGTTATTAGTTGAAATACCTCAAACCTTTGGAATCGGCTCTATCACATTTACAGTGATAGACATTTAAACAACAAGTAAAGTAAATCCTCGTCATTACTTAAGATTACATTTATTGTACCTGCCTAGCCTTAAGTTTTAGTTTGCGACTATAGATGGATGTACTGTAGCAAAAGTTGTTGTAGGGTCTGGGTCCAAGAATGAAGAGGAAACCAACCTCAGCTTCCAGAACACGTGTGATCAAGCACTCGACAGCTGCAACCAGCGGATGTCATGCAGGAGTGCGCTCTCTTCAGTGATGCAGTACTGCAACAGCACAAGATGCCGCCGCGAACACTGCATGCAGTCGCTCCAGAACTTCTACAGAAACGTCGATAAGCACTGGAGCCTCGAAATCGCCTTCTGCCTTTGCAAGTAAGTTCACTCTCAATTAACACACTTGAAATCTTGCATCAATCGTGCCATAATGTGATGTTGATTGGATTGACTTGTAGAAATGGATTGTTAAAAGTTCCAGGCATGTAACATTACTCGAGTGCAAATGTTCAAGTGACATATGGAACAGACATTTTCAATACAGCAATATGTAGTTGAAACATTGAAGAAAAAAATAATAATAATAATGAACAAATAACAGTTATAAGCTAATGTTTCTACCTGATACAGCGACATGAAAAAGCCTCAACCATACAACAGTTTTTTCATGAAACTCAAACTCTAGATATCTTTTCAACTGTTGAACCGCAATTTTCGGCAACTCAACTGAATACGAATGAAGGAAAATTTGACTCCGATGTCATAAGTGATCAGAATGAATTTCCCATAATTATATATTTCGAGCATTTCTAATTCAAAGTTTAGTAGTAAGTTACATATTTAGAGCATAGAAAGAGTGCACAAATAATATTCAAATTGCTCATTCAGATGTACAACAAAATTCTTTTTCCAACAAATGGCCCTTTATCCATGAGCTGTATAACTAATAACAGAGTTTTACAGAGTGTTACGTCTGCCAAATTGGGTGGGCTGTATTGATCATTCACTTATTCTTACATAGACGTTTAGAATTAGTTGAAGAACAAAGTACGACTTGGAATGATTGATTGCGAAATAGAACAGAAATTGTGTGCAGACATGCAAACATAGGAAATAGGGCTACAATTCATATTTACGCATGCGCATACGTGCCATCAACCAACGGCATTCACCTATTAATGCATACGCGAGGCGATGGAATCAGTCGAGAGGTGAACTTGCGCTACCCTAAAAAATGTCATCAAAATCGGTCAACTAGACTCGATGTGTCGACCAACCATCAATAATCACCCAACCAATCGCGACAAAACACATTGGGCATCTTCCGGGAATATACACCCAACTACCCCCCTAAATTGAATGAAATCGTACCAACAGATGATGAAAATAAAACCAGTCATGCAGCATGATCGAATGAGCGAATTTTCGTGAATGATCGTATCTTACATCGTTGAATTGTTTTGAAATTTAAGCTTTTTGAGCGCAAAGAGATGTTTAACTATTAATTTTATGGCGAAAAACGAATTCTAAATAATAAAATCTGCCATTCAAAAAGAGATTTTGGATTTCTAGGTTTTTTGCAGTTTTTATCGATTTTTCGCAAATTTTAATAAAATTTAAGTACATTTTTCGGCCTAATTTTATACATTAATTTTTGAATGTTTTATTTTCTAGTTAATAAACTTTATTTGAGCAATATTCTGCAAAAAAAATCAATATATCGATTTCTATCCGTTTACAGCCATTTTAAGTGATTTTTTCAGCACATCATTTGGAATTTAATGTTCTCAAAAAGTGCTGGCCAACAAACTCATCCTTTCATTTGGAAAGCTTGATTCTTTGGCGCCAGAACGAAATTTTTATCTCTATCTCAAGGAGGGTTATCGTCAGGATTACACACAGACAGACAGACAAACACACACACACACACACACACGCGCGCGCACACAAACACACACACACACACACACACACACACACACACACACACACACACACACACACACACACACACACACACACACACACACACACACACACACTCCCACACACACACACACACTCACAAACACACACACACACACACACACAGTTTACACATACATATACATATATATATACATATATATATATATATATATATATATATATATATATATATGGTATATATATACATATATATATATATATATATATATATATATATATATATATGACAGGGGACTGTCTAGGAGCTAATCCGCACAATTCCAGAAGTTTTATCAAAATCGGTCCACTAGTCTCGGAGTTTTGCCTGTGTCAATCAATCTTAGTTTTGCCATATGCGCAATAGTTATTACTTAACCAATTACGATACGATTCTTATGGCATTAACCTGGAACATGTACCCAACTATCCATGGGATAAGTCGGACTTATAGATGATAAGAAATCGATGTTATAATAAATTCTAGTTTGTGCATGCGCAAAAGCTACCTACTAATAATCTTACGGTTATAGAGGACCGTCTAGAAGCCAATTTGCAAAACCCCTGAAAATTTCATCAAAATCGGACTATTGGTATGGTTTTGGGCGGGACAAGGATTTACCACAGATACGCAGGCTAGGGTTAGCGGAACCCAAATTTATTAGCAACCTCTGGTACGCAAGAAGCAAGTGAAACTCAATTTTGGAAGCCTTTTTTTTAATAACTTTTTGCAGTACCACAAATCTTCCGTATCCATTGGTTGCGAGGAAGCAATATTAGTTAGTTTAAACGTATAAAACGTGTATTAACTCTCAATTAGGTCATGTCCATAAGTCGTAAGCTGACATATTGTTCTTTGCGCCCACTATACTTGTTTAGTTTTTTAAGGAAAGAAAAAGTTCTTTATGTTCAGAGATTATTTCCAGAACTTGGAACTTTTTGTTCATGGTAGAAACTATAACGACCGGCACGCAAAGTGATAACCCGGTACATATACCTGAATCCAGGTACGTTTGGTAGCACTACTAATGAACGTCCTGCGATATAGGTGCAAGTAGGGTAAACCTGTACACTTAATTCAAACGCTCATTAAAATTGACTTCATCATCCTGGAGCTGTTTTTTCCCATTTAAACGCACAAAAATAACTGAGATATGATTGATTTTAAGCTCCGAACCGGCCTATCCTGAAGCTTTCTTGCTTGGAAACACAGCAAGCTCTTTTGGTTGGATTTTACACAGTAAAATTACATGATGCTTGCTTTTTAGTTACTGAAAAATGAACAAAAAAAACCATGGTCGGAAATTAAAAAATGCATTGACTTGGCACGCACTGTTGGTGTGGCCGCCAGCAAACAGGCGTATAAAAATCTCAATACGATGGTAAAGGCTCTTTTGGCCAATTCTTGTGCGTTTCGTACTTTTGGAGGGCATCCCCATCATAGCCTATGATACATTGTAAGCCTACCGTACACGTCTACTAGGGTATGTTGCTGCCGCCTCCTCTTCGATGCTGCTACGTTTAATCGACTATAGTAAGCATTTTAATCAGCTACTTATTACTACAGTAAGTATTATATAAGGTTGGTATATGGGGCAGTACTAGTGAAATAATAAATGCGGTAATCGGCAGGCATCATGTAATTTTACTGTGTGTGTGCGTTTCCAAGCAAAAAAGCTTCAGGATAGGCCGGTTTGTAGCTTAAAATCAACCATATCTCAGTTATTTTCGTGCGTTTTTATGCGAAAAAACAGCTCCAGGATGATGACGTCAATTTTAATGAGCGTTTGAATGTAAGTGTACAGTTTTACCCTACTGGTACATGTTCTGCATTCTGTTTGGCAACATTACAGGCATACCCCCCCCCCCCCTCTCACACACTCTCTCTCTCTCTCACTCACTCTCTGAAGAGCATGTGGAAGGGATTGGGAATTGAATCCCAAGTCGATTTAAAGTTGGTTTTTCTAGGAAACCCTTTTCAATTCAACTCATGCACGAGCTGAAAGGAGGCGATGGGACAGATGGCGGGGTTGGCTCCGTAGTTCTCTTTTCTGATGACTTCCTTCTGTAAAGCTTATTCGGTCGGTATGAGCGTCTAGGTGAGAGGGATACAAAGGGGAAAACTTGACTGCATACATACAAAAGAAATTTCCATTCAGTAGCGTACCTTCAAGATGGATTTCGATTCCTTTCCATATACCTCTCCAAGGTACTTACTCAAGCCACGTGAGGCACCACAAGAAAAAAAAAAAAAAAAACAGTCATGCCTCACTTTTAAAAAAGCCTCTCAGATTTTTTACCATATCACTGGTGAATAGTAAGCTCAACTTTTTGTGTACTACAATTTTGAACATTCATTTCTTTCTCAACAACGTTCTGCTTTGGAAATCACGTTTGATATCTCCGTTTTTGCTAGTGAGTCTAACAAGGTTGCATAAGCATTTTTCTCTTTTATGAGCTGGATAATTAATTTACATCAAAATCGATTATTCGAGTCTAATTTCACGTTATTGATCTCCCTAACTTTTTTCGGTTCTATGTCTGTTTGTTTGTCTGTCTGTCTGTCTGTCTATCGGTCCTTTCTTCCCCATAACTTCCACAATTATTGCATGTTTTGACGAACATTTCCCCGGGGAATTCATCATATTGTCGGTTGACCATTTGAACTAGTGTACGGCAGCCGGCATGCAATAAAGTTAGTGAATCGTATGTCAGCGTACTGGGAACCACATCATACGAACCTTTTCAACCGGTACCTATTCATCCTTAAACCAAAATTTGCCCGCTAGCGAATGGTTCCGATTGGCTATGATTTGGAGGATACTCAGAACTAAACGTCAGATTAATCTCCGTGAGTTGCATTATGCTATAAACAATGTGGCCACTGCACATTAGCCCAATATATGGGTAACATGAGAGGGGTCGAGCGTGCATTAATTGGTGGCAAATCTTTTTCTTTTTAGGATTGTTCGGTATGGTAAGGGAAGCCCTGCCTAAAATTTTGGTAGACAAAAAACCTCGAAATGTTGGCACTTATTTCGGTTATTTGTTTAAAACTAAAAAATTACATAATACTGAATATTGTATTCATACCAAAATTGAATTAGACAAAATTCTCTACAAATGCACTGGTCAAACTTGATTTTGCATCATATTATCCCTCACCTTAAGGTCCTTGTAGTTTGATGAAATTTTCCAAAAAATCTTAAAATGCAGGATTTTGCTCATTTTTACTTCTATATGACCGTTTATGGTGCTTATTCTATTTTTTAATTATACCTATGTTGTAGAAATATTAATAGGATGTACACACATGTACATATGAACGATTTGGAAGAAAAGATGGACTTTATTGAATTCGTCCGTTTCATCAGTGGAGGGTGTTTTACCATGAGACGAAGTGGAAAGTTCTGGAGTGGTATTTGGTCTGATATGACTATAGAGCAGACATTGATGAGGTCTAGCAAAGTTAAAGGGGGTCTGTGGACACAAGGGAACATCCATCTACAGTACATTTGTGATGTTATGGAATCCTATTGTCATGTTTCTGCAGTTTCATCTGAGCAACACGTTGATGCAAGACCTTCCAGGGTGGCTCGAGATGAGGCCGATGTGCAAGGGATGTACGACTTAAGATACTACCTCTTCGTCAAAATTTCTACAAAGGCCAGGTTCAATTTTCCCAGACTACCTTCAACACTAGATGCAGCTGACCAACACAGTTTTAGGAAATGTTTTTAGGTTCACTGCTGGTAGGGCAACAACTTAGATCCGTTGAAATGCAGTTGGAAACGGAACAGCCCCGGTCTCACCCCCATCCAAATGAAGAAAGAACCTGCACCCCAATCATTGCTGTAGCTATAGTGTTTTGCAACTGCAAAAAAGGTTGCAACAGTGCGCACACCTGCTGAAAATCTGTTCTCATGTGCACCCCAACATGCAAGAATTTTTTGGGCACATCGTGCTCCAACGTCCCACTAATTGATCGACGATGACATTGACGGGGATGTCACTGAAGTGAGAGATGTGGAGAGGAAGGACAAGACGAGGGAGAAGAAAATATTACCGAACCTGATGATGAGGAACAGGCATTTTCAGAGGATGAGGAACGTCAACCTGGGCCTTCAATCTAAACGTCTGAGAATTATATGAATCACTGACAAATATTATTTTATTATTGTTGTAAATACTTATGCTATTGTAAATATTTATGCATATTGTAGATATTTATGCTATGTTGTTCTTCCATTACATTTCCTTATTTGCTGGGGGTGGTGTGGGAAACGATGATTCGGAAAAGGAAGGTCTATTAGAGGCACAAGATATTTCGTGCCATAACAAGATCACTAGTTTGTTACGGGGCACAAGAGTGGGGGTACAAAAAATATGAACGAGTGGAAAAACTATTAAAATATTATATGAAAAAAGTATTAGCATTTCCACAAAACACTCTCAATTATATATTATACGCCGAAAGTGAATTTCAGCCTATATTCATGTACACAATGAAAATGAGTTCCAGTTAGGCAGCCGAGCTGAGCGCACGTGTTTTTTGCGAGCTCCGTAGTATTGATTTTGCAAGGTTATATTGCGATTTTTTTTATTTTTTATTTTTTTTATTTATTTATTTTATTTTTTTATTAACTCTCTGCAATAACAATTTTCATAAATTTCTAACGGGTAGATTTCTGGGAAAAGGTCATTTTTGCGATTTTGGTTGGTGATTTGTTATTTACCAAATGAAAAGGTCCATTCGACCGAATACCGTATTCCTTAATCAGCAGCACTCGAAGAGCCGACCGGTGTCGCGTCAAATAATTGCAACTACGGGAATGTCGACCTCCGAGTTACATCAGGTAATTCAATGCCTTCACGTAATGACAACCAAACTTCAAAACTGCGATTGCATTTCTCACAATACATCTCTCTCTCTCTCTCTCTCTCTCTCTCTCTCTCTCTCTCTCTCCTCGTTCGCTTGTGTTCACAATTATTGAACAATTTGTAATAAAATTTGCTGCTGTTCATATAGGGCGGAAAAAATTGTGGAGCGGGTCGTAATTGTCCTACTACTCCTAAACAATTACTCTCCTAAAGTCATATTAAGTACTTTTCGCATCCTTTTCAGTGTACATTGTCAACAACCACGAATTTTGGCATAATACGAAAGACGCCATAAGTATTTTTATTTTTATTTTTTTAATATATATTTTAAATAAGTGATGGTAGTTTGTACCTCTAATTTCTTCCTTACAGTGCGTCAAAGATTGGGAGTCAAGATTTTGATTGAACCTGTCGATACCACCCATAGCACTTACAAATTGAACATCTTTATGATTTTGAGAATTTTTCAAAACATTCTTGGGCTGCTTACGTTTGGTATGATGTGGTTCACTTCCTCAATGACATAACTTCTATCATACCCAATCAAGTCGAACTGATTGCCACATACATAATTTATATTTATACCTTTGACTCACATGTGCATCCTCATTAGCGAAAATGTTACACTACCTAATTATTTCACGTTCACTTTTAAGTATACTATCTGGTAGGTGATGTATATTCACCTCAATCTTTTCTCCACTTTCTTTTTCAATTTTTGTCTATCGTCAGTTTGAAATATTGTGGTTTCAACATTCCATAAGAGATAAAAAATCGTTAGTTGGTGAAAGTAGAACTCGGTTGAATAATATGAGAAGCCTATTAGTTATACTAAACAAGACTAAAAAAAAAACCCTAGCACACTGTATATACAGTCAATGTCCTTGACATATGCCAAGTACTCGTTTTCACCTACGGGTTGAGGCATGCGTTCAAGCTCGCATTACCAACTAAGAAGGTTGGTGCCCGAGTTTATGGACAATGTTCCAAATGCCGAGGTCCCCTGAAACAGACTCACCCCCGGGAGTCAATTCTCACGAACCTTAACCCCGCATCTGCAGAATGGACTGCGAGTTAAGGTGATGAAACCTCTGCCCCCGCGAATCTAACCTCAACTGGGGAGTAGGCAGGTAGTGCTTTGGGAGGGCGATGGTAAACTCGGGACTAATCCTATCGATAAACTCGGCCCCAGTGTAAAATGGCCTGGCAATGATACTTTGGGGCGACGATAAATTCGGTCCAACCCTTATATTACCTGGAAATGAGACATTCAGAAATGTAAAACTCGGCCCACAACTGAGCTGAAGGAGTGAATAAGTGAACGAATGATCAAATTTTCAGCTTTTATTCTATTTCTTGTATCTAAACATAAACATCTAAACAATCGTCATACAATACAATACAAACTCAATACAATAATACTACAATATCAACACAAACAGTTAAAAATGCAAGGTATTTAGGGGTGTATTTCGATGAAAATCTAAAGTGGGATTGGCAAATAAAAGAAATCAATAATAAATTAAGAAAATTAATTTACATTTTTGCAGAATTGAGTGCCTTTGTAAATACGAAATAGCTGATGATGGTGCATAACGCGTTTGTCAGTTCTAGTTTATTGTATTGTCTTCCAACGCGGAATGGAGGGTATGCCTCCGTATATAAACCAGTAATTGGAACTCAAAAACCAATTATCCGCATCATAACTAATTCCAATTACCTCAAACATTCTCTGCCCTTATTCAGATGATTGAAGACTCTTCCTTTCCCAAAGCTGATGGAAATAGCTTGTTTAAAACAAATTATAATGGAGAATGCAATACATTCACCTGTCCATTCGCTGAACAAAGGTCAAAGGAAACCTATATAGTCAATTTACCATCACATCGATCAACTCTTGCGCAGCTGCACTATAGATATAAGGCAATTAATGTATTAAAGCAGTTATCATTAGATAATAAAAAGAAACTTCTGCTAGGAAACACTAAGAACATATTTAAATGTTTAACAATTATCTATTTACATGAACTGTAAAATATGGATGTATTTTAGTTAAGAGGAAATAATATTTAAGTTTCATTGATTTGACGAGGACTGTTGTTATTCGTACGAGTGATAGGATGAGATGATTTGTGGCTGGGGGAGTGACCAGGGCCTCATTTCCCAATGCGAGCTATTGCAGCTCATATGGGAAATTAATTTTCTAGCATTATTTGATTGTTTTATTTAGTATACAAAGTATTGTTTCATTATATCAAAATGACTGTAAATTTTCAATTTCTATTTCTGTAATTTGCCATGAAATGAATAAATTAAAAAAACAAAACAAAACAAACAAACAAAAAACAAAACACAAAAAAAAACATAGATACAACTTTCATTCGGATTGAGCGTAATGGCTGCTGACCCTTGTCACGAGACCATACGGTATCAGACTGCCATTTAGGTATCTTTCCTTCTTGGTATTCTTGCCTCTCGGCTGGCTGATCCTCTGCTTTGCGTTCCGCCAAACCACTGAGGGCTTTAGCATGAATTTTCCTTTGTGAAAGGACCTCGTGATTGTGGATTTCAATCTCCGATATCGCATAGGAGGGCCCAACAGTTTTTACGAATGCTTTGCATCTATATTTGTAGAACCTAAAAAATGAATAATCATGAGACACCGAGCATAGAACACAAAGAACTCGAACAAAAATACTAGGATTCGAAACGTTGCTTAACGCCAACTTGTTTCTGCAGTGGCCAACTCTCTCCGCTTCATAAATATAAATCGGTCGATATCCAACTGCACACATCCTCGCTCACTTATAATAATATTCGCTTCTTGGTGGGACATCTCGATGAGAACTGACGTTGGGCCAAATCTACCATCCTCGTTATCTTGACGCCCCAAGGAGGGGGCGAGTTTACTACTTCTACCCAGGTCTCAACTGTGACCCTTGGACGTTTGGGCCGACTTTGCTACCGCCCCTTTGGCAAAGTCTATGGACCTGTTGCCTAGCCCCCCCTCCGCGGTACAATTTACTGAATACGGCAAGAATGGTCGCTAGCCCGGCACAGAGATATCTTATCGCTTTGCACAGAGATCCTAGTAATGCGCACTCGAGCTAATTTTTTCATAATAATCATGATTGCTTGAGGACGAGAAAAGGGAAAATGGACCGTCATAAGAGAGATCCCCCTTCTTACAAAAGGTTGACATTTGTTTAGGAGAGCCTACCCCTTGTGGACTGCGCTTTTCTCACCACCGGCAAGCCGGTGGGACACAATTCTCACTCTCCGAAGAAAGCGGGAGGAACGGAATGACTCACCGATCAGGAGCCCTTGCTCGGAGCATTCCTTGCAAGGTACCTACAAGCACTGCAGGTGAAGGTGAACCTTCTGACTGGTTCTCACAGCAAAGGGAACTGGTATCCAAGTTTATAGCAAAACTTACATGCCGAGACACATTACCAGGGTACAAGTCCCTAGTGATGTGATCTCTTCCCCTAAGCACCCTGGGACCAGTGTCCCTAGGCTGGGTTGTGCTCAACCACTGCCGCCACGAATCCTAACTAATGGATCGTCAGTCATCCGCAATAGCTTTTCAAGTGCTACCGCTAAAGTAATCAACGCCTCATTCTGCCTTTTCATTTCTATTAATTATTTTCGCCGCCAAAAGTATCTTCATTTTATAATTTTCTTTAATACAAAACGCGGCTTCATAAACGGAGATTTTCCCTGATTAGGAAATTTCCCGGCCTGTGTTGTTCATGTGGCCCCGATCAGCATCCGTTCCCGATTCCTGATCACCTCCGCTGTATCAGGACAGCTATTATAATAAAGGTCTCATTTCAGACAATTTGCTTAAAAGAATAAAGAAAATCACTATGATTAGTCCGTTGGGGAAAAATTAGTAATTGTTGGGAATAGTTGTTACTTGATATGATTGGTGATAATAACTGTCACCTGGAAAATTGGAACCAAGAGTTGGTAAAGTTTTTTGTTGTTAAGAACTTTTGAAAATATCTGGAAATTATGCCGTGAATCAATGAGAATAGAGCTTTGAATATTCGCTCATAAATGGTGATGGTGCTTGATTGGAACTTTTTAATTTTATATGCACTATTTTCGCTTCCTCGCTACCGAAGGCTTTGTGTTCATGATAGAAGTCAGAAAATTTGTGTCCTCAAAAATCTAAATTTCAGCATGCTTTTAGAAATTGCAGCCGGGATAGTGTTGACAAAATTTGTTGGAAAAAAACACGTTTTTCCGGCTTAACCCTCTCCATTCCCCCCTTCCATCACGAAGTCAAAAATTTCCGAGGTTCGTTGCACAACTAGACTAAAATCGGGATCGAACAAGGAAAGAATCTCGAAAATCGGTTGAGAATTGTGGTCTGGGCAGCGTCGACAAAATTTGTCACACACACACAGACGTACACCTATGGTTTTGAATGTTCTGAAACGGATTTGTATGTGGTTACTTTTTTTTTAATGCTTGGGTTGTCCCCCACCCCTCCTGGATCAATCCCAATAGATCGTCTTTCTCAAATAAGAAGCCTTGCCTGTATGACCTAGTATCTGAGGGACGTCCTAAAAATGTACTCACCCACAAATATGGGTATTTTTGAACCGAATGCAATATGGTCTTTATGGATATGAATAAACTAGTACCAGGTTTGTAGATTACCGAATTTAAAAAAATAAAATCTAATAATAAATCAAATAAAAAATAAAATAAATAAATTCATGAAACCCGTAACTCGAGAACGCGTGGTATCTGAGAGATAAATCTTAAATTTTATTACTGAAACGAACATCTTAGTCCTAGGTTGTGCAAAACCAAACATAAAACCCCCAATAAACATTTTCAGCTCAAAAACTTTTAGTTTGGCCAATAAACGGGTAGGAAGATCGCTGTGACGTAGCTGTGCAATGGAGCAGAGGGTTTCCCCCAGACGTGCGAGGGCGGTGACGACATCGTGCAAATGAATTTCAAGAGCGCTTTTACTGGTCACATACCCATCATATAGCCCTTTTTTAGAAACGTATCGCTCAGATCTTTCCACTGAGCTAATAAAAAATAGCCATGAAAATTCTCCCATTTTAATTGTGCTTCTACAGCTTATTTACCGGTTGGCGTGGTTTCATCACTCATTCCCAACATCTACTAGGTACAGTCAAGGTGGATTTACATCCATCCGGCATTGCGGAAATGCGGCAATCCGTAAATGCGTTCGGCCTTCTGATTGGCTAGTGTCAGTCGGAAGAGTGGGGTGAATCTTGCCGGACAAGTACTCTTGAGACGGACTGTCCACATCTGAAAAATTATATATTTTACCGGATTGCCGCAATTACGTCATCCGTCAGGAGCTGTTGTTGGTTGTGTTATCTTGTTTTATGGCTGTGGTCGAGTGCGAGTCCGTATTTTTACGATCCTCGAATTTTGATTTCATTTATAGAAAATATATTTCTGTAGCGCTCGTGTATAAGAATAACAATAATAAATAAATAAAATACTCAAATTGAACACGGTTTCAAGCAGATGAGGCCGAATTGGGTTAAAAATACCTAGGTGTAGGTACCGATTTTGCGATCTCACAAACAACTTACCTTCCTAAAGATCCTATTCCATTTGTGTTTTGAGACATTCTTTGATTATAGATTGGCAATTTTCTATTTTTCGAATAAGTAGGTATTTGAGAAGAGATAACATTTTTGCAATACGAAAAGGAAGTATAGAAATACTACTTGTCCTTACGATATGGACAGATTACCTACGTTAAGTAAGTACTGCTTATGGTGCATCAATGCATAAATCATTTGTAATGTACCAACCTACACAGATTTTTGGGTAGAAATATAATATTATCTTGGGATAAGCAGTTTATGAAAGGACCGAATAACTACCCAACAGTCTCATTTCAAAACGACGTCGCCTTTGCAGTTTTGATATATGTACATACATAACAATTTCTTCTGTATGCCCTCATGATTTTTTATGAGTTTATGGAGCTATGATGCCCGTGAAATGTGTGATAGGTTGGAGAAAATTCGGGAGGAAATAGGTCCGTTCGTAAAATGCAATGGTGATAGAAGACACAAACATTGATAATGCAATGATAACACAACCGGATGGTTATGAACGGCCTCCCGTAATTCCGCACTCCCCTCCACCCCCCACTCTCCGACAACTATCCATAGGATTGAGATAAAAATCCCGTTCTTACACAAAAAAATCAAGCTTTCCAAATGAAAGGATAATTTCGATGGCCAGCACATTTTGAGCACATTAAATTGGCCCAATTTCAATAAATGTGCTCAAAAATCACTAAAAACGGCAAAAAATCGTTAAAATTGTAATGTTTAGCAGAATTCCAGTTCAGAAAAAAAAAATTATTAACGTTTAAATAGAACATTAAAAAAGTTTTGCACAAAATTATGCCGAAACACTTACTTAAATTCTACTAATATTATTAGGTGGGAGGAGGTTACTTATCTTGAGAAAAATGCTTAAATTCCATTCTGTTTTGGCTCATGTCGGAGCTTGATATCGCTGGTCTCTCTCATTGTTTGAGATAAAACCAAAAGAATAGGGTAGGGCACCTAATCCAATAGGTACCTAATCATGAGATATAATATGAACTTTGTCAGATTGATCTGGGGCCTCCGGCGTCTACAAGGAAAATTGATCCCTTGATTATTTTGAGGAGTGTATGATTTTTGTTTGAAATACACTTTTATGAAACTGTGTAACATGGATTTTGGAAGGGAATTCACGTTACTGACGGCCGAGCGGAGCGAGGCCTTGGGCCTGCGCGCTAGTACGTACATAAATAGAACTTCTTCATAATTTCATGGCTGATATTTTCTAAGCCACAGTCAGTATTAAAGCTACATCAAGTCCTAAAACAGTTGAGCGTAAAACATTAAAGAGAGCGACCGAGAGAATCGGAGGATGGAATATTTCACAGAGTAAACTCATCAGTTGTTCTTTTTTTTTCTTTAACAAGCACCTACTACCTACGTTTTAAACAGCATGGTTCTAGGATTGGTTATACAGGGATAATTCCATAAGAGTAGTTCAATCTGAATTTGGACAATGTTTCATGCAAATATTACCGATTTTTACAACTAACGAACGGCATTATTTCGATTTTTGACTGATTTTTCAACTTTGAAATTTTTGAAAAATTGATACATATTCTTATAGGAAATTTTACGCTGATTCCGGATATACCACATGTTAGTATGCTGAAAAAATTATTTCGCACAACAAATCGCAAAAAACAGGCTATTTTGAAATTGTTGACTACATTTTTGAAAATTTTAACCCAACGATGTAATCCGATCATGCATGTCAACGAACTTGAACTTTCGTTTTGTGTCCTTAACATTTTAAAATTTGTTTGAAGTTTCTAGCACAATTCTGCGGACAGTTATCGTCTGGAATGACACATACATACATACATACATACATACATACATACATACATATATACATACATAAAAAAAGTTGTTCAGAATAGTCTAAAACGTAACCAGTCATGCAGCATGATCGTATGAGCGAATTTTCGTAGATTATCGTAACATTATATTATATTACTGTTTTGAAATTTGTGCATTCCGAGTACAAAGAAATTGTTAACCACCAATTTTATGGCAAATAAACTCGTTCCAAATCATATTCTACGAATAAACAATGTTTCATGCAAATATTACCGATTTTTACAACTAGCGAACGGCATTATTTCGATTTTTGACTGATTTTTCAACTTTGAAATTTTTGAAAACTTGATACATATTCTTATAGGAAATTTTACGCTGATTCCGAATATACCACATGTTAGTATGCCGAAAAAATTATTTCGCACAACAAATCGCAAAAAACAGGCTGACATTTTTGACTACATTTTTGAAAATTTCAACCCGAAGATGTAATCCGATCATGCTGGCTAACGAACTTGAACTTTCGTTTTGTGTCCTTAACATTTTAAAATTTGTTTGAAGTTTCTAGCACAATTCTACGGACAGTTATCGTCTGGAATGACACATACATACATATATACATACATATATACATACATACATACATACATAAAAAAATGCGTTAAACTTCAGAATATGATTCAGAATAGCCTGAAACGAATTTCTGCGTAACATTTTTTTCAAAAATTCACATTCTACAAATTTTGAGGCGAGAGCAATAGCTTAATTTTCTTCAAAAATTCGCTAAAATGCGTTAAACTTCAGAATATGATTCAGAATAGCCTGAAACGGATTTATGCATAGATACTCAATTGCCAAATGTACTACATCATTTTTGAGTATTGTTTAGTGCTGAACCTTGTAATGATGTCAATTTATTGATATTTGCAACACCAACCTGGGAAAACACCAAAAAACCTACACTTTAGTACGCTTTGTTCTCTGTGGAAATGTGTTGGAAAAGTGCGATTCTGGCGAATTTTTCGGTGTTTTCCCAAGTTGGCGTTGCAAATATCGATAAATGAACATCATTACGAGATGTAGAACGAAAAAATACTTCTGAATCATGGGTAACATGTGGTAATTGAGTATCTTCAAAAACTCAGTTATTGCACTTGGAGTGATATGCGCACTTCTGGAGCAACATCGCGCCCGTTTGCGCGCACCTAAAAATCGAGTGATGTGTCATTCCTTCATGAAATTTCACGCATAGTTTAAATCTGCAATAAACAAAGGGGGGATCTCATTCAAAATAACAAAGTTGATGTCAATTGCGCACGTTTGCGCACGTGCACAATGTGCAATTTTGTTTATTTGAACTCTACACAAAAAATTATGAAGAATAGCGTTGATCCGATATTTTTTTGTCCACAATTAGAGAACGTAAGGGGGGGGGGGGCGGGGGGGGGGGGGGGGGCGGGGGGGGGGGGGCGGGGGGGGGCGTGGTTACTGGGACGCCCTGTATGTAAAGCTGGGTACACCACGTGTATCACCGTTGCGTATCTAATCACATGCAACGCCTTTCACTTTAACCACCTAATCATCAAGGAGTATCCTTATCATAAGGATGCAACGGTGAAAAGATCGGCGAAATAGAAGAAAAAATGCCGCAGTGCGTTCGGCGCGTCGGAGCGTCCACACGAAAAATAAGGAATTACAATGTTGAATCGATTTCAACGGTTAGGCCATCATGAGTAACAAACAATAACTGAAGACACATTAGAAAGGACACAGCTATTACAGTCACAAGTGAAGGGAGATTGAATCTCATTGGTCAAGAGAAAGGAAAGTCCAATCATAGTTACAATTTTGATTTGACAGATAGTTTGCAGAATTTCTTCACTTTAGTACAAAGGGAGGTATGTTGAATGTATGTAAATTCGAAATTATCAAAAGTGACAGATCTAGTAAATGTTTAAATGAGGATATCCCTATATATTTTTCAGCACTGATAAGTCCATTTATGTAAAGCTTGGAATTATCCCTTCAAACTGTTGAAACCAGTAATTCTTCCCCTCCTTTCAATTCATCTGATTAGCTCAAATCCCCCATCACTTCGGTTGCACTTAATTGGTTGTACCTCCTGCCCTGCCCCCTTTCCCCCCCCCCCTTCCTTTGTAACTATGATTGGAATTTTTTCCTTTCTCTTGACCAATGGGATTCAATCTCCCTTCACCTGTGACTATAAAAGCTGTGTCCTTTCTAATGTGTCTTCAGTTATTGTTTTTTACTGATGATGGCCTAACCGTCGAAATCGATTTAACATTGTAAATCTTTATTTTTAGTGAAAATAGACGACGTTTTTTCACCAAGTTCCGTTTTGAAATGGGTTTCCACCACTTCGTTGCGAGTGATTTAGTTCCTACTCTCGACCCCGTTGCGTATCATTCCTTTGATGTGTCGGGGAAAACCCACCTGGACCTTTTTTCCGTCGATCTTTGAAGGTTCGGGGACCAATTTTCTTTTACATTAGATGCCCTAGTAGGTACAGTGTTTCTTAAAGTGGGGTACATGTACCCATGGGGGTACACGGACAAATTCCAGGGGGTACTTAAGAAGCTCTGTGTATTTCGGGGATTTAAATCTACAATGCATCGAAAAAATAAATAAATAAATAAAATAAAATGCGTCAGCCATGGTTATTTTCCAAGTCCAAGATGTAGGTGTTAATGTTTTTAACCCACGAACAATGAACCAACAACTACTCATTCTGTGAATAAATTTCAATCTATGTGTTTCAAGATGATACCATTAGTATTGGTTGGTAGTACCTATATAACCTCTTGTCTTCGAGTTCATGCAAACTCTCTACTTACCAATTATTTCACTGGTTTCATTAATTTTCAAACCTGAAATTTCTCAATACAAAAAGTGTAATATTTCTATCATTGGGTACATATTCCTCTCGTTCGGTGAGGCTGTCATTACTAATTTTTTCTCATTCAACCCTGCTGTTTAGGCACATAACGTAGTTCGTTCCATTTTAACCCTTTATTTTCAAAGTTATTTTTCCGAAGATTGATTTTGAGTTTAAAGACCTTTTACTATTAACAAAATGTACTTATGCTTACGGCCTCCTTTGTGATTAAAGTAGCTACCTACCAATCTTTCATCGTGTTAAAAATATTTCATCTTATATAATCATGAATGTGTTAATAATATTGTATTCTACAAACACAGTTCATAAACATAAGAAATCGTATTTTATTAACAATAATCCCTGAGCTCTGGAAATCTTTTTTGAATTTTATTATTAATTCAATACCTATATGTGTTAATAGTTTTTTTAGGGATGATGGGTAGGTACATCAAAATCTGTGGGGGGTACATGGCCATCCTCGTTTCTGCTTGGAGAGTACATGGAAAAAAAAGTTTAAGAAACACTGCCCTGGTACATGTACATTGTGTCCGCAATTTCCCATTGCAACTTTCGTTTTCGATTTTCCTTCCCCTAAATTATTTATATTACGGAATCGATCTAAAATTGTAACTCTTTATTTTCGGGGATGTAGGGCGGAATCCATAGACAAAGCCTGAGTGTGTGTGTTCACTCGCACTCACCTAAATGGAGGGTCACCCTCCACTCACCAGTTCGAATTCATAGTTGAGTGGGGTGGTTCACTTAACAGTTAGGGGCACACTCAGATTACACGAGTTTGACAGTGCACTCAGGGGACACTCAACGCTTTTTCAACTTGAGTTGGCAGCCCTGACAGTATGTTGTAGGGGAAGTTTCCCTGGTTTGAGGGAAAAGGGACGGAAAAATTCTCTCTCACATTCCGCACTGATCAATAACAGTTCTGTATGGTTACTCTTTTCTTTGTGTTTTTGCTTTTTATGCTATTATCCTTGTTCCTTGGGGAGACAGGACATAGGCCTTATCAGAAAAAGACGAAAGTTATTGGTCCTTCCGCCTAGATTGGAGCATCCACAAGTTGAATTGAATCTTGTTGGTTGTTTGTTGAAGTGCTGATAATTTGTGTTTATTATGTATTGAGTTGTAGTATTGAATTGTAAAATTATGTATAGAGTTGTGATGGGAAATAAGTGAAAAAATGAGAAAACAATGATTCGCCAGTTAGTTTTGAAGAACATATATGTTGTTGAAAAGAAGAAGAGTTATAGGTATAATGAGACTGTTGGACAAAAAGGAGACGTGAGGTTTCGGGAGAGCTTCAAACAATCACATTTTCTTGGAATTCTCATTGATTGTACATACTGATGAATGGAAGGTTAGTTCCTACCACCAACTCATTCCACAAACCAAGATGAATGGGAAAACCATGCACTACTAACTTGGTATGTAGAGATCGCATAAAATCAAAAAGTGACCAGCACTTTCAGCTGTAGTGGTTATAAAATCTTTCCATTTATTTTAGGCTCCTTCTGGTTCGAAGTTGTCCATGACTGTCTCTGAAAATAATAATGAAAGTTATCAGTTGACACACTCAAGTGACCTCCTGCCGTCACTCAAGCTATTACACCGTTGAGCTGAGGGTGAAACTCACCTCAACGCCAGTTTTTGTTTATGAATCCCGTTGAGTTGCATTTGGGTTGCACACTCAGTGCACACTCAGGGCTGCTGTCAAATCACGTCTATAAATCGCTCAAAGTGCATAAATTCCCTTATCGATACACTCAGCTTCAATTCCCGTATATGAATTCCGTCCTTAGACTTAGTTCTTCTTTACCTTCCGTTTTTTATTGAACCATTGGGACTTACAAGTATTTGAAAAAAGCGGTAACTCTCTAACGTCTTCAAATTATAACTTTGTATAAAATTTTCGAAAAATTGATTTCCGCTGGAGAAATAAACAATTAATCATTCGTTCAAACATCCTTCTTAAATTTGAGTGTAATTTATAAATTAAGGGAGCTATTACCGTTCAAGGATGCAAGGTTGATAGCGCAAAAACAATTTAAATTCCTAAACTCCCTAAGGGAGAGTTTTGAAGAAAATATCTATGGAGAAGTTTTTGGTGGAAATTAGTCGTAAAATCGAACTTTAGCCGGTAACCCACGCAAAGGTGAGGAATATCCTTACGATTCTATCTGAATACGATAGACCCCTGTATATCCTTTCAATTGAATTCCCAACAATTAGCATAATTTTCGTAAAATTTGACTGATTTTGATGGAATTTTACAGTAGTTGTATTTCATGTGTCTCAAATCTTCCAGGAAGACGAACAACGCCAAAGACGAATGTCTGGTCGCACAGGAGTTGCTCCATCCTGTCTGCGCCCAACAGCCAGAAAACAACATAATACCTACGTGTCACTCGCTCGCCCAGTCGTGTATGGAAGATCCACCCTGCAGGTAGGAATTCGATTTAATATACACATTACATACTCAATCTATTACGAATGTATAAGTTTAGGAAAAGTTGCTTTCCCTAGGCGACATTCAATTCAGAAAGTCTCTGGAACATTAAGAGTCGGATGAAATGACGGACTCGATCCTGCACAGCTGAGTAATTACCTCCTTATTTTCATCCTGGGATCCACATCCCTTCCACATCCTTTAATATTTAGCCTTGAGTCGAACTACTGCCTTGCGGCTCAAAGTGGAAACGAAGCGTGGACCTAGGGTCCAACGCTGTGTTATCTAACGTTTTTATTTATATTATTCTAAGTTTACTACATTAGTAATTTGTTTTCAACCTAAGTTACAACAGCTATCTATAATCTATACTATTTATAAGAATGAAACTCCGTCTGTTTGTCGTGTCTATGCACGGCCAAACGGCTGAGTGGGGGTAGGCTACGAGTGGGGGGATCTTCTTGAAATTTTCCGATAGGGTGTATAAGCGAATTTAAAATTTTCTAATCCCAGCCAAACCATGGGCCGTAGGGCGGGATGGGGGTCGAAGTAAGAATTAATGTGCGGTTTTTCCACTTCCCCGCTTCCCCTACCCCTCTAAACGGCCGTTGACAATTCCGGAAAAATACGGGTTTCGTAGGTTTTCCTACGAGGAAGACGACGGCGCGATCGGATCGCGAAAAAAGTATCGGGAAATGCGTCAAAAAAATGCGAGAGTACGGACCCGTTTTCTCGAAAAGTCCGCCGAAAAACTTGGTTTTTTCCGATTAAAATATACCCCATAAAGGTACGTTTTTCGGAACGGTTTTCGCGGGCGAAATACAGCTTTGGGTCCGCCGAATCTGAATCCGAAATCGGATATCGAAAAAAGTGACGGGCAGTCGGTCAAATTGCGAGGGGAAGCGAGACTAAGCTATTAAAATGAGAAATTATATGTGCTGTGGACGCGAGAAGGCTCTAGGAAGACAGACGTGTTTGGGGTTCGATAACTCAGGTACAGGTTTCGGTGTTTGGGTGTTGCGAGCAGGTACACATAGGTACCTTGCGAGCGAAGCGAGAGCCATTTCAACAGAATAAATTCGGATTTTTTCCTACAAATATACAGCAATACCTTGCGAGCGAAGCGAGCAACATCCCCGAATAAACTTTTCGTGGTTCCACGTAGTTTTATAAGATTTAATTTGTTTGTAAGAATTCCCAACTGAAAAAAACGTCTGGGTTCTTTTCCGTTAATTCACTACCATTATTGTTTTGGTCTGGGATTCCGTTAATTCACTACCAATCATGTTTGTACTTAAAGTAGGTATGGTTTTGGTTTTCATTAGGTAATTGTGTTATTAAATATGTAGTAAATACCTGGAATAAAATGATTGAGGTGGAAAGTACAAAAACATGCAACATACACTCATACGTTGTATTCATAATAACACAAATGGAAAACAATGTACAATAAACCACTATTGTTCATTGTTGAAAATTATACTGATCACTGTGGTCGCATGAAGATGGAAATATGTTCTAACATTTTTTCAAACAAATTGTCATGTTGGTATTTCTTGCGCCACATGTACTCACACAAATAACTGTTTAACATTGGACGGTATGTACCCCATTGCTTCTTATTGCGTGATTTTACTTTACCCCACATACATTCAACTGTGCTAGTATGTGCCAAGGTCTCAGGATCTACAAAATTGACAGAACGATTAACTGTCATGTGTTCGAAGGTGTCTCCCAGTCCACGGTACGAACGCCACTCATCAGTAACAATTGTTGTGCCTGGAGCAACATTTTCAATTATTATAGGCAACAATGTACGAGCAGTTCTGTTCGGAACAGGCACAAGGAAGCATTCTTTTGTTTCCCGACATATTCCTCCTAAAACCCATTGATTAGGTAGCAACCTACCTTTATTGTACTTTCTCTTCGTAAAACAACTTTCATCAATTTCAACGGTAGTATTGGGCCCACCAATAACTGCATTATTGCTCATCAGTGTGTATTCACATACCTCCCGCATATACATATTCCAATCAACAGTTGTATTATGGTTCATGTTGAGTTCATCTTCACAAAATTTCACTGACGTATACTCCTTGCTCCAACAATAGATGAACAAAATAATTGTTCTGTACTCCAAACGAGAGCCTTGTAAAAAGGTATCTGCTCGCACTGGTTTGTATTCCCTACACATACGTTTAGAACACGACCAACGATCTTGACTGTCACTTAAGCTCAATAACATTTCATGGTGATTAGCACACACCCTTGGGTTGTGCAAAACACCTCGTCCTTGTAAAAACTGCACAGCGCGTTGTTTGGTATCGCACTCACTAGCAATTCGCAACATGTTCATGGCTACTGCTACCGCAACAATGACTGTCTGGACTGGCCGCCCGCCGCGCCGCGCTGCTCCTATCGCTAAGAGATAAGATAACAATTGCAGGAATCCTACACGGCTATGAAAACACAGAACACGTATTCTGATGTTTATGGAATAGTTTTGTATCGAATAGCTTATATTTCAATGGCATTGAATTAACGGAAACCAAGAAGAATGTTTGGTAGTGAATTAACGGAAAAGAACCAACGTCTGCCAAGTTGGGTGGGCAGTATAACTTCCTCAAGGATATACAGGTATACCTTGTGAGCGAAGCGAGCAACATCCCCTAATAAAATTTTCGTGGTTCCACGTAGTTTTATAAGATTTAATTTGTTTGTAAGAATTTCCAACAGAAAAAAACGTCTGCCAAGTTGGGTGGGCAGTATAACTTCCTCAAGCGAGCGGAGCGAGCAACATCCCCTACAGAAGTTAAAACTACCCTTAGAGATCTACCGTTTGCGAGCAACATCCCATACACGTTTCAATTGTAATACATCGCATGTATACAGCCACACTTTGCGAGCGAAGCGAGCAACATTCCCTACATGCCACACTTTGCGAGCGAAGCGAGCAATATTCCCTACATGCCACACTTTGCGAGCGACCCGGCTCTACATGCCACCCGGCTGGACGTGGAGGCGAGCGTAGCGAGCCGGAGCGGCTAGTATTTTATAAGTATGAAACTCTGTATGTCTGTCTATGTGTGTCGCTTTCACGTCCGTATGGACGAAGGGATCCGATAAGGTGTTTTTTTTTTAATCGTGACCGGAAATCTCCCGGTCAGAATTTAGGCTATGTTTTATTCGTTTTCCCCCACTCTTTTGACCTTAAAATTCCGTTTTTCACCAAAATTTTGACGTTTTTCGTGAGCTTTTTCCCGTTCTTTTGGACTTCCCAGCTTCCCCTACCTTCCTAAACGGCCGTCAAAAAATCCGGGAAAATACCGGTTTCGTAGATTTTCGTACGAGGAAGACGACGGCGCAATCGCATCGCGAAAAAAGTATCCTTCAAGCTGATTTATTCATCGCTAATATTATACTGAAACTTTTTTCTCTCATATCGATTATGATTCCTGTTCTACGCCACCAGTGACGACTCACTTAGGCCATTACCTTGATTGGTCTTTCCTGTTTATTTATGAATGTGTAGAAATGGTATTAAGACGGTTTTAGTATGCTCACTGAATTCCTATAATCAGCACTGTTGGAGCCAGTGGGGTAGCTGCTTGTAAGTAGGTACTCAAGAAGCCCCTACCTACATGTACCTATTACTGGTTATCCTAGGTGATCTGAATTAAATTAATGTTGATAGGTAGTTTCGAAGGACCACCCCCTTTTAATCTAGGGAGAACAGATATGTAAGAAAGTGTTAAGAGAGTTCAGATGTGATAAGGTGATAAGAGCCAGTAAAAGTGGTAGACTTAGAAAAATAAGTAATATGTATTCAGAAATACCACATGCTGAAGAAAGTGCTGATAACAGGTAGAAATTGGTAAGAAATTGGTGCTACCTCTCTACCTACTCTTAATAAGTGGCCACTGTGAAAAGATGAAGAGTGATTGTAAGATTGTTGCTTTAATGAAGTTACTGTTCTTATTTATACTGGTGAAGATGGAAGTCTATAAGATGAAAAGGTTACAGATGAAAGATCCTTGTTGTGTAGATACATGCGAAGGTGTGTGTCCCATATAGCAAAAGGTTGCAGTGATGAAGAGGGGGGTGCGGTTCATGCAAAATTGTATAGTCAATTACCCAACTTTCAAGAGACCTCAGAAGGGCGAAAGTATCCTTGTCCTTTACCTGGTGAAGGCTTGATTACCAGAAAGGAGAATAAATGTTGTAATGTATATTCCAGTATCCATGTATCAAACGACTATCAACTAACCAACCTCTACCCAAAAGCTCCAAGTAACGTTAGCGTCACACTACTTCTTATGTTCCATTTCGAATGCCTCAAGTTATCCCCGCTCGTTATTTTTTCAATATAAATTATTTGGTGCAAACCGGTATATTATTCAATCGCCTTTTCCCCGTCGGACACAACAAATTTTGGCGACGAGGTGAAGCAAACTGTTTTTACAAAAAAGTGAAGTTAAAATTTCGACAAGTTGCTGCAACAGGTCCAAGCGGCGAAGTTCCAGAACATTCGGAAGCGACACCGGCCAAGAATCTCCGTCAATCCGGTAAGCTCTTTCCATTATTCAACTTCTTGACTGAATTACGATCGAGTTGGTGCTTTCAACCGAACTTCATTGTTCGAATTTCGTTGAACATACATTCTACACAGATGAAATCCGTTCTAGCCAACGGGGAACGAGGAATCCGCCATTCTATCCAACGGGGAACTTTTGCACCTTGAGCCGATTATCTAATCTAATACTACACATATTTACAGGGCAAAAATGGATTCGAACCAATTCACTCTTCTTCTAAACACCTTCAATGCCCACCAGGCACAAATGATCGAAGTTTTTTCAAGTAAACTCAATATTCAATCGTCGTTGTAGGGATTGCGCCTTAACCATGAAGAGTCCTACAAAGGCACCTGTCCATCAATGGGATGAGCCTCAAAATAATTTCGAAAGGGTTCATATCGACTACGCCGGACCATTTCTAAACTATCACTTTTTGGTACTGGTGGACTCTAAGTCAAAATGGGCAGAAGTTCGAATTGTGAAGGACGCCCCTACCGCTGCCAAAACCATAGAGTTGCTCTTAGATATATTTTGCACACATGGTTTCCCAGAAATTATGGTTTCCGATAACGCCACCATCTTCCACAGTGAATCATTCACGACGTTCTGTCAAAATAATGGTATTATCCAGAAGTTTACTGCTCCAGGACATCCTGCGACCAATGGGTTAGCGGAACGGTACATACAAACGTTGAAATCCAAGTTAAATGCCATGGAATCAGGTTCGATTCAACACAATGTACGTGAAATTTTATTCAGGTATCGGGCCACACCATTGAAATGCGGTAAAACACCAGCTGAGCTCTACTTGAATAGAAATATTCGTTGTCAACTGGATGTTTTCAAGCCACCACCTTCCAGGAAAAATAAAAGGGTCACTTTCAAACTTCCACCTTCAAAAGAGTTCGAATCTGGTGAAAAGGTCCTTGTTCGTTGGTATTCTGGGAACAAGGATACGTGGAAACTCGGGAAAATTTCCCAGAAATATGGTAATCTCCACTACCTTGTTATACTTGAAAATGGCTACAGTCTAAAACGCCATGCTGATCAACTGAGGAAAACTGAAGTAACGTTCAATGAACCTGAACGTCAGCAGCCTCCAGAGCAACGTCTCCATCTAGAAACGCATGCACCGCCAGCTGAGGAGCAAGTTCCGCCTTTTTTCATGCTTCCTGAAAATTCTGCTCCTAACTCATTCGAGCTTCCACGTCTCAATGACCCTAACTCCGTCCACTCACCTCAAGAAGAGCCACAAGCGGCTCCTCCAAGAGAAAATCTCCGTCGATCTGCTAGAGAGCGTCGTCCTCCAGTTCGCCTACGAGACTATATTGTTTAATAAAAAAAAAAAAACATTTAATTAAAAAAAAAAAAAAAAAAAAAAAAAAAAAAAAAAAAAAAAAAAAAAAAAAAAAAAAAAAAAAAAAAAAAAAAACATTGTCTGTGTTCAAAACAAGATCACAAATTAGTATTATTATGTAAGAATTTCTGTTCCTAAGCATGTGTACAACGTCTATTTTTGGTTCTATGTTCAAAATGTTCTATTTGCTCGTATGCTTATTCTATCTCATTATTGTTCTTGTTCAATTCTATTTGCTCGTATGCTTATTCTATCTCATTATTGTTCTTGTTCAATTTTTCTAACTAGTAAGAGCTTCTACAAGTGGGGGAGAGTGTAATGTATATTCCAGTATCCATGTATCAAACGACTATCAACTAACCAACCTCTACCCAAAAGCTCCAAGTAACGTTAGCGTCACACTACTTCTTATGTTTCATTTCGAATGCCTCAAGTTATCCCCGCTCGTTATAGTTTCAATATAAATTATTTGGTGCAAACCGGTATATTATTCAATCGCCTTTTCCCCGTCGGACACAACAAATGTGATGTGGGATCCAATGTCAGGAGCCAAGAATCCATCCAGGTTGATATGTTTCAGAGAAACCGGGTGCCAAAGCCGGTGTGGAGCATGCCCTGAGCGGTGAGGTATGAAGCGAACGATAAATACGATAAAGCTAGCGCTAGCACTGATTGTTACAAGGTTGTGCAATATAGGTGATTGCTACAACAGATCGCGACGTCGCGGATACGAGAAAATAAGCAGGTACATGGAGAATTTATACATTTTTTAAAGTTGAAAGCAAGAGGCAAAACGAGAGGTCTGGTTAACACAAAGAGATGACGATGGCTGCCGTGACGTCACGATTCAGCCCAAACCCAACTGAGGCACAGTCACGCACTGATCACTTTCGTTATTATTAAGTTGCACAGCATTGCATAATAATATAAAGAAAATATACATGCATTGGTATTTATGCATAAGAGCATTAGAAGAAAGATATTGAAGGAAACAACCATGCATAGAGAAGAGATACAATGGAAGTGAAGGTAGCACGTCAGACATTGGCTCGAAAATACAGGTATCCTTATACACCCATGCCTAATCAGTACCCACTTTGATAAGAATCAGTGATAAATACAATAATAATGGTTTTGTGCAGTTTTCATGAGTTTAGTGCAGTGCATTTAGGATGTTTTCCCCCTTTTTCCTAAAGTAAGTCGAAAATACGATTCAGGCGTAAACATACTCCCCCCTATTTTCGACTCTCATTGACCATCAGAATCTGTATTTGAATCGTTAACATGCAAAGGAATGAGATTGACAGAGGAACGTTTAAAAATGCCTGTCTGGGTTTTGATGGACACCACTCGTACTGTTCCATCGCTCCCAGGATGGACTTCAACCACTCGACCCAATGGCCAGTGGGCTGGGGATGTGTTGACACCTCTTATGATGACAACATCGCCAATCTTCAGATTTGGAGCAGTCTTGGTCCACTTGCTTCGCTCCTGCAGGGAAGGCAGGTATTCATTTGTCCAACGTTGCCAGAAATGCTGTACTCTCTCGCGAAGAAGCTGCCACCGGTCCAGTCGATTGGTTGGCACATCTGAGAAGTCTGGTTCAGGTATTGCATTGGTGGGTTGGCCAATAATGAAGTGACCAGGTGTCAACGCCTCAGCGTCGTCGGCAGACTCTGATAGCGGCTGCAAAGGACGCGAGTTCAGGATTCCCTCGATCTTGATGAACAGAGTGTGGAGCTCACTTTCAGTGAATGGCTTGTCACCCAGAGTCTTTCGCAGATGGGTCTTCGCTGACTTGACTGCCGATTCCCAACTACCTCCAAAGTGAGGAGAACCTGGAGGGTTGAAACTCCACTCAACCGATAGATGCGAGGTATGATCGATAATTGAGGCTTGATTGTTTGGATTGATCACCCACTCTTGCAGCTCACGGAGATAACCCGCTGCCCCAACAAAGTTGGTGCCACAGTCGGACTGAACCTTGACTGGAATGCCCCGCCGTGCGATGAATCGATCAAATGCGTCCAAGAACGCTTCCACCGACAATGAGGTACATAGCTCCAAATGGACAGCCCTTGACGCCATACAAATGAAGACGCAGAGGTAACACTTATGGGTCTTGGCGTTACGACGAGCAGACTCACGGCAAATAAATGGCCCGGCGAAGTCGACGCCGATCTGCAGAAATGGACGGATACCATTCACTCTTGATGCAGGCAGGTCGCCCATGAGTGGCTGCACAAACGCCCTACCATAGCGAGTACATACAACACACTTCATCTTATGAAGTCTGACCAGGTTCCTTGCTTTGGGTATCCAGTACCTCTGCCTAATGAAGGCAAGCATAGCTGTGGGTCCAGGGTGATGGTTCTTCTTGTGTAAGTAATCAATCACAAGGTTGGTCACATGAGATCGACTAGGTAATAATATAGGATAGCGTTGATCTATGGGCAATGGTGCATTGGATAGTCGTCCTCCTACCCTAATAACTCCTTCATGATCTATGAAGATGGAGAGACGGCGCAATTCGAGAGGCAAGGCATCAACTTCATTACGCTTGAAGACCTCTGGAAAATAGTGTTGTTGAACGAGCCTTATTAGATGAACATGCGCACCATCGAACTCATGAGATGAAAGAGGACCGATCTTGCGCTTTCTCCGTTTCCTCTTAGGAATGCGACAGTTGGTGATGAAACGTCGGACAAAGCCCACAACTCGAACAAGCCTGAGGAAGGATGAGTAACGCTCTGCTGTGCTCAGTATGTAGTTGCAGCTCTTAACAGTCACAAGGGTGGTAGTCTGCACAGGCTTGGTCTCCGGAATGTCGACAATCTGAACGCTCTGTGAAATAGGCCACTGCTCAGGAGGCTGGGAGCACCATGGTGGTCCCGACCACCACAGATCATGGTGAAGCAACGATGATGGCAACACTCCTCTTGATCCAACATCTGCTGGGTTTTCAACTCCGCTTATGTGGAACCACATCTCCTGCGAAGTTACGAGTACACTCAAGATCTGCTGAGTACGGTTAGATACATAGGTTTTGAGCTGGTGAGCAGGCATCTTGATCCAAGACAAAACAATAGTTGAATCTGTAAAACAGAATATAGATGATACGTTGAGATTGCGGATAAGTGGTTGAAGGGAATGAATGAGCTGGGACAACAGAAGTGCTCCGCAGAGTTCCAATCTTGGAACAGTTAATGGCTTCAGTGGAGCCAATCGCGTCTTAGCCTTAAGTAGTGACATAGAGGCAACACCACTCTGGGTCCCATGGAGATAAGCAATGGCACAATATCCCTTCTCAGAGGCATCTGAGAAGCAGACAAGGCGGTAAACAGTATCAGTTCTGACCAGGAGCCGTGGTATTTCAATTTGGGACAAGTTACAGAAATCTCTTAGGAAACCATCCCAGCGAGTTTTCACCAGGTCCGGAACGTCTTCATCCCACTGGACACCGCTCTTCCAGGTCTCCTGGAGGATGCACTTTGCGTAAAACACCACTGGTGCCAAGTAACCCAGAGGATCGTAGAGACGGGCAATCACTGACAGGATATTCCGCTTGGTAGTACCAGAGTCTGGTTGTTGCACACTGTACTTAAAGACATCGGCCTGAGGGTCCCAAGTCATCCCTAAAATCTTGATTACAGAACTGGTAGCCTCGTCGTTACAAAGTTCTACGGGTTGTTGTTCGATTGGTTCGCTAAGGAGAGGGGGGTAATTGGAATTCCACTTCCCCAACTCAAAGCCACCCTTAGCAAGCAGCTCAACTACTTGGTGTTTGAGTGCCAGGAGGTCGCTAATCGAGTCACATCCTGCGGCCACGTCATCCACATAGATACAGTGTGAAATAGCTTCAGCACCAGCTGGATAGTTACTGCCTTCATCAAGGACCAGCTGCTGAAGGACTCGCTGAGCCTGAAAAGGTGAGCTGCGAAGCCCATACGTCACCGTATTCAATTCGTAGTATGTGATGGCATCATCTGGACTGAATCTCCAGGCAATCTGCTGGAAATGTCGTTCGTCAGGGTTCACCAAAATTTGCCTGAACATTTTCACAATATCACATGTGAAAACATATTGAAACCGACGGAAGTTCAAGACAATGCTGCCAATATCAGCCTGCAACTTTTGACCTGTATGAAGATGATCGTTGAGTGATCCAGATAATGTGCGAAAACTGGCGTCGAACACGACACGCAGCTTCCCTTTGCCCTCTCCATCCACCTTATAGATAGGATGATGTGGTATGAGGTATGAGGCGGGAGAGGTTGCAGGAGACATATGGTTTAGATGGATATATTCTGCCATGAAAGCGTGATAGTCGATGCGAAGTTGCTCATTTTTCAGCAATTTAGCCTCCAAGGCATAAAATCGATTAAGTGCCACTTTAACGTTGGGCTTGATAATTGGTGATTGAGATTTAAAGGGCAAAGAGACAACATATCTCCCCCCGTTGATGCGATAATGGGAACGAACGAAGTGATCTTCGCACTCCTGATCATCCGTGGATAGAGATGTTGAGGTAAGATATGGTTCCTCCACTTCCCAGAATCTCTCGAATGGGAAGGAAGGATCACTGAGTGCCAGCAGGGCCACAGCATTGTCAGATTCAGAGGTGCAATTAAATCGACCAATGACTGTGAAACCAAACACCGTTTCCATCAAGCGAGGGCCATTTTCATGTATGGTGAGAGGTGTGCCAACTACGACATCGGTATACAAATCCGCACCAATCAGGAAGGATATAGGTGCTGAGATAGAGAAATCTGGGTCACTTAGATTATAGGATAAGTAGTCATGCCACATTGAAGAGGTAAGATTAGATTGTGGAAGAGATGGTGTGATCGATGGCACGACTATCACCTCAGTGGTGAGTGCAGAGGTAGACGGGGGTTGGAAAGAGATATTAAGGCGACCACTGATATTCTTAAGTGGCGAACCATTAACCCCAGAGATATGACCCCGATATGGTCTTGTGGTTTTCCCAAGCTTACGAGCACACTGGTCAGTGATAAATGACACGTGGCTCCCAGGGTCCAATAACCCCCTGAACACATGAGCACGACCATTTGCATCAAGTATAGATGCTCGGACAGTTCCCAGAAGGACGCCACAAGTAGATGAGGTATGTGTTCCAGCAAACTCTGGGGAAGCAGGAGAAGGTGGTGCAGAACCCAAGGACTGAGATGATGACGAGGTAGAAGAATCCTTGGACCCAAGATGTAGATCACTGTGATGTCTGGCTTTGCAAAACTTGCAAGACCATTTAGATTTGCACTCCTTCGTTTTGTGGAATGGGTATAAACAGTTGCGGCAACCAGACCATTGCCTCAATGATTCGAGACGCTGAGCAGGTGTAGAAGATTTGAAAGTGGGACAGTCCACGAGGATATGTTGCTGTTTACAAAGGGGGCACACTAGAGACGACGATTCCTTGGGAGATGCTTTCTCGCGCGGCGGCTTTGAAGCATGAGTAAGTAAGGCTTGGTTAGAATGTGACTTGGGCGTGAAAGAGTTAGGCCTCTTGGGACCAGAGACATTCTTAAAGGGTGCTGGTTCTGATTTGACACCTGATTCTGAAGTCAAATGCAGTACTTTGAATCTGCCCTGCACAAACTCCTTCAAGTCATTAAAATGAGGATAATCTTTAGAAATAATCGAAACCTCAAATGCATGCCGCGTTACTGAGTCAAGGTTCCGAAGGGCCAACTCACATAGTAGATAATCATCGAACTGTGGTATATTCAAAGCCTTTAGAGAAACAATACTTTCAGAGACATGTGATAAGTATGACTGCAGTGATTCCGCAGTTGGTTTACCCACTCCAGGTTTAAAGTCCAATAACTTGTCAATATAGGACCTAGCCTGCTTTCGCCTATTGTCGTATACTAGTGTCACAGCAGCCCATGCTTGATTAAAATTGGCCTCGGTAACGGATATGGATTTAACTGTATCTAAGGCAGGACCATCTAAATATGACAGCAGAAAATGATATCGCTCTGCGTCTGATAATGAAGGCTCTTCGATAATTAAGGAGGTAAATAGTTGCTTAAAGGTGGGCCAGGCTGCAAAATCCCCTCGAAAGGTTTTTATATGGATTTTAGGTAGTATAGCTCTACCTGGAACTGAAGCATGAGAAAGTCTCGAATCTCCAATTCGAGAAGAATGGCCAGGTGGTGATGGCATGAAACTAACTGACCTAGCTATATCCTCTTGAAACCCAAAAGCTTCATAATAATAGTTCTTAATCCCTTGAAAGTAATCAAGGTCGGCTTGTGAGGGAAATTGAGGTGTTATATTGTGAGTTTCTGCATACTCAATCGCAGCCTCCCATGCCTCTTCAAATTTCTCCATGAGGTTCTCTATAGTTTTCATCATGCCCGAGAAAATGGACCTTTCACTAGCTAAAGTTTTAGCAGTACTGCCCTTAATTCTGATGAACTTGATATCATTGCCCCTCTTCTCATAAGCACGCTTGAACTTGGCGAAACCACGCACCGCTACATTTGGATCAGGGTTATTATCATTTGGATCAGGCATTTTTAAGTTTTGATAAATACAAAAGTTACTATTCAAGATAATCAAGAAGTTACGATGTTACCTATAAATCAATGATGGTCAATGCTGCAATGCACAAAAATGAATAATTAACACAAGAATGTTACAAGAACACCACACTGAATAAATATGAACAAGAAATGACGATATGATATTGTATAATAGTGATAATCATTAAATATAATAATATATATGTAGGTACTGAATCCTATGCACTTAGTTCAGATCATAGACAAAATGCATGTAGGTATTAATCAATAGATCGCTAAGTTCAGATCGTGGCTCGAAGAACCAAATGTTGGAGCCAGTGGGGTAGCTGCTTGTAAGTAGGTACTCAAGAAGCCCCTACCTACATGTACCTATTACTGGTTATCCTAGGTGATCTGAATTAAATTAATGTTGATAGGTAGTTTCGAAGGACCACCCCCTTTTAATCTAGGGAGAACAGATATGTAAGAAAGTGTTAAGAGAGTTCAGATGTGATAAGGTGATAAGAGCCAGTAAAAGTGGTAGACTTAGAAAAATAAGTAATATGTATTCAGAAATACCACATGCTGAAGAAAGTGCTGATAACAGGTAGAAATTGGTAAGAAATTGGTGCTACCTCTCTACCTACTCTTAATAAGTGGCCACTGTGAAAAGATGAAGAGTGATTGTAAGATTGTTGCTTTAATGAAGTTACTGTTCTTATTTATACTGGTGAAGATGGAAGTCTATAAGATGAAAAGGTTACAGATGAAAGATCCTTGTTGTGTAGGTACATGCGAAGGTGTGTGTCCCATATAGCAAAAGGTTGCAGTGATGAAGAGGGGGGTGCGGTTCATGCAAAATTGTATAGTCAATTACCCAACTTTCAAGAGACCTCAGAAGGGCGAAAGTATCCTTGTCCTTTACCTGGTGAAGGCTTGATTACCAGAAAGGAGAATAAATGTGATGTGGGATCCAATGTCAGGAGCCAAGAATCCATCCAGGTTGATATGTTTCAGGGAAACCGGGTGCCAAAGCCGGTGTGGAGCATGCCCTGAGCGGTGAGGTATGAAGCGAACGATAAATACGATAAAGCTAGCGCTAGCACTGATTGTTACAAGGTTGTGCAATATAGGTGATTGCTACAACAGATCGCGACGTCGCGGATACGAGAAAATAAGCAGGTACATGGAGAATTTATACATTTTTTAAAGTTGAAAGCAAGAGGCAAAACGAGAGGTCTGGTTAACACAAAGAGATGACGATGGCTGCCGTGACGTCACGATTCAGCCCAAACCCAACTGAGGCACAGTCACGCACTGATCACTTTCGTTATTATTAAGTTGCACAGCATTGCATAATAATATAAAGAAAATATACATGCATTGGTATTTATGCATAAGAGCATTAGAAGAAAGATATTGAAGGAAACAACCATGCATAGAGAAGAGATACAATGGAAGTGAAGGTAGCACGTCAGACATTGGCTCGAAAATACAGGTATCCTTATACACCCATGCCTAATCAGTACCCACTTTGATAAGAATCAGTGATAAATACAATAATAATGGTTTTGTGCAGTTTTCATGAGTTTAGTGCAGTGCATTTAGGATGTTTTCCCCCTTTTTCCTAAAGTAAGTCGAAAATACGATTCAGGCGTAAACAAGCACACTCTTCCAAATAATAATTTTAGCCGATCCATTCCTAACTGGCGAGATCATACCTGAAATGATTCAACTTTATTCACGTTACTTTCTTGTCATAGTTCGGCCAAAATGTCTTTCTTTTGAGACCCTGAGTTAATTTTCAGTCCCCAGGTTTGAATTCGAATTCATCCTCATCTGTGTAATATTCTATTTGAGAATTTTTTTTTAATTCTCTGGAACTGAACGACCGCTGGCGGTTTTCTCTCTATTTCAAGAGCTTTAGCTCTGTAATTTTCCTCAATTAAGAAGGTATTTTCCTCCCGCAGAGAACTACAAAGAAAACCAATTGTATCGTATAACTCACCGAACGCATTAATGAGCGCGGGATCCGTGAGTTGCTCGGTTTTTGTTAGGTATCGCAAAAACTTCAACAGCTCTTCTGACGATTCTCAGCGACAACCGGAAAACCATTTATAGACACGGTTCCCGGTAGTGTTTATTTTTCACTGAGAGCTCACGGGTAGGTGTTATCTCGTTGAATGCCCGCGGGAGAATGAAACCAATGAATTGGTATGAATTCAATCTGAAAAGCGGATGCAACAGTTATTGTTGAGTTTTTATTCTTACAGGTGTTTCGGTTCCCAAGTTACATTGAACCGTGTTCGACTATTTAGTATTACAAAAATCTCGATACCCACGAATTTGGGTAATTTCTCAAAGTTTTATATATATATATATATATATATATATATATTTTTTTTTTCCATCATAAAATTCGAAAAAATATTATCCCTATTCAGTTACCAAATTGGAGTCAGATAATGAAGTAAAGTAAAGTAAACAACCATTCCAGGTTGAGGCTTTTCGTCCGACTGCCTCGGGCGTCGTTGACGTCATAAGCTGTCCTCCAAATGGAGGATCAGAATTCGTTCTGATGATTTCGCTTGAAGCTATTCATTGCCTCGCCCCCTTCAGTGGAGAGGGGTTCGCCGTACAGAAACGTGAAAATTACTTGGACGTCTGACCCTTACCTGGGCGGTCACCCATCCAAGTACTCAACACGCTCGAAGTTGCTCAATTTCGCTAATCGCATGAGAAACGGTTCATTGCAACGCCTAACCCGTACGGTTGTCAGATTATGAATCATTTCGTATTTATTACTATACTCACCTTTAACCCACCACTGATCGATTTTGATTAAACTTTCGTGGTTGAGCTTTGAATTGCTCGTGAAGCGTAATGATATCGTTATACACAATAATATTCTTGGTTTTTACACAGGCAAACTATCACAGATATCACAGAAGTCAGTTGTGATTATACGTAAAAGGCTGTGTGAAATAACGCGCCAAACGGATTTTCCTAGGTAACGTGCTAAAGCTTCACAGTAAATGATTGGTTTTCTCAATATGAAAGGAAAAAATAGTAGGTAACGAATGATTGAAACTAACAGTAAGACAAAAAAAAATTTAATAGCCAGACTTTATGTTAAATATCATATCTAATTACTTGTTTGAAATCGTGAAAATAAAGGAACTACCTGTGAAATGACAAAAAAGCAGATTTCAAACAAGATATTTTTACATAACTAGAACATGAGAGCATGGAGTTAAATAATTTTAACGAAATTAAACCTATGCTTCCTACTCCATTGCTATTTTTTTAGAATGGTTCAATATAGTTTTACTGACGGTATCGTAAGTTTTTTTCCGACACAAGATCACACAGATCTACTGATGTTCGTTTGAGATTCAAAATTTTCATCTATCAGTGTCAATTACTTTTTCAACGAGGCCAAACAGGTTTCACGGAGGTGCATTACATTACCAAACCCTTGAAACCAGAAGATAAGTAGGTACGACAAAAAGAAAAAAAAAAAAAAGTAGATCAGGGCTCACGAAGTGAGTCACATGATAGAGCATTTTCTTGTAAGGAGATCCGCGTGAAATAGACGCTTCCTGCGTTGAATAGGAGACAAAATGGCTTTGGAGCTCACTCAGCTGATCAATGACCTCTCAAGCGTCAGCGGCCCCTGATACATCTTTATTCTTGCCATGTCCCAGATTACGTCCATACCAAGTTTCATCAAAATCGGACGTCGGGAAGTGGCACTTTAAACGATTTTAAGAGGACATACATACACCATCGGACACAATGAACACAACAGCTAATTTTTCCTTTTAGCGAATTTTTGAAGAAAATTAAGCTATTGCTTTCGCCTCAAAATTTGTAGAATGTGAATTTTTGAAAAACTTTTATGCAGAAATCCGTTTCAGGCTATTCTGAATCATATTCTGAAGTTTATTGCATTTTTTATGTATGTATGTATGTATGTATGTACCCCCGCGCCCCTGAGGGGTTCTTACTTAAACTGGTGGTCATTCTATAGGGGCACTTCCTTTCATCCCATTCTTCCTCCTCTTCCTGCAACTTCCCTTATCCCAAGGGCCGGCGTCGGGTAAACCTGGGCGTCGTCTCCATTTCTTTTATTTATTTGTTTTAGCGAATTTTTGAAGAAAATTAAGCTATTGCTCTCGCCTCAAAATTTGTAGAATGTGAATTTTTGAAAAAAATTTATGCAGAAATCCGTTTCAGGCTATTCTGAATCATATTCTGAAGTTTAACGCATTTTTTTATGTATGTATATATGTATGTATATATGTATGTATGTATGTATATATGTATGTATATATGTATGTGTCATTCCAGACGATAACTGTCCGTAGAATTGTGCTAGAAACTTCAAACAAATTTTAAAATGTTCAGGACACAAAACGAAAGTTCAAGTTCGTTGGCCAGCATGATCGGATTACATCTTCGGGTTGAAATTTTCAAAAATGTAGTCAAAAATTTCAAAATAGCCTGTTTTTTGCGATTTGTTGTGCGAAATAATTTTTTCAGCATACTAACATGTGGTATATTCGGAATCAGCGTAAAATTTCCTATAAGAATATGTATCAAGTTTTCAAAAATTTCAAAGTTGAAAAATGAGTCAAAAATCGAAATAATGCCGTTCGCTAGTTGTAAAAATCGGTAATATTTGCATGAAACATCTTCAAAAATTCGCTCATAGGGTCATGCTGCATGACTGGACTTTTTTATTTTGTACTTTAATGTATGTATGTGTCATTCCAGACGATAACTGTCCGTAGAATTGTGCTAGAAACTTCAAACAAATTTCTAAATGTTAAGGACACAAAACGAAAGTTCAAGTTTGTTGGCCAGCATGATCGGATTACATCTTCGGGTTGAAATTTTCAAAAATGTAGTCAAAAATTTCAAAATAGCCTGTTTTTTGCGATTTGTTGTGCGAAATAATTTTTTCAGCATACTAACATGTGGTATATTTGGAATCAGCGTAAAATTTCCTATAAGAATATGTATCAAGTTTTCAAAAATTTCAAAGTTGAAAAATCAGTCAAAAATCGAAATAATGCCGTTCGCTAGTTGTAAAAATCGGTAATATTTGCATGAAACATTTTTTATTCAACACATTTCAAAACGTGAACAAAGAAATTGAGGAGGTTAAAAAATTGTTTTTCTTTGTCGATTACAAAGAATCGTTATTGTGAAATGTAGTTATTGAAAAAAAAGCTAACCACGTAGAATTATACCGATAATTCACCTGCAAACTCCAATTCACCTCCAAACTCTCTGTAATAAAAATAAAAACCAAAAATTATAGAAAAGCTTTGAAAATTCGCTCATATGGTCATGCTGCATGACTGGAACTTTTTCTTTTAAATGCGCTAAAAATATACACCCGATCGGGATACACCTACGGCTTTTTTCACGGATTCGGCCGTAGAATTCGGATTTTTTCCCCTTCATACTTGGGTTGTCCCAAACCCCCTGGATCAATTCCAATAGGTCGTCCCTCCAATATACGAAGCCTTGCCCATATGGCCTAGCTTCAGCGGAACGTCCTAAAAACGGAAGGTAATACAGAAAGTTTCGATGCTACGTGATACAATGTGACATAACAAGACATCCTTTTCTCCATTGAAATAGGTTTCCACAACTTAGTTGCGAGTGATTTCGTACGTTCGAAACGGCCATTGAACGTTAGGAGGTGTCTTGATTTCAAATAATACCTTCATGTGTGATCTTATTGGGAACTCAGGAATCCATAACTTTGCCAAATAATCACATAAGAAAGCACGTGAATTTTCGTTCTCTTTTCTCTGCAAATGTGTATGCAATCTTGCAAAACTATCGAAGGGTAGCAAGAGGAAGATGAAAGATACCCTCACTCGCAGTGTGTCTGTACGTGATAGCTTTAAAACCATAAAAATTTCCCTCCATGTGTAGTTTTCTCGCAAAACTATATAAAAGTCGGATCATGATTGCTTATTTTTTCTCTTCATTTCCGTTGATCAATAGGAGAATCATTAAAGTGGTGCTGCACTCAAATTCGTTCAACTCTAGACGGGTAACGGCCGTAAATGTTTACGATGGGGGGAAATGAGGGGTGCTGCGTCTAGTGTCCGTCTCCTACTTCTGCTGACCTAAGGCCATGGTCAGTCACGTGCTGAGTGCCCGTAACAGACGTCGAATTGCTTTGTCAGCCGTAATTTTCACTACTATGTACCATCTCACGTGATAATGGTTTGTCTTTTTTACTAGCGTTTACTTACCTATCTGGGATTTGTAAGCAACGGTCTGGCGGTTTTGAATTTCACAAAGCCCATAAGGTAAAATGAGAGATGTATGCAATTGTCCAGAAATAGTTTCTTCTCAGAGTCTCTCATAACGTAGAACTAGCTGCAAACATACCACACACAAACACTAACAAACACACTCCAACAAATCATCACTCAATAATAGGAAAATAACCGTTGTAATCAATTCATGTCTAAGGATAGAAGGGAGCAGTTCGAATATGAGTCTCTTGATAAAATGAACTCGTATTTTTCTGGTTTCCTCTTTGCGATCAACATTGTTTCGATGTTTCCATTTCATTTCATTCATTGCAAATTATTCATGTGTAACGTACTTCACACACCTATTCATGATAATGAACCCTATAGTTGTGTTTATCCACAAAATGAAAAGTTACAATGCTATGTAGCAATGTATAATTTAATATTGTAAAACATTATTTCGTGGAAATAGACAACATTCTTGATTAACAACAGTTTACTTTATTGGCCATTCCAAAGATATTCTATGCAAGAAGACAGACTGTATACTCAAACATGGTGAAATTTTAAACATATTTCAAAATAGCATTAAATCTAAAGGGTTATTTCCGCTAGTAATAATAGTAAATATATCATTTACGTACCTTTCGGAAGATGATGTCTTTGCATCGAAAGAGCTCACGCCCGGTACTCGACTTGCTTGTGATTACGGATTCCTGCAAAAGGCACGTAAATGATATTTTTACATTTCCAAAATATAGCTTTTTCAAATTGAATTCGTCCTTTTTCAAAATTAATTCGTCCTTTTACGAAAATATTTTGTCCTTTTACAAAATGAATTCGTCCTTCAAAAAGAGGGACCAAATCTTGAAGGCTACCAGAAAACGATATGCAGACACATATTCCTTTTTTGAAGATTAATAATTTATTGCACTGGTTTGCATAGTTAATAAAGATGTAATTGAAGAAATTTACAACATTTACAACGGTGGGTGGTGAGGGGGGTGAGCGGGGGGTGGAGTGAGAGGAGGCGCCGCGGCACCTTGTGGTGTCTGGAGTGACCAGGGGCGTAGCAGAGGGGTGTAGGAGAAAGGATATTTATTACTTTTACGTGTTATACCCATATAGTACACCGCGGCACCATGAGGTGGGTACAGCGTTCCTTCGAGGCATGAATATATGTATATTTCTAGGTCATATTTGTCTGTTAATACCAATGCTTTTCCTACTACGCATATTTAATAACATATCCTCTCGACTTTTCGTACGTACTTAGATAATGATATTATTAAGGCAATAACTATTTGAATAGATAGGAGCTCAAATCGAGAAATATAAACATGCGTATATAATTATAGAAGTATAGGTTGTGGCAACTCGAAATAGGACACGCCGAGGAGTCTGGACGAGCCTTATGACGTACGCAAGCCAACTAAAACTACGATCAAACTCAATTGAAAAAATAATAAACCTTTGTGAAATAATTTGCAGCGTTTTTTTTTTTTTTTTTCTCCTTAATGTAGAGGCTGCCCTGACGCTGCTCTAGGCATGAGGGAAAGCATATGCATCACAAAGTTGGTTCCTACAGTAATTGGTGTCTGATGTGCGTTGATGGTCGGGGAGAAGATTTTCGCGCACATGCATAAAGACTGCATTCCGACCGCAACTCTTTTTCCCGAGTCCCAGACACCGCCGTTATTAAGCTACATTCAAGATTTTGTCCTTCTTTATGAAGGACGAATTCATTTTGTAAAAGGCCGAATTAATTTTATAAAAACACGAATTCATTTTGTAAAAGGACGAATTCAATTTGAAAATGCTATCTATATATCGCAGAAAAATGTCTTAAAAAACTACTGGAAATCTCTCAAAGTATTGAGAGGACATACTGTCTTTCAAACCAACACATATTTTGAGATTTTCGGAGTACTCAGACTTTTATCCGCATAGATTGGCCAAAGATTCCACTGTTTGGCATAGTGTGGACGAAGCTTAACTTTCAGTACAACCGATAATGTGGCTGGCAACCGATTTAAGTAAAATTCATTTTTGGACTTTCGTCCGCTAGGTCAGACATCGGGATCACTGTGCAACAGCCACATTGCTTCACACCGCGCCAACTTCAGTTCGAGATCTTCAGATTCACTGATAAGTGTGCGGGTGATCCCGATCGACTACCATCTTCAGTTGAACTGAGAGTGTATGGGGTTTTACACTCGATCATGATGTTCGCTAAGCTAACATGTGGTTGTTAGCAAAAAAAAAATTTTAAAAAAGTTGTAGTTTAATTTATAATGTGGAATATTATAATTTGTGGTAAAACAAAAAAAATACATTTTCCGTTCCACTGCGTGTTGAAACCTGCTTTAAAACATCATGAGTTCGTTGACCATCGACTTGCCGAGCACAATATATTGGTAATTTAAAAAAAAAAACTGAAATAAGTAAAAAAACGTGCCAAAAATCGTTTAATTCATATTTTTTAAAATAGAATATGACTTGGAAAAAGGTAATTAACTATAAACTAGAACATTCAGAAACTTTTGCATAAAATCGCGCTGAAAATTAAGTTACATTTCATTAAAATGTGCTTAAAAAATGAATAAAAACTGCTTGAAATTGTTTAAAACACTAAAATTGGTGTTCAATTTAGACAAAGTCTTTTTACCATAAGGTTTTACCAAAAGGATTTACCATTTTTACCATAATACAAGGATTTAAATGTTTTGTGCATACAAAGCGCTGAAGTGTCAAAACAATCCATCATAAATATAAGGCGAAAAATAATAAAACTCGCTCATATGGTTATGTTGCGAGACTAAAACTTTTTGTGAAAGATATGGGATTTTTCTATGTTTTTTCTACCCACTGTTGTTCTCTGATCAGTTGGTTTCTTCCCACCCTAACTTCTTCTGTACGTACCTACTGGTCCCTAATGTACCAAATGATCGCACACAAGTACTCTTCCGTATCACGAGAATTTTCGACTTTTAAGGCCGTGGGGTCGTTTATTTCCTGGCCGTAGATTAAAGTAGAATTACCGTTGTAAGTTTTGTTAATATTTTATTGAAGCTAAAAATACATTTCATTACTCTTTCATTATTTCAAAATAAGTTCCCTAATAGAGACATCTCTTGGAAAATGTAGGTTTCACGGATTTTTCGTTCACCCATTCATAATAAATACAGACGTTACACCAATTCCAATGGAATTCATGTGAGACCGTTCCTATATCAATTTACTTACTGTCATCTAAAATTGATTGGAATTCGATCTGCAAACACAGAGGGAATGAATCATCCCAGCGCGAAAGTGGAAAGGGGTGTATTTGCTGATCCCTGAAATGTTGATAGACAGCTAGATAATTAAAATCGCTTTATGCAAATAGAAATACCTATTGATTTTCGAAATCAAAACTACCTTTATTAAATCCTGAAATGATTAGGATTCCTGCAACCTTGATTTATTCTGGGAAAAAATAAAACAGGTTCGGCTTACCAACTTCGATAATCATTGTCAGAAATCAGGTATTCCAACTCACTTTAAATTTTGTTTCCTCTCTACTCATTGGAAGAACATTCTTTCTTGCAGAAGGTTATGAAGAACATTTAGTTCATCAACACCAAAATCATTCGATCTGTCTACCTTAGGTAATTCCTTGTTCGGACATTTACGTCTAAATTTGATGACATTTTCTGAGATTGTGCGGGCTATGCCCTGGATGGTCTGCTAAGCATATTTGTACCATCAGGCCTATAGCAGCAAGTATTGGTCACGAACTAATGGTCCAAAGTCGCCCTGTATGTAGACGATACCCGGAAGACAGTATCAAAATTTCTATTTCTGATTCCCTTTGTACTTGACTTGGTCATCTACGATAATTTAATGTCAAATGCAGACCGTCAAAATTATTTGGCCTAAAATAAAGTAAAAATTTTTTAATTTATTTTTATTATTATTATTATTTTTTATTTTTTTACATCTTCACGCCCCGCACACTTGCACAACTAACAGAAGACAGCACTTTCTGTCTAGATCTTTTCTGTAAAGAGGCAAAATCCCTACCCACTTCATCAAAATCGATCTATCAGTATCAGAGCATCGTCTATAACAATAAACACCAACCTTGTTTTTTCAAATAGGAACCCGCATATTGCAGATTTGGATTCTTCGCAAAATTTAATGAAAACATGTCCCATCACTTGAATTTTTGAGTGCACGAAAAGGAGCACAATCACGCGCGAATAGAGGACAAATGGTGAAATATCGAGTTTTTGAATTTGGATGGCCACAATTAATCCATGATTTTGGGGTATTTTTTCACGCTGAATCACATAGTTCATTAATTGATATCCGTGATACCGATTTGGAAAACACACCGAAAAATCGGTCAGAACCACAAAGTTCTTCACTCATTTCCACGCAGCACAAAATGTACTATCCCCTCCCCTCTTCCAGTTAGTCTTATAAATCTCAATAAATGAACACCACCAAATGATTCAGCGTAAAAAAATACCCCAAAATCATGGATCAAATGTGGCAACTTAATATCTTCAAAAACTCGACATTTCACAATTTGTGCGTGATTGTGCTCGTTTTGGAACACTCAAATGGGACTTTTTTAAATGAAATTTTATGTAAAATTCAAATCTGCAATAATAAAGTAACGTTCCTATTTTTAAAAAACGAAAATGGTGTTAATAGCACATAGTTGTGCTATTGCAAAATTTATGGAAATGTCATGATTTAATTTTTCACAAAACATTATTGGAGGTACCTTTTATTTTATTTTTGTTTTTATTTATTTATTCTTTTTTTATTATAATTTTATCAATTTTTATTTTTTAAATTGTATATTGACGGAGATAAGCCACTGGTGCATAACTCGTGAGGTACCTTGTACATCCAGATAGCAAAAATTGAATATGAACTGTAAGTTTTCAGAGGAATACAATATTATTGCTTGATGTGGCTCAAAATTTTGAAGGTTTTGTTCTTTCACAATATAATGGAAAAATACAATAGTACCATGTTCCTTTCTTCCTTTATGTAAACTTGTGATTGAACAGCGTTGGCAAGTCGAAATCGTAAGACCTAATCGTCCCACCTAACCCCCAGTACCCTGGAGTATACGCTACTGAACGCAGCAGCGACCGAAGGAGCGCTACAGTTTGTGATAAATTATAAGGAATAGAGAGAAGGGTGCGATGTTTTTGCACAGTACCAACCTCTTTCTCGGGGTAAAGTTTCTCCTTTGAAAAATAACAAGGGAAAAGACAATGTCAATCCATTAAAATAATAACTTCTTCTGGATGGGGAAGTTGCCATAGGAAAAAAGAGCAGGTAAGTTGCCTCGAGGTGAGACAGAAAGGGAAGAAGAGATGTTAGAGGGAGCAGAATTCTCCTGGGGACGGAGCTAACAATCATTGCTCAACCAGAAGCCTTCTCTTCTTGCTTCCTTCAACTTCTCCAACTTTCCACGTCCCCCCCCCCCCCCCCCTTCACACAACACTCCCCACCCCTCCATCACACCTTCATCGTACACCGACGTTGAGTCTCTTAGGTGTCTGGGAAAACTTCGGTTCTGATTAGTTTCTCACGGGTGGCATAAGACCGAAAATACAATACAGCTACGTGGTTTGTCATCAGAATTGCGTCTATCGGCATAGGCTTTTCGCTGAGAAGAAAGTACGCTCTGCTGAAAAGTGCAATTCTGACCAACTTTTCGGTCAGGAATTTCTTCATAACGTTTCTTTATTCCGACAGTTCAGACTATAACAAGCTTTGCAAAAAAGGCCTTCTGTCCTTAAATTGGATTTTTTAAAAATTAAACTCCAACGTTTCTCCCCAGGACCTGGGGCTTCCTCAGGTAGTATCTACTATTTATTTATTTATTTATTTAATCATACAAATGCATTTTATAAATATGGTACAAATTGAACAACTTAAGCTACTCACTTTCGATTTCTTTCCCAACGATAGGCTTGGCCAGTGTTGTTGGAAAAGGTCTTGGTGATTCGCTTATGTCTTACAATCTATTTACTCTAAGATACAATCGGTACTTAAAAATATAATGTTATGCGTATAATGTTTATAATTTTGAGAGAAGATATTATTATAGATATACTATCTACTTACTTATAATTTTATTTTTTGTTAAAAATCGAATTTAAAGTTATGAGTTGTTTTGAAAATCAAATTTAAACAGAAGACAGCAGTTTCTGTATAGATCTTCTCTGTAAAGAGGCACAATCCCTACCCACTTCATCAAAATCGATCTATCAGTATAAGAGCATCGTCTATAACAACCAATTTCAGGTTTGACATGTATAATGGTTACCTATTTCAGCAAAATTAGTAGGATGCCATCCTGAGACCCGTACCTCAACGCAAATACTCTCAAGCGAAATTGGACTGATGGGATGGTAGATCTTGAACCTTAAGAATATATTGTAAGGTATCAACTGTAATATTTAGAGGAGCAATTACTCACACGCTCTAGCTATCATGTAATAAACAGAGAAGCACTCTGTCTACTAAATACTCTATGGTAACTAAAATCTAGCCACCATAAAAGCAGCTCTGCTACCAGAACTCGCTTGAGTTCAAAAATATGAAACTAAAACACCTTCCAACAAGACAAGGAAAATCAAGGTAGTAAAATAAAAATGTAGAAATAAGGGGAAATAAACTGTACTTGTTGAAATGGTTAAAAAGCAGAAAACGCAGTGAAACTAAATAAAGGAAAAATCAGAACCTCGATTAAAAGAAGGGGAAATGAACCTAAAAATAGAAAATAGGGAAATGAACCAAAAGGTAAAAAGATATAAAATTAAATTCACTTAAATAAGGACTAACCTGGTACCTCACAACAGGTGGAAGACTCAGGTGCCAAAAAAGGATCACCTTCACTAGTAGTGAAAAAGGGAAAATAAAATAATGGCACGTGGCTGTATGAAATAAATGAACAAGATGGCGAAAAGGCTTATTAGGCACAGATCGGGAAAATATTATAATAGAAGTGACTTGGACGAAAGACAGGAAGCTAAATTAATGATTGAGAGAGTGGCGACTGGTCCCTTGAAGAGGGAAGGGATTGCGGCAGTTTAGCCAACTATAGGGAAATATAAATTATATTGGCGGCACTGTGTTACGAGAAGAGAAGAGAAGAGGAGATTTGAGGGGAAGGCATGGAGCCTGGAACAGGAGATCCATGACACAACATAATTTAATTAAGGTTTAATCCTACAAACCAACCACGTTTTTTGAAAATCACGAATATTACGATGTCCATGTCATGCCACCTTGAAATAGGAACAAAAAATATTGATTATAGCATTATAGATTATCGTCATGGAAGGTTACATGCGTATTCGGAGCTGTATTCGGCTTCCCTTGAGCTCCGAATAGGATTTTTCTATTCGTACAACGAATGTACCACTAAACTTTAGCATTTTGTGCGCATGCGCAATGCTCCATTTCTATTCGTAGTTCCTTCCACTCGACTACGACTCAGCGTTGCAAAAACTCCCCAATAACTGCAACTAAGGAACTGACGCAGCGCGATAACGTGAAGCCGATAGGCGGGAGGGGCAGGGTGGAGAGTCTAGTAAATGACAAGGACCCAGTGATTGACATCTCACCAAAAATATAAATAATAAGGCATACAAGTATTTTACAGGCTTGATCCTTTTGAATTTTGAGACAAAATACCTTCTCAGTGAAGTATACAGGCAGGAAAAGGTGTCAGACGGGTTTTTGTGAAATCTGGAGAAAGTTACCTAATAGTACCTCATGTTGTCATTTCTTTGGTGCAGTTTCTTGTGATTTTGCTAAGGAGATAAGTAATTTTTATTTTGCTTCACCATGCTCTCCACATTTTCAAATTCGATTGTTCCCAAGGTTTTTCTCAATCAGCTTTTTGTGTAGATTGCATTTATGCTATCATTTTTTGGAAATATTCAAAGATAACATGTGAAAATGTCAATGTCACATGTCAATTACTAGTCCCCAAACTGATGCTACCCTCAGTGATTGACAGTGCTGTCAATATGGATCTCTATTCTTTCATGTCATTCGTTCTTTATTTTTTATATTTATATAAATACATAGCAGCTGCTAGTTTACCATTAGAAACGTATTGTACCTATGGTATTGAGAAAACATCGTCCCTATTTTGTGATGAAATATCTGGTGATATTTTCAAATTTGTCATTATGAATACTCATATTAATTTTATATTTATAATAATAAAACTAAGCTCAAATGCTCAATTTATTTATATAATGTTGAAATAAATGTTTTGTTGACATGCGTAATCATTTACTGCGGAACAAAAAACTGCTGTTTCAATCAAAGGGTGTTAATCACAGGTGCAACCGAAAATTTGGCTGTCAAATACTGGGTCAAAAAATTAATTTCGAAAAAACGAATTGATGATGTTGTGTGGCTTGAATTAGAGATTTTTTTCTATACTGAGCAGTTTGAGGACATCTTGATGCAGCCACAGATGTAAGATTCAAGTTTGAACAAACAAAAAAACATAACTTAATTTATTGTCAAAGTCAAAATTTCTCTTATGTTGTCAAACACTGACTCCTCCACCCTAGCGGGGTTAGTTTCAGACTCAAGTCGCCGCTCAAGTTGGCAACTTACATTGCCGACCGGGGTTAGCAACCGCCTTTGATCTTTGCCGTCTCCGGTCGGAAAACCAAATTTCGGTTGGAAACTCCCAAAACCGGTCTGCAACTATCGGTCGGCAATGCGAGTTGCAGTTGTTTCAATGCGTTCGACTCAAAATTGCCGATAAAGGTCGGCAATCATTGGTTGCTAGCTCCGGTGTAAACATGGCCTAAAAGTGCTAATAAAGGTTCAAGCTCACAGCTCACTATCCACGGTTGTTGTATTTTCGTGGTTTGAAAATGTAATACCCTACGGGATTGTCATCATCAATAACCATTTGTCATCAAAACCCAAAAACTTCTCGAGAAAAGTTGCCCGTAGTGGGCGGTGAGGTGTTGGTCACACGAAACTTCCCCGATTGTTACACCCATCTGTTACAGTCGTTGTGTTTCCATGGCGATGTTAATAGGTCGACGAATTATGAAGTTAAGTATTGTTTCAGAACTTCGAACTCGTAACCAGCACTCCCCTAGTTGAAATGCTATTCCAAAAATTCCAGTTATGCAGCGCGATCGTATGAGCTAATTTTCGTTCATTATCGTATAATGTTGAATTGTTATGAAATTTGAGTTTATGAGCACAAGGAAATTGCTAACTATAAATTTTATGGCTAAAATACTTACTCTAAATAATAATCTTCTATTCATGAAGGGATTTTGGTTTTTGCTTTTTTAAAGTTTCTATCGATTTGTTAGCACACTTTTATGAAATGCAATTACATTTTGCAGCGTAATTTTGTACATAAATTTTTGAATGATCTATTTTATAATTAATCAACATTATTTTAGTAATATTCTGTTATAATACAAAGATTTTTAGCCTTTATTTTTAAATTTTTAGTGATTTTTTTTAGCACATTTTTTGAAATTTGACCAATTTAATGTACTCAAAAAGAGTTGGCCAACGAACTCATCCTTCTTTTTGTAAAGCATGAGTTTTTCGGGCAAAAACGGGTTTTTTAAATCTCAATCCGAAGGTGATTTAGGTAAGGTAGTTTAAGGTGCTTTATATTTCTGCGCATCAACATGGGTTCATCCGACGTCGTTCCACAACATCGAATTTATTGGAACTTCAAAATTATATTTTTAGTGCTTTTGGTAATGGACATCAAGTCGACTGCATGTATAATGATTTCTCTAAAGTTTTTGACGAGATCCCTCACTCTGTCTTGTTACGTAAATTTTATTCGTTTGGTTTTCAAGGGGTTTTTCTTCAATGGATTGATAGTTATTTGTCCGAGAGGTCTGTTAAGACTCATAACACGTTGTCTGAACCATTTCTAGCATCATCTGGAGTCCCCCAGGGGTCCCACGTACAGTAGTGTGCAAATTAATTTGAACACAGCGTAAAAACTCAATATTTTATTAAAACTCTATTTTATTACCATCACATTCGCAATCAGTATGAAATATGCCCTCTTTTCGCTTTTATTACTTCCCTAACCCGGTTGAGCATGGATCTGATTAGTTTTTGACATATGTTTTTAAGTTCATCATCATGGAACCACACTTTTATCACGTTACGAATCATGAGGATTTCCGTCGTATTATCCATTCTTCTCAGCTGATAGCCCAGAGATTTTCTATTGGGTTAAGATCAGGGGAGTTCCCTGGCCATTCAAGTACATTCACCTGATGTTCCCTGAAGAAGTCCATCACTTTTTTGGATTTTGGCACGGAGCAAGATCTTGCTGGAACTCTCCGTTTCCCTGGGGCCAAAGGGTTGTTAGGAATGGGACTACTCTGCTATCTAACACCTGAATATATTTTTCTGAATGCATCATCCCTGAGACTGGCCCAATGTTCCCAGGGTCTTGAATCGAAAAACAATCCCAGAACATATTTTTTTCGGGGTGTTTTACACACTGATCAATGTGTTTAGGGGACAACTTTTCATCAACGACGGAGAGTTCCAGTAAGATCTTGCACCGTGCCACAAATCCAAAAAAGTGATGTACTTCTCCAGGGAACATCAGGAGAATGTACTTGAATGGCCAGGGAACTCCCCTGATCTTAACCCAATAGAAAATCTCTGAGCTATCATGAAGAGCAGGCTGAGAAGAATGGATAAGACGACGAAAATCCTCATGATTCGTAACGTGATTAAGGTGTGGTTCCGTGATGATGAACTTGAAAACATATGTCAAAAACTAATCAGGTTCATGCCCAACCGTGTTAGGGAAGTAGTAAAAGCTAAAGAAGGGCATATTTCATATTGATTGCGAATGTAATGGTAATAAAATGAAGTTTTAATAAAATATTGAGTTTCAAGCTGTGTTCAGATTAATTTGCACACTACTGTAGTTCCTTTTTTTCGTCATCTTCCTCTCTGATTTGCCTGAAATCCTCCCCGAACAAATCAATTTTCTACTGTTTGTCGATGATTTAAAACTTGTTTTTAGAGATAAAGTCGGAGAATGACTCTATTTCTCCAGCGTGGTATCGATCGACTCGCTGTTTGGTGTGAATCGAAAAATCTATCACTTAAAATAGAGAAGTGCTGTGTCTCTACCTTCTCACGCTCACCCCAAATTTTTAATTTTTTATTATTCAATCGGATAGACTGTTCTTGGTCGCCAATTGACCGTCTCCGATTTGGGTGTTTAATTTGACAGCCGTATGACTTTGAGTGAACATATTGATTCCATATGTGGTAGAGCCATGAGGTTGTTGGGGTGGCTGAAGAGAAGCACTCGGGATTTCAATAATTTGCAAGCTTTGATGACATCCTTCAACACTATGGTTCCCCCATTCTGGAGTATGGAAGTACAATTTGGTCCCCATTGTACCAGGTGCACAAGAGGCGCATTGAATCTATGCTAAATAAGTTTTACCGATATTTTGCTTTTTAAAAAACGTATCAGTCAGGATGGAGTTGTGTATAGCTCATTGTTAGCCGAGTGCAATCTCTCGTCTCTAGAGAACAGACGTACTCTGAATGACTTGTCGTTTTGCACAACGTATTCAACGATAATATCGACTGCCCACATTTATTATCCTTTTTTGATTTACAGGCGCAGAGCTACCCAACTAAGAGTCCGCATTTATTTTCCACCCCCTTTGCTCCGTTCAATTATTTGTTTAATTACGTGAGGAAAGACATTATAATTTTTTTCGTCAAATAACCCAGGCATTGATTCATTTTCTAATAGCCTTCCAGTTTTCAAGAATAATATCAAATCATCTTTTTCAAATTAATTACAACTAATCTTTTCTAATGTTTTTGACTTTTATGTTATGTAAGCTCCTTTATTCTAAGATTTATATTGTGGTTATTCCGTATTTTATATTGTAAACTTTTTTTATATAACTAACTGAATTTGTTCTATAAATGAATAGATTTATCTTCTGGAATGACACACACACACACACACACACACACACACACACACACACACACACACACACACACACACACACACACACACACAAACACACACACACACACACACACACACACACACATATATATATATATATATATATATATATATATATATATATATATATATACTAATTAAAGTTAATGAAATATTACAGAAATAAAGAGGAAAAGGTTTTTGATAGTTCGAATTAGTCTTTGTCCAAATTAGAAGAAGAAATAGTGTTTTTATTTAATATTCCCTGAAATTGAGCTTGTATAAAACGTTTCATGGTTGCTATATTGGATTTACTCAATCATTGAGGTTGAGTCCAGGAGGCCACTTTGAACCCAGTACCCACCTATGGGCACCTTCGGACTGTTGAAGTAGCCGGTCGTTCGTTTTTTCAGGCATCTTCTTCAACACCTAAATACCGTAGCATTCGTCGAATGTGACTGCTTGACCGTGTATTCTTGCATGCTGCTTTTTATGCCGTTGCTTGGACGGACTCAAGGAAGCTCTATCGTTATTCATCCTTAGATTCAGTTGGGATGCCTTCCCCACATAGAAGCTCCTTGACTGATCATCCTCACACTTCTTACAAATCACCTGGTACACGCACATCCGTGACTGGCACTCTGCTAGCCCTTGACACCTGTACGTGTGGGTGTTATTTGGGGAGGTGAAAGCCGAGTCCTCAATGACCAACTCACAGAGTTTGCATCCTCGTTGCGGATTCTCACGCTAGACAGCTGGATACTGATGCGACAGTATTTCAATTACCACTCGGTATTTCAATATTTCACCTCACATCGGCATCCAGCGGTCCATTAAGCCTGGGCTTCTTCCCCACTTCTTTTATTTATTTATTTATATTCTCAAGTTAATTTTAGTTTTATAACAAATTAATTAATTAAAATAAAAAATGTGTAATTCCAGACGATAACTCTCCTTAGGATTGAGTAAAAAACTCCTTACTTGTGCTGAAAAATCAAGCTTTCCAATGAAAGGACAAGTTTGTTGACCAGTACTTTTTTAGCACATTAAATTGGTCAACTCTCAAAAAATGTGCTAAAAAAGGCTAAAAACGGCCAAAAATTGTTAAATTATTTATTTTTAGCAGAATTATAGTCAAAACAACAATTAACTAGGACATTGAAAAAATTTTGCACAAAATTATGCTAAATAACGTACTGAAATTTCATTGATATTTGCTGAAATATTTATGAAAACTTCAAGAACAAATACCTAAAAATCATTTGATTTGCTGAATTTAAATTAGTTTGAGTTTATTGATTTGAAATTGATTTAAGTATAACAAATTCTTTGTACTCAAATCGCTTTTATTTCGATAGAATTTAACAAATTATAATGCGATTGGACAGATTATAAAGGCGATGACTGCCGAGTCTACCTAAGCCGAAGCATTGCTTTCACTTTCAGGAAATGAAATAATCTTTGTCCCTAAAATCTAAATTTCCACTCGCATTATACGTTATTGATCATTTTGGACAACTTTCGTTCCGTGACTGTCTGTCTGTGTGTCTATCGTGTCCTTGTAACAAGCTTAATATCTACAGTTTTCATCCGATTTTGATGAAATTTTCAGGGAATGTGCGGATTAGAGTGTAGATAGCTTCCTATCAGTTTTTTAGCCCTAAACAAGTACTGCACTCTACGCTTGCTCGCACAAGTAAATTCCATCATGCATCATTTCCTCATTCTTTGGTTCGATCTCGATAAAATTTGGAGGATATTTGGGAGAGAACGATTTGAACATTCCATATCAATTTCAACCCAATCGTTTTCGTAGCTGCTGCGCATGCGCAAATGTGAAATCCTTGTAACAAGCTTGATTTCCACATTACAACGATTCTTATGAGAACTCAAAACCTCATTAGACTCCTCCTTGAAGGACGCGCATTTTTGGTTTTTCAAAATTGCTGTAATAACAAAGTACTAGTAGTATCAGTTTAATATCTGTGTCTTTTTTCATTTTACATTAAAGAGAGCGACCGAGAGAATCAGAGGACGGAATATTTCACAGAGTAAACTCATCAGTTGTGATTACTTTTTTTTTTTTTTTTTTTTTTTTTTTTTTTTTAACAAGCACCTACTTACCTACGTTTTAAACAGCATGGTTCTAGGATTGGTTATACAGGGATACTTCCATAAGAGTAGTTCAATCTGAATTTGGACAATGTTTCATGCAAATATTACCGATTTTTACAACTAGCGAACGGCATTATTTCGATTTTTGACTGATTTTTCAACTTTGAAATTTTTGAAAACTTGATACACATTCTTATAGGAAATTTTACGCTGATTCCGAATATACCACATGTTAGTATGCTGAAAAAAATTATTTCGCACAACAAATCGCAAAAAACAGGCTATTTTGAAATTTTTGACTACGTTTTTGAACCCGAAGATGTAATCCGATCATGCTGGCCAACGAACTTAAACTTTCGTTTTGTGTCCTTAACATTTTAAAATTTGTTTGAAGTTTCTAGCACAATTCGACGGACAGTTATCGTCTGGAATGACACATACATACATATATACATATTTTTTTTTTTTTAATCTCCCCTCAAAGGCGGAGGGGGCAACACCATTAAAGTACAAAAAAAAAAAAAAGAAATGGGGAGGACGCCCTGGTTTACCCGACACCGGCCCTTGGGATAAGGGAAGTTGCAGAATGAGGAGGAAGAATGGGATGAAAGGAAGTGCCCCTATAGAATGACCACCAGTTTAAGTAAGAACCCCTCAGGGGCGCGGGGGTACATACATACATACATACATACATACATACATTAAAAAAATGCGTTAAACTTCAGAATATGATCCAGAATAGTCTGAAACGGATTTCTGCATAAAATGTTTTCAAAATTTAAAAAAAAATTTCAAAAAAACATTCTACAAATTTTGAGGCGAGAGCAATAGCTTAATTTTCTTCAAAAATTCGCTAAAACACATTTTCACTCCAAAAGTCTGCTGGTTTGGATGTGGCACATATCTTCCTCGTTTACCTATCATGAATGTATAGATCACTGAAAAGTTTTAATAAATATTGAAAAATTCCATAAAGGAAAAGAGTAAATCATGAAGTAGTATGGAACGTCATAATTGGTCAGTTAAGAAACGAAAAAAATATATTCAATTTAATTTACGTTCGCGAATTTGCAGAATGAACTGATCAGATGAGAACAATGAAATAGGTACGGACCATCTACAACCTAAACCGCGCATTCGCTGACAATTTCATCAAAATTCAGATGAAAACTGTGGAAATTAAGGTCATTACAGGTATTTCACATTGGCGCTTGAGCAGTAGCTATTAATGATTCAATTTAGTTGAAATTGATATGAGGTAATGAAATCATCTCCTTCCAACTATCATCCAAATTTAAGCGAAATCGAACGCCTAGAGTGTGAAAAAATGGAGCATAATGGAATTTACGTTTGTGCATGCGCAGAATGAAGTAATGATTTGGCAACAATGATACTGATAGGGGACCATCTACAACCTAATCCGCGCATTCTCTAACAATTTCATCGAAATCGGATGAAAACAGTGGAAATCGAGGTCATTACAAAGATTTTATTTAGGCGCATGCGCAGTATCTATTAGTGATACATTCATGTTGAAATTTCTATGGGATGATCAAATTGCATCCCCCAACTATTATCCGATTTTGAGCGAGATCGGATGACTAGGGTGTGAGAAAATGATGCTCGGTAGAATTTACGTTTGCGCATGCGCAGAGTGAGGTATTGAGCCAAGAACGATGAAACTGATAGGGGACCGTCCACCGCCGAGCAATGCTTGAGAACAGGGTTCCGTTCGTTCGCGGGGACGTTTGGCTTTTCCACGAATGCTCGTGTTGTCCCTTGCGCAAGAACTACTGTTTGTCTGGCCGTCCGCGAGCAGTGAAAACGCTTTTTGGTGTTTGCAAACGTTCTGCGCGGCGCACAAATCCTGGGTGTTCTTAGTGGCAAAAATTCTGAAACCGGGAAAATCGACAGTAATGAATATTTCGGTTATATTACCCTATCTAATAGCGGAAACTAATTAGAATAAGATGAATAGAGAAGAAAAAATCATTTTGAAGACTAATCTTTCCATTGATGAAGTTAGCTACAAATAATAATAAGGTGATTTTGGTCTAATTGATGGAAATTTTGCATTAATTTTATTAAAACCCACAGAATATTGAATTTCATGTTAAATGCAGAAACTATGAAGGTACAAACGACCGTATTCCACTCGAGTTTTATGTTTTACTGCCATTTTTAAATAAAAACTCATTGTTTCGAATTATGCTAATTGCTACCGAGAATTAAAGAAAACCGATATTTGCAGGGGTTTGCGGAATAAATGGGTCACAAATTCTAAATCGGCATTAAATTCTGTAAAGAATGCTTCTAGTTTCAAGACTTGACAAACGGGTACTCATATTTTTTTTCCATTAACAATTTTATACCACTGGTTTTTAATATCCACTTTCTGATAAGGAGAGATAGAAATTAAAAATGAATATTCAAGAGTTGAGAATATTATTTGCTAAAACCTTCGAGAGAATCATTTCAGTCCAAACCAAGATGATCCGAAGAAGGGGGAAAATTAAATATTAGATTTCAGAGGAATAATGTCCTTAGGGGTTCCTCACGGTAGTTTTCTGTTTGGCGGCTTCAAGTGTAGGCAGAGTTACCCTGAAAATATTTCGAGTAAATGCAATCGCCCTGGATGCTGAAGTCGTTTTTTCAAAAACTTTTATTTTGACTTTTTTCCACCTGAAACACATTTATTTATTTATTTGACAATACGGGCAAGCCCAATACATTTAATTGAAATAATTACATATAATAACTGAAATACTGTAATAAAAAAAGAAATAAACCGCTCGACAAAAGTGAAGGTAGATTAACAGTGAAAGTTTACATAACAAGCTGACATAGAAATGAGTGAAATAGAAAGAAAGCAAGAAAGAAACATGGCATAGACAATTTGGGGACATAATTGATAACTACTTAGGTACTAAGTTACAAGGTTATGGCGTGATAAGGTAAGCAAAGTTTGTCGAAAAGTTGTCAGGGAGTCATTAAAAAAGTCAATTTCAGGGCACTGGTTCAATATATAATTGGCTTCTTTTGGCAGCCTGACTAACGGGCGGTTGTACATGTAGTTGGTTGGAGTAAATGGAGTCCAACCTTTTGGAAGAACCTTCTGGATTGGATACAGAGAGTACAACAGTGCTAATTGGGACTCCTGAAGCACACATCGTCCTGGGGAATATGTAGCTTAGAAGCTATGAAACGTAGGACCTATTGTGTACTCTCTCCAGCTGGTAAATATGGCACTTGTAGTACGGGCTCCAGACTACAGAAGCATACTCCAGGATTGGGAGTACTAGTGTCTTGTAGAGAGCTACTATAGCAGGTAAGTGTTTAAACTCCCTTGTGTTTCGCTTGATGAAACCCAGCACACGATTCGCCCTGCTCGAGAAACGAAATGTGATCGGCAAAGGTAAGCTGCTGATCCAGTATCACGCCAAGATGCCGAACTGATGACACTTGTCCAAGATATGAGGCTCCAATTCTGTAGTCTCGAATCAGTGGAACAAAAGAGCGATAAAACATCATTACTGAGTACTTCGAATAGTGCTACATTAGTCGAAACACTGTGTGGCGCGGCGAGACCTGCATGCAAACGTTTGCGAACGGTGCGCGCTCAGTGTAAATGGGCCTTAAGAGGAACTTTCGATCAGAAATGAGCTCCTTAATTGATCCCTGAAGTTTCGCTGGCCTTAAACTGAACGCTCTGTATATGTGTAATATATTTTTTTCAGTGTAGCTCATTTACCAAGACTTACCGGTGTTGTTGTGATTTTGTTACAGGATAGGGTTGGAGAACTACGTGCAGGCGTGCGCAGTAGACGCAGTGACGAAGCAGTGTGCGGGGCCCCCACAGGTGTGCAGGACAGCCATGTTGGGGATCCTGGGCACTGCGCTGAGGTCCAACTGCGCCTGCAAGGGTACGGACTTCTCCCAACTCTACGACTGCATGGGCTGGCAGAGGGTCCTGTGGTTCAACCCTTGCGTTGGTAAGTACTTTCTTCAATCCTATGCATCCAATCATGATGACTCCAACTTCATCAATAGGTTTACAAAAGGAGGTCATGTTTCGTGACAGAAATCTCCACATCAAATCTAGGGGTTTTTTACTGTGCTGAAATCGACTTCGAAGCCTATTTTTTGCCATCTCATCAGGAATCTGAGATACAGTTAATTTGCCCACTTTTAGATCCCATTTTCAAATATGACGTATTCTTATAATGTGAGGTATCGTTTCTAATGGTCCTTGATCTCAAAAATTGAATAAACCAACCACAAGATGCTTTGTTATAAAGCTAGAGCAGTCTGAAGAAAGAAAAAGAAAAAAATATTTTTTACGACCTCTGAAGATAAGTCGTAAAAGTAAGACTTCGTATGTACGAGGGACGACCTATGAGAATTGATCAAGACGGGAATGGGACAACCTAAGCTTAAGAGAAAAAATAACCGGAATCCATTTCATATACCATTTGTGATGAGTAGGAGTAGTTCCTTCTTCGCGAGGGGGATAATTCCTGGGCTATCAGCTTTCGGGATATTCTTTGGGTGTAGCAGGTTTATCGCGTCTACCCTTTGAAGGAGTAACTACTCCATTTTCATCACCTCATTGTCCTATGTTAGCAAAGCTTAGTTTCGAACCACACTTTCCCTCCTCCCCAGCCCCTCTATTTTTCACAATCCTTGCACCCCTATCCTCCCCCCCGACCATGAACCCCCCCCCCCCCAAAAAAACATTTACCAAGTAAAAATTAACGCTTACCCATCCCCCTTCCCCCCCCCCCCCAATTTATTATCTTCTTCAGGGCTTAAAGGTGAACTACAGTGTGAAAATCAGTGTTCACCACTCAGCGATCAACTCAGTAAATTATACATCAAAGGTTGCAAACAGGTACAACTCAATGAAGAAACTAAACCAGTCTACGTGCGTGTGTGTGTGTGTGTGTGTGTGTGTGTGTGTGTGTGTGTGTGTGTGTGTGTGTGTGTGTGTGCGTGTGTGTGTGTGTGTGTGTGTGTGTGTGTGTGTGTGTCCCTTTCTTCCTCCTCATCCTGCAACTTCCCTTATCCCTAGAGCCGGCGTCGGGTAAACCTGGGCGTCCTCCCCACTTTTTTAAATTTCATTTGTTTAGTTTTCAATTTAATTTGTGTGAAAATGTAAAAGTGTTTTGAAAAAAAAAAATGTGTGTGTGTGTGTGTGTGTATCCAGGCCACAATTCTTAACGGGCATACGCATTAAGAAAAATCGCATTCCTGAAACATTTATTTCTCACGAACTGCATTTCTCGTTCAACTGCATTCAAATGGTGGCAGGGGTGGGGGGGGGGAGTGGTACTTGGGTGCAAGTCTCGGGATGATATCCCATCAGTGGCGTTGGGCGTAGCATGTTTATTGCCTCTACCCTTTGAAGGAGTAAAACTGCTCCATTTCCATCACCCGACCAGGGTATTCGCAAAAAGCTTGACATGCAGTCACCCATCGAGCAATGGGAAAAAAAATATGTTTCATACATTGAAATATAATTAGATGAAATTCTACCGCACTATAATAAGATTATCAGTTGTCTATTCATTATTTTCCAAAGTTTTTACAAAAAGCTACTTTATTGTGAGACACCCCTTTTGTCTATCTTTACGTCACATTTTGTTCAAACTTGAATCATAAGAAGCAATTACTTACTCACCGTAGAAAATTGCAGATGACGAGAAAACTCTCAGAATGTGAAATGTAAAAATAATAAAAGCAACAGTTTCAGACCAATGGGTAACCCTCATTATTCAATTAAATGTCTAAAAATAGATGAACTAGTGCTGACCTTACTAATGTCATTAAAGTTGCGGTCATATAATTTATGTGCGTGGCTCCCTTGGAGTTAATTTACGACATCAAGAAACCTGTCAGGTTACAACCAACGGTGGTCTAATTCTCACAACAGAATTAAATACGAACAAGTACACGGAAGAAAAAAAAAGTCTGCCGTTATAACCAAGTTTTACACTTCAACTAACTAGTTTCACTGCTAAAAATACATAAAGTTTATCATACCAAATTAGATCAAATTTACGAGTTAAAGTATAAAACTAGATAATAACGAGGTTAAAGAGGTATGCAAGTGTCACCATACCATTGATTCAGCGTTGAGAAAAAAAAGTCTGCCGATTTGGATGTGGCACATAGCTTCCTCGTTTATGTATCATGAACGTATAGATCAGTGAAAAGTTTTATAAATATTGAAAAAATCCATAGCGGAAAAGATGTGACAGTTCCCGCGAGATCCAAGGGAATGCGCTGCCTTCGCTCCGTTGTTTCCCAACGGGCGTCGGGCGCTAATTCCCGTGTTTTCGAAAGCCTGCGTTTGGCGATGGATGGGTGATCCTAGAACTGGAAAACCTATCTTCTCCGAACGTAGCATAATATATGCTGTTAGTACGAGTTGCATCTCTTATGGTACTGTCACACGCCTCTCTCTCTCTATGAGTGTGGATTTAGGCCTCCATTGCACCACGGGGCGCCTAATTCCATTACAAAGAGTAAATCAAAAATTTGCATGAAACGTCATAATTGGTCAGTTAAGAAACGAAAAAATGATACAAATTTAATTTACGTTTGCGAATGCGCTGAATGAACTGATAAGTTGAGAACAATTACATAGGTACGGAACAATCTACAACCTTACTCGCGCATTCCCTGACAATTCCATTAAAATCGGATAAAAACGGTGGAAATTACGGCCGTTACATAGATTTCAGATTGACGCATGCGCAGTCCCTATTAATCATGTTGAAATTGATATGAGATGACCAAATCGTTATCTCCTAACTATTATCCGAATTTGAGCGAGATCGGATGACTAGGGTATGACAAAATGGAGTTTAATGGAATTTACGTTTGCGTGTGCGCAGAGTGAATTCTTGATTTGGCAGCAATGAAACTAATAGGGGGACCATCTACAACCTAACCCGCGCGTTCCCTGACAATTTCATCAAAGCCGGACAAAAACTGTGGAAATTAAGGTCGTTACAACGATTTCAAATTGGCGCATGCGCTGTAGGTACTAATGATACAGTAATGTTGAAATTAATATGGGATAATCAAATCATTATCCTCCAGCTATCCTCCAAATTTGAGCGAGATCGAGCTACTAGGGCGTGAGAAGATGATGCTTGGTAGAATTTACGTTTGCGCACGCGCATAGTGAATTATTGAGTCTGAAACAATGAAACTTATAGGGGGCCGTCTACACCCTAGCCCGCACAATCCCTCAGAATTTCATTTAAATCGAATAAAAACTGTGGAAAATGAGCTTGTAACAAGAATTTCACACTGGTGCATGCGCAGTAGCTATTAATGATGCAATGATGTTGAAATTTATATGGGTTGATCAAATCGTCAACTCCCAACTATTATCCGAATTTGAACGAGATCGGACGATGAGGGGGTGAGAAAATGATGCATAGTAGTATTTACGTTTGCGCATGCACAGAGTGAAGTATTGAGTCCAGGGCTATGAAACTCATAGGGGACCGTCTAAACCCTTGCCCGCACATTTCCTGAAATTTTCATTAGACTCGGATGAAAAATGTGGAAAATAAACTTGTTACAAGATTTTTTTTTTTCTTCTTCTTTTTTTTTCCCCCTACAAACCTCCCTTCAAAGGCGGAGGGGGCACACCATTACAATTAAATCGACCAGGTTTACCCGACGCCGGCTCTAGGGATAAGGGAAGTTGCAGGATGAGGAGGGAGAATGGGATGAAAGGATGTGCCCCTATAAAACGACCACCAGTTCAAGTAAGAACCCCTCAGGACGCGGGTGGTGATACCACGGAGTACTCCTGCCGAGATGCCCAACTCGAGTAACTCCGTGGCGCTTTTCCCGCACCACACCCCACGCCATGACACGGTCGCGGCCATGACCTTGATGTTAATAGGTGCCACTCCTTTTAGCTGAGATATCGCTTGTCGCAGATCATTCCTATCATATTTACTTCACACACACATACACACGGAACCAAAGTTGTTCAGAATGGTCTAAAACGTAAAATGCGAGTGGAAATTTTGATTTTGGAGACCAAAATTTTTTTTTCTCCCGAAAGTGAAAACAATTCTTCCGCTACCTATAGGTAGACTAAAAAGCAATAGCTTACCTCGTCCTGGACAGCCTTACAACCACTGTTACCTCGTATAGTTTTCTTGACGAAAATGACCAACGCATTCTTGCCTGTTAGTGACGGTAAGTCTACAAAACACATCATCTGATGATAACTTTTCGGTAAGACGGTCTATTTTCGGTAAGATCGCGAACCTAATGACTTTAGTCACAACTCGCAATAAATCATGCACTTGCTCTGGCCTTCTCAAAATGCAATTAAACACTGGAAGGGAAACAAGAACCAACTTGAAATAAAAAGTGACAGCAAATAGTTGTGCGAAAACCAAATACCGGTACCCAAAACAATCGAAACGGAGTTATTTTAAGAGATAAAAGTCGATAGCTCTATCGATTCGTGTGGAGTTGACTTGAAAAGTATCGCAAGGTGATTGGAGAAAGTGCACAAAAGTCGCGCTTACCCTTGTATTCTACTAAGACACCCAAAACTCACCTTACGAACACTAAATCGATCTAACTAATCAATGATCATGTTTCCTTTCGAGTAATTTATGTTTCCAATTAGTCCGGGAGTCAAGGCCGAAAATTGGTAGTTTTTTGAAGAGAAGGGTTGAGGGTATATTTTCCCTTTGTTATAAAATATAGTCCGTTCCTAATGAGAAAATCGTTGTCTGCCTCCTCGAAAGTGATGGAATACAAAATGTCGGCCTCATAAAGATGACTTAATTTGCCTATCTTAAAGTTTTCCTCTAACAATTCCTAAACCATTCATCCTACAGACATTTTTATAAGTAGCAAAGTTGTAGAGAATAAAAATACAAAGCGATCAGACCCAAAAACTATGGATTATACCCCAAAATAAGCGAATAACTGTTTGTAATTGTCTTAATTGTGCCGAATTGTAGATGACGAATAAATTACCATCATGCAAAAAAAAAAAAAAAAAAAAAAAAAAAAAAAAAAAAAAAAATTGATCGATTCCATCGGGATTCATGAGGAATCCTCTAAAGATCAACAAACTCAATCACTGCTAGTGCCAACGAATTCGGATGAAAATTGTAGCAGTAAAGTTCCAGTGATGCAGCATGATGGAATGAGCGAATTTTCGTAAATTATCGTACTGTATTATATTTAACGGTGAATTGTTTTGAAATTTGAGCACATCGAGAGCAAATTAAATGTTGACTCTCAATTTTGTGGATAATATCTTTCTTGTTTTAAATAATATTCTGCAATCAAACGAAGATTTGGATTTTTAACCTTTTTTGGTTAGTTTTTATCGATTATTTTTGCACATTTAAACACATATATTTAGCATACATGTGCGCATTTTTTTTCAACCAATTTTTTTTTTTTTTCAAAAATCTCAATACGATTGTAAAGGCTCTCTTGGCCAATTTGAGTTCGTTTCGTGTTTTTGGGGCTGGGAACAAAAATACAAACCTTTAGCTTCAACACACGGAAGTGTAATACGAGCTTAACAAAAAGCACGTTGAGGTAGGACAGTTTGATGGGGAGCAAAAAAAAGGACGTGACGGTAAGTTTACAATCTATCATAGATTATAATGGGGATGCCCCCCAAAAGCACGAAACGCACACAAATTGGCCAAGAGAGCCTTTACCATCGTATTGAGATTTTTATACGCCTGTTTGCTGGCGGCCACACCACCAGTGCGCGCCAAATTAATGCATTTTCAGCTCCAGACCATGGTTTTTTGTTCCTTTTTTCCAACTATAAAGCAGGCATCATGTAATTTTACTGTGTGAGTGCGTTTCCAAGCAAAAAAGCTTCAGAATAGGCCGGTTTGGAGCTTAAAATCAACCATATCAGAGTTATTTTTGTGCGTTTTTAGGCGAAAAAAAAACAGCTCCAGGAGATTAATTCCTCGTTTTTGGAGGGTTTTAAGAAAGGTGAAAACTACTTCTATAGAACAGTGTGATGTCTGTGATTAAGTAATAAAACAAAATTGTTAAAGTTTGGGGTAGCTATGCATACTCGGTACCATGGCCCCTTGGAAATGTTGATAATGACGCTATTCCTATCCAATTTTAACGTTTTTATTAAAATCAACGCATGTTTGGCATGTCTAATACGTACAGTAAAAGTAAGTTCTTCTTAAGCAAAACAGTGACAATTTTTCGAATTTTATGAATTTTGAAGTGATGCATACTACATACATATAATTTGACAAACTCCACCAATAGTTGGTCTATGACTAATTAATTGGGTGTCCGAATGGAAGGAGAGAGATAACTGTGAGCTAGTGTATACTTTTATGAAGAATAGACGATTAACAAAGAAATTCACTTAGGGTCAATGTAGGAACTGGGTAGATCGGGTTCTTCGAGAGGTTTAAAATGGAATAATTATACCAAGTGCTGACATTTGTGATATATATGTACGCATTTTCAGTTCTTAATAATCCAATTTAAGTATATAACAACACATACCTTTATTTCCCCGTTCTACTATATTGCATCGTTGTATTAGGGATGGGTGATCAAAAGCTGCGTCCATCGAACAACTTTATGAAACACTTATATGCTCTGTTTATCACCTGGCGTCATCGCGCAATTGGTTAAGGCCTGAGATTGGTGACCAGGAGGTCGCCTGCTCAATTCCCGGTCATCGTACAATTATTTTTTGTTCTTACGATAAATGGACGCACAATGTACGGAAAATTTCAATGTATGCGTTGTGCGGGTTAGTACTATGTGTTGAGCGGGTTAGTATACCCTGCCCCGTGTTGGCCCCTGCGCCAGAATTCTCTTTTTATATCTACTGATGACGTCAATTTTAATGAGCGTTCGAATGTAAGTTTACAGTTTTAACCTACTACTCTTGACTCTCTTTCTTCCGTTACTCTATAACCTCGTAAAATTGCACCGATTAATAGACCCTCTCCGTTTATTACGGGAATAAAAGCCTTCGGATTCATAATCGAGTTATCGGAGGTGTCGACTTGTTGAGTTCGCGAGCGCCACGGCCAGCGACAATTTGCCAAGATCTACCAAGTCCTGGAGGCAATAAAGGTTTCAATTGAGGGCTGTGTAATTGAATACTGGCGAGCTCTTGACTAATTAAGTTTTTCACGAGCTAATGTCAATTGCGGTGGCGGTCGATGCAGTACGGGGGCGCCCGGCGTCCTCGCATTCTCATCACGCAAGGAACCAATCAGCTCCGATTATTTGACCATCGAATAAAGACAGTTCGCGATTATCCCCCCAACTTTTTCACTTTATTCTGTTAGCCGTGCATAAATATTATAAACCATGTTCAGTTGTGCGGATATGGAAATTATAAATCATAGCTTGTACAGGGAGGAGTGGGGGAAGAGCACAAAGGAAGAACTCTGAAACATGATAATGCCGCAAATCTGTTCTATAACTTTGGGGCGTAGGGCGTCTTTATGAATTTACTATTAACTGCGAGACAGCTACCTAGAGTATGTTAATTTATTATTTAAGGAGGTTTTATACCCCTCTATATTTGAACAAATTTCAAAATGTCTTATACCTCCAAATATGAGTTTACGCTTAGAAATTGTTTGAAATCGTTAAAAAGTACTACTCATCATTCTTTGAAAAAAAAAAATATATATATATATATATATATATATATATATATATATATATATATATATATATATATATATATAAAACAAAGTGTTAAGGTTCTTGAGGGTTGGTCAATTGATTGGATTGACCAACCCTCAAGAACCTTAACACCTTGTTTTAAGAAAAAGTGGTCGAGAACTCAACATATTGTTTTATATATATATATATATATATATATATATATATATATATATATATATATATTAGAGGAGTCTGCCGAAGAAGATCGGATCGAAACGTTCAGACGTGAGTTCTTTGTTGTTTTTGTTTTCGTATTAAGAGTTATATATATATATGTATATATATATTATATATATATATATATATATATATATATATATATATATATATATAGCATTTCCGAATTGAGTTAAACTTTTTCCATTTAGGTTTAGTTCTTTTCCATTTAGGTTTAAACCTTTTCCACTTAGGTTTAGACCTTTTCCATTTAGATTTAAACCTTTTCCATTTGGATTTAGACCTTTTTCATTTAGATTTAAACCTTTTCCATTTAGATTTAAACCTTTTCCATTTAGATATAAACCTTTTCCATTTGGATTTAAACTCCATCAAAACGTCAGTAGTTAGCCCCATCATAGTAAGTAAGTGCCTACCTACTAAAATTTCATTAGGCTAGAAGTAAAAAAAAAAGGAAACGGATAGTTATAACTTAATTTATAACTTCCGTTCATGAGAAATTCTTGTGTTCAAAAAACATTTGTTCATTATTATATTATATATTACATTTCTGTGCATAAAAAAACACTTGCATGATTTAATTTTCAAGTTGTGGCATAATAACGTCGGGTTAGAGCTAAAAGTACCGAAGAGGTAAATTCATATTGTGCAAAAATCAAATTAAAATTTCAAAAGTTAGTTTGGTAAATATGATTATTTTCTTAGGTTGGATACATAGTTTGATGATATTGATCACCAATAATAACAACAGTTAAATAATCATAATATTCTACATTTGATTTTCCCACGTGTTGAATTTGTGACTTGGGTACTTTTACCTCTAACTCCACGATAATTTCCTGAGTTTAAATCCAAATGGAAAAGGTTTAAATCCAAATGGAAAAGGTTTAAATCTAAGTGGAAAAGGTCTAAATCTAAATGGAAAAGGTCTAAACCTAAATGGAAAAGGTTTAAACCAAAATGGAAAAGGACTAAACCTAAATGGAAAAGGACTAAACCTAAATGGAAAAGGACTAAACCTAAATGGAAAAAGTTTAACTCAATTCGGAAATGCTATATATATGAGGACTTTTTGTGCCCAGAAATCGCTAACTTAAATTGAAGACCGCCATAAGCAACCTAAGTGCCATTTTTTGAGAAATAAGTTTTTATCGGATTCGGACCGTAGAGCTCCAAGCGGCTCGTTTATCAATTTCAAACCAATCAAACCAAGGTGCCCATTCTGTTGCACAACGTTACCTGCGTTGCTATGCTTCCTCCATGATCCACCGACTGATGTTTTTTACACGGGAACGAACTAGTAATGAAACAAGTGAAAAATAAGATTCCCTTCATTCGGCTTAAGATAACTTTGCCCACATCCCAAATGTATTGTAGCAGACGTGTATCAACCTTCAGATTCATATTGACGATAGCGGTGAAGACTTCTTCTATTTTTAGGACGCGACAGAGGGAATTCGGGGCTGTACCTAACAAAATCGGCACCTGTATTCATAACTACTTATACAGCAAATCTTAAATCGCCCCAAACAAAAACAATCTTCTTGTCAGATAACGGTGGGGGGTGAAACAAAAAACAGGGAATTTTGACCGTGTTTCTGCTAAAGTCGGTAAAGAGTTATTACGACTGGATGACAGCGGATCTTCATTCCGCTACCCTTCTCAAGAAAAAAAAAAAAAAAGAAAAAAGTCCAGTCATGCAGCATGACCTCATGAGCGAATTTTTGAAGAAATCTTCGACATTTCAGTCGCTATTGATCGTGTAGAGAAATTTTAGTGTATGATTTTGATAGAAAAACATGGAATCAAGTTATTAAAAATAATTAGGAGGTACTTATAATTCATCATTATTAAACTAATCTTGTAGATTTAAAGACAAATGTAGGTAAATATTCATAGATTTCGATGTCCAATGTGGTCAGTATTGAAGGCAGTTGAAATCTTAACAGTATCCTATCATAACATCATCAAATCTTGACATAAAATAAAATAACATACCGACGTCATATGAAAGAAACGTATTTCCACAGCCAATCGATGATGAGGCTTTATATTACGAGTGATATAAAGTCAGTTGCATTCGAATCTAGTACCCTACAGCAAGAAACTGACAGACAAACTCAGTCTCTGTGCATCTATTGACAGCCTAAATTATGGGGAAGTGTCACTTGGCTTTGCTACTATTTGATAATTATATCCAATATCGAACATATTGGTTATTGAGGTACATACCTATCCCATTAGGCTATAGTATCATGTAAGGTAGCAGTAGGTAACTAGAAGTTTTAGTACAATGTTGTATCGATTCACTCACCTAATCAACGAAGTGCAGGGAACACTAAGTGGAGTTGTTTTGTTTTGTTTTTTGAATTGCTTGGTCTTGTAATGAACTATGAAGGAGATGTGCGGTTTCTGCTAGGATCGATGGGAAGAACATACGGGAGCTACATTGGAGTAGGTATGTATTCTTCAATTTCAATACTCAGAGTGACCTGGAACTACTTTAGGAAACGGAATCGAAAGTTGCAAGTAGGTAAATCTACATCGCAACTTTCCATTCCACGTTATGGTTCATGATGTAAACAGATCCAATAACTCAATCTTCAAGAATGAAGGTTTCCATAGATATGTTGTGTGATGAATTTTGATATTAAACACGATTTTCCACCATAATGACAATCCGGTTACTTCTTGAACCATGGACGTATTGCTATGGGGGTCGTTTCCTGGTTTGTATACCGGTGGATCACCTGCCTACTTTGAGTTGAAAGAACTCAAAGCCTACCTTTGCTCATTGAGTCCCCTCTACTGAACTTTTCTCTTAAAGAAAGTTGGCTGGAAGTTATTTGTTTCAAGTTAAGGTAATATTAACGATAGTTGAATAGTTGAGTATGTTTGAGTTTGGTTAATGCAACGCCAATTCAAGGATTTTTGAATCCAGCAGATAATTATCAATAGCAGAGGCGTAGTCATATGACCGGTTTTTTAAAAATCTGAAAAATTATAAAATAACAAGTATTTGATTAAAACAGGATATTGTAAACGTTCATACGATGATGTGGCTTCGAATGAAATAATAAAACATTTTAGCACAATGTTAGGTCATACACTCAAGCAGTAAAATTCAACTAACAGTTCTCCATCGGGAATGCGCAGAAACGAATAAAGAAGTAAGAACCGTACAATTTCAATACAGTAGAACCTCGGTTAACCGAAATAAAGGGGGGAGAGCCATTCCGTATACCCGATTTTTCGGTTAAACTGTTATGTGCTAAAAATACCCTATTAACATGGTGTGTAGTGAAAATGAATTAACAAACAATATCTATATAATACAGTGTTTTATTTCATCTACAAAAAATGTTATAATGGGTTATAAAATTCTGTAAACTGAACAACTGAAGTTACTACAGCATTGTACATTACATTTTACAGAAATAAGTGATTTTTGTTTGCTTTTTCATCACGTAGGTACTGTTTATGGAGAAAGAGGCTCGACCGGCGCGTGTTTACATAATTTATTTACGGAACCGTTTCGGTTGACCTGGGTTTTGGTTAACCCGAGTTCGGTTAACCGAGGTTCTACTGTAAATATGTTCCCTCAGATTGGGGTTCGTAGATTTAGTTTAGTTAGTTCAGTTAGTCGTAGATTTAGATTAGTTCAAACGGCATCAATCTCTGTTCTTGAATAATCTTTAAAAAGTGTCGTCGCATCGTCAAAGTTAAAAATTTCTTTTGGCCTGGTTGTTTATCGAGCTTATACTTCAAATCGGAGGGGTTAAATCCCAATGCAAGTGACACAGCATTGGCAGCAGAAAACACACCACACGCGTCGTTGTCTGGTTGTTGCTGACATTTTTCGAAAACTATGTCGCTGTCTCTGAGATTTGGATATCTTCTATTAATAAGTACCTTCTCCTCATCTGGCAAATACTTTGACAACGAATCATATATTCTTAATTTTTCCCCATCATAGTACATGCAATGAAAATGATTTATGGTGGCAAGCCCCCCCAAGATTAGAATTTCACGATTAGTTGTAGTGGGTTCTACTAGCTCTGGACATTGTAACATAACACATTCAAGGGTATCAAAAGTTGTTGTATTTTTTATAATTTTCAATATTTCGTCGATAGCTCTATCATTAATCCAAGAGTCATTCGGTAAAACATTCTCTTCGATTTCTTTCATTATTGATTCCCTTGACAATCGATATTGTTCAGCACGATCTAAAATTATTTCTGAATCATGAATTGAAATTACTTCTTCTGCCAAAGGTTCTTCAATTATTCTATCACTCTCGGAATTATTGGGAAAATGTAATTTATCTCTCACGTTTGAGGTTTCTATGGTACCATCATATTTATTCTCAGGGATATCTAACGATGTTATGCTCTTGCTGCTTGCTGCCTCACATTGTTTCCTAATGACATCCTCTTGCATACTATTCAAGTTATAGTCAAGATTTGTTTGGGGATGATCAATTATTCCTAAGCTTGTTATGCATATAATTGGTTTGTGATAGGAGAAATAACTCTCATAATAACAAGCTAATATATTTGAGTTATTACTAAAACATAGGTCGATTTGGGTGAGCAAGTTGGTTGATGGTTGATCAGGCAACAAATTTCGTAAACCCTCCGATTTGAAGAATTCATTGAGTTTGAGTTTATTTCCTTCATTCAGGAAGTCATTATTAAAATCTCCTAGGATTAAAATTGTGTCTCCAGTGGTTTTTACAATTGATGAAAGGGCTTCTTGTAATTTAGGTATCAAAATCAACATTGGGGTTGATGGTGGTTTGTAAACTCCACAAATAAAAGTGTTCCGTACTTTAATAAAAGCTATATTACATGCAAGCCCTTTATTTTCTTCGTTAAAATCATATAGTAATTCGACTTGACCAGCTAGTTCATTTTTGGTGTATATCATCAAGCCATATGCATGTGATTGGGATCGGTTAACGTCAGATCGATAAACAACAGTATAACCAGGGAGGTCCATGGTTTCATGGATGTGGAGCCATGTTTCTACTAATATAATTACTTTAGCCGCATTAAAGCAATTGTCATGTTTAATGTCTAAAAAATGTTTTCTAAGTGAATTTACGTTGTGGAAGATGATTGAAAACATTCCAGGATAATCTTGCAAGAAGTTTAATTTAAAATTTACCGGTTTTTCATTTAGTCTTTTTTCAATTTCTGTAACGACTACGTTATTTTTATCGAGTGGTCCGGGATTTTTGAAAGTTCCTAGAATAGTTAATCCGATCAAGCTAGTTGAACGGCTGAAGGCTACGTACATTTCGGTTCTGCGCATTCCTTTCCTCAACGTGACAACTACAGAATCGTAGGTGCCTCCTTGGCTTTTGTAAATGGTTATGGCTTCCGCTGGAACAACGGGGAATTGCCTTCTCATAACCATGGTCGGAGAATTTTGCCGCGGTCGAATGTTTCGAGAAACCAATTCCAAAGGGGTAAACATGTGATCTATGCCTAACCGCTTAGCTGCTCTTCTTGAACCTCTCCGTGTTTCGCGACCTACTTTTTCATCATCAAAAAGCAACCATAAACGGACAACTTGGTTGTTCTCTGAAGTTTCCACAAATTTTAAGATTCCTACAGCTCCATTTACAAGGCCATCTGAGGTTTTCACATTTATAGTGACCATGTACCTGATACCAACACATAGTTTTATATGGGATGGAAGCCCATAAGTGTTGGACGTTTTCATGGATTTTTTCATATAATCGAGGGTTGATGTTCGTTGAGCGTCTGAAACTTTTCCAATGACACGATCGATAGCATCAAACCCTCTTATCTCACCTTTTTTCTTGCTACTAAAAACTGATTTATTGTAAGTATCAACTTCTTCATTCGTTCTGAAGAGTCTGAGTGACTTGGAATTGGGAATAGCATTTTTTACAACACGGCTTTCAAACATTTGAACTTCAGCCGACGTTAAACAACCCATGGCCAAATTATTGAGAGCGGTAGCGAAAGGAGCATCACCTTTTTGCCTCATAATTTCCGTTAGCTTGTAAAAGCTGAACATCTCCCAAAGAGGATTCCCCATAAGGTGACTGTAAGGATTAGCAGTGTTATTAGAGAAAATGTATCCATCACCTACAGGGGCCAGTTGATTAAAATCACCAAATAAAATTACGGATATTCCAGCAAATGGAACGCTGGTTCTAAAAATTTGTTTCAAACGAGCATCAACTCTTGCAAACATTTTTGTGCCAATCATGCTCACCTCATCCATTATAATTAACTTGACGTCCTTCAGTTTACTAAATAAAGTATTTGATACGCTGGAACTCAATGGAGGCATGTCATAGCTTGCTTGATTCAATGGTAAAGCAAAGATTGAGTGCAGTGTAACTCCTCTTATGTTGAATGCTGCTTTTCCAGTGGGTGCGCACAATAAAACTCGGAGAGCCTCCAACTCCACACCTGCTGTTGAGTTGAAAAATCGGACTATAGATTGTTCAAGGGCCTCAATCAGTCTTGATTTCCCAACCCCCGCACTGCCCAATACGCATTCGTAAATAGGATCGGCCTGTGTTTTCAAAGTATGCAAGACATGGTAGTGATACCGCTGTTGTTTGTCATTCAAAGATCTGACCACCTCAAGGTAACGTTCTTCAGGGAGCACATGGGGAACAGGAACGTATTCGTCTTCACTTTTCTCGTTTCCCGATCCACATCCCACGTCGTAGAATATGTCTCCCTCGTCAGTTCTATCTCTTATCACTTCGTATCGGTGTTCAAGGTCTGCAGAGATATCGACAACCTCTTCGAATTCTTGGTTCAACATTTCATTTTCATTATGTTCTTTGATGGCTTCATCGATGAAATCATCAGTTCCTTGTTCATTTAAGGAGTTAAAAATGTATAGATTCCGATTTTTTAAAATCACTTCCTTATTCTTGCTGAATTTGTCCTTGGCGTCGACAGAAATCAGTTCACTTTCTTCGTTAACCCATGGCAAGAACAGCATCAACTGTTCGCGGTAAAAATCGTTTTCATGTGTTTCTATATTAAAACGAACAAATCGGATGATTTTGGACTTTTTTCTCTTAGAAATGAAACCATCTTCATTCTTCAACTTGAAAACATTTGAGGACTCCACGTTGTTATCATCGTGATCTGAATCTATGTCTGAACGGTCGTTTGTTCGTTTTGAGGAACTTCTATTTTTTGTGTAATTGTACCATGCAACAAAATCTGCGAGACATAAATCTTTCAAAGCATCAGGACGATTTATATAGTGATCAATGTTGGATTTGGCAAATACATCTGTTGAATCACTAGGAAGCTTCTGGAGTTCTGATTTGGATAAAAGAACGCAAACCCTCCTTTCCGGAGGACCCGTATTAATGAATTCTACAGTTCTTGTGCACTGTGAAAGTGGTAACGGTAGAATATAGTAGACCGCTTCTTGAGACGAAAATTCGCTTGAATCTAAAAATTTGTTCGCCATAAATTTCAATTTTTCTCTAATTGAAAGATCTCCTCTTGCAACCTCCTCATTTGCTTCGCGAAGGACTTTTGAGATCCCACGTTTTGTTTTGTTTATATAATTTAGTACGTAAACAGCAACAGAGTACGTGTCAGTGATGAATTGTATATCCATGTTCGCTCGATGAAGGTTAAGAATATCAAGATTATACGCATTCATTTTGACGTCGCAAGGGAGTCGTTTTAGAAAAACAGTCGGACGCTTAAGTGAATTTCGTATTGCTGCAATGTATTCCTCTTGGGAAATATCCAAATGTTTGAGAAAACTATCAAAATTGTTATCTTCGATTGGCAATTTTTTACTAAGATCTTTATAAATGCCATCCAAATTTCTTTAATTTCACTGATGGTTTGATTCATTTTTTTCTTTTGCTCGCAACTTACTTCCTCTTTGCCGAATGGCATTAAAATTTTAGTTTCAGGCATGGGATAAAATGGTATTCCGAAGCGGCAAAAACTTTTTTTTGTTTTTGGATTTTTTTTCTTGCAAGTGAATGTATGTTTATGGATCTGGAAAGCTGACATTTCATCGCTTAATTGGTCCGATGAACATGAGATGAACTTGTCGATGAATTTCTCGCACGTTTTAACGCTATTTTCATTGTCTTTTTCAAGAGTGGGAGCATTTCGAAGCCAAAGAAGTGAATGAATGTGTGGGGAGCCTCTTTGTTGGAACTCAACTCGGTAGTAATAGTCTACTACTTCATGCTCATAAAATATCCCGTGTTTCTTTGTGGTAAACAGCTTTATCATTTCCTTAATTCTAAAATTGAAGTATCGGGCACATGTTACAGGGTCAGAACTTATCAAACGAACTTTTTCCCGATAGTTCAGTGCTACTGACGCTTCCTCGGTAATGTCCTCATTATCGACAATTTTTTTTAAAAGCACTAGGAGCTCAGGCCACTGGGTCTCAGCAGGAGAAAGGGTAACAAATAATGTTGGGGATCCCAATTGACGGATCATGGAAAAAATTTCTGACTGTTTTTGCCCCCAAAACGCTGGTGAACCTCTATCCGGAAGGAAAAGTCGGTACCCACTATCATGGATGTGGAATGACTTGATAAGTTCCTCTGAGAGACAAAAACCCGCAGTAGGACTTTGTTGTTTTCCTTTCAGTTTTTTCAGGCAAAGCAGTATACTGGAACTGATTTTCATACCCCTCAATTTCGTAGCACAATAAAATAACTTGCTTGGTTCCGAGGCACATCTTCTATCGTATCGCAATAATTCTGAATTGATGAATTTTTGATAACTTATATGATCTGGCTTTGGTCGCAAGTGACCCCCGTAAATTCGAATAAAACTCAATGCTTCCGCATGAATATCTAAAAACAATGGCAAGGGGCTGAATCCTTCCCCTGGGGTAAAAACCAATGCGTCTGGATTATGGTTTGACATCAACAGTGTAGATTCAATAGGCACGTTGACTGGCTCAGGATCGTCTTCTTCGAAGTCAGAGTCATGGACTAGATCGCTTGTGTCACTGCTCTCACAGCGGAATCCACTCTCAGTTTCCTCAAATTTGTCCCAATGCAATAATATTGGTATCCTCTTAGGATCTATGGAGATATCAGCCTCTTTGAACGCTGGGCAATTGTTCAAATCTTTCAAGGCTTCTGCTATTGCGTGAGGTCTAATCGTTTCCTTTTGTACGACTGATTTGAACGACTTCTTTTTCTTGAGAGCAATGGGAATCACAGCGGTTTCATTGAACGTACGCGGAAGAATTTTAATGTTATCCATAACATCACAAGGTACATTCACCACTCGTCCCTGAATTGAAAACTGCTGATCTATATGAGACAAACGTATTTGCATAAAAGGAATTCTGGGACTTACGAAACGTTCTTCAAGCGAAGTCAAGCTACTCACTGAATTTGGTACCACGGGGAAGCGTAAATTATCATAAGCTGCTAATGATAACGGTGGAACTCTCATTTTTTTAAGGTAACCATTGCAGGTGCCACACACTCCATCAACTCCAAAACCATCAGTCACATCAGGTTTACAGAGATTATTAATAAAATTTGTTGAATGGGATTCAATTGGCTTACTATTACTTTTGAAAAATTTGATTGAATGTTTAAAAAACAACCGACCACAACATGAGCACGTGTAATTAGGGCCGGTCTTAACAATACTCTCATAGTTTGTTAGTAGTTTTGAACGTAAACTATTGATTCTTTTGGTATTGCATTGCCTAACTCTTTTTAAAACATTGCGTCTTCGTTCCTTTCTAATTAAAATTTGTTTTTTTGAAGAGCTTAGGCGTGAATTAGTTCTAATACGATGATCAACAATAGTTTGTGTACGTTTTTTATAACGTCTCCTTTGGGCTTGTGAATTCATCTTGGCGTGTTTAATGCTTTTTTTGGGATTGGTTAATCGTCTTTTCTGAACCATTTTATTAATTTCTCTATGTTTTTCAAGTTGCTCGGGGTCGGCCAACCGTTTTTTTTGAACCGTTTTAATAATTTCTCTATGTTTTTTAAGTTGCTCGGGGTCGGCCAACCTTTTTTTTTGAACCGTGCTATTAATTTCTTTATGTTTTTCAAGTTGCTCAGGGTCGGCTAATCGTTTTTTCTGAACCGTTTTATTAATTTCTCTATGTTTTTCAAGTTGCTCAGGGTCGGCTAATCGTTTTTTCTGAACCGTTTTATTAATTGTTCTATGTTTTTCAAGTTGCTCAGGGTCGGCTAATCGTTTTTTCTGAACCGTTTTATTAATTTCTCTATGTTTCTCAAGTTGCTCAGGGTCGGCCAATCGTTTTTTCTGAACCATTTTATTAATTTCTCTATGTTTTTCAAGTTGCTCGGGGTCGGCCAACCGTTTTTTTTGAACCGTTTTAATAATTTCTCTATGTTTTTCAAGTTGCTTGGGGTCGGCTAATCGTTTTTTCTGAACCGTTTTATTAATTTCTCTATGTTTTTCAAGTTGCTCAGGGTCGGCCAATCGTTTTTTCTGAATCATTTTATTAATTTCTCTATGTTTTTCAAGTTGCTCGGGGTCGGCCAACCGTTTTTTTTTTGAACCGTTTTAATAATTTCTCTATGTTTTTCAAGTTGCTCGGGGTCGGCCAACCTTTTTTTTTGAACCGTTCTATTAATTTCTTTATGTTTTTCAAGTTGCTCGGGGTCGGCTAATCGTTTTTTCTGAACCGTTTTATTAATTTCTCTATGTTTTTCAAGTTGCTCACGGTCGGCCAATCGTTTTTTCTGAACCATTTTATTAATTTCTCTATGTTTTTCAAGTTGCTCAGAGTCGGCCAATCGTTTTTTCTGAACCATTTTATTAATTTCTCTATGTTTTTCAAGTTTTTCAGGGTTCGCCAATCTTTTTTTTTGGGATAAGCTGTTGATTAGCCTGATATCAATACGAACCTCTTCATTCCGTCTCCGAATATTTTGGGATCTTGCATTGAGCTGTCGTATTTTATTTAGTTCTGACTCACTTTTGACAGAACAATCTTTTCTGGCACGGTCATGTGCCTTAACCATGGCCGCACTCTTTTTTCTTAGACGAAGCATAATCTGCAATATTGATATTTATCTATGTATAAGAAGGCACCTCAATTGAAGTATTATAAGTTTTACTCGATAAGAGAAATTTTACTTGATTAGGTATAGATAGGTTGGTAGGTCCCCTTAATTAGTTCTGGAACATGATTTCTACTAAATATATAGGTATTGAATCGTTTAGAGGTTTACACCCAGTTACTGTAGAAGTGTGCAAACCCACTCCCCCCCCCCCCCTGAGGTAATACACTATGGGATAATTAATTCACTTTAGAATATGCTTACCAGCAGTTGTCTTCCGATATTCTTTATCCAAATTTGAGAGAGCCGTTGAAAAAAAAATCTACTATATGAAGAAAAAAAAAGAAAAAAAAACGAGAGATAGATCGTGAGAGAAAGAAAATAGTCAATCGGAATTCGGAAATAGAACATAAAAGCAGGACGTGTGAAAAAGAAATTTTCAACACTACTTGAACTCGTCAGACACAAAAATGAATTTTTTGAACCTAAATTGAACGAAAATATGCAATTTAAACTAATACAAGACGAGGATCGAATAGGAATACAGAAAGCAGCAGTTTGAAGTCGGAACTTTACGAATAAACGAGAAAATCCCAACGCAACGTGAACTAAATCAATTTCGTAAAACCTGAAACTGAATACCTACGATTGTAAATAAATTAAACAAGAATTAGGTATAAAATAATAGTACAAAACTATAAATTTAGAAATAATAGTTATAATACAAATCAAGGAAAAAAGTGAAATTGAGAACGATTAACACGTAGTTGCCAAATCGGGAGAAAGTAAAGTTTCACTCCAGCGAAAACTCAAACGATTTCCCTCAACTTGATTAACGAAGAACTGATAAAAAAAAACTAGAACTTTTCAATATCTAAACACTATCACTATCAACAAGGGGAACACGAAAAGTTTATAAGCGAGTGAACTCCGTAAACTGATCAAAAACGAAATTGAATTGTTCAAAAGTAAAACGAACGAAAACTATTAGGTACAATACGATAAACAGATAGAAATGCAGAAAGCCGAAGTTTGGTGCCCAAATGTGAAAAGTAAACCAGGAATCCGCAACTCAATGTGAACTGAAACAACTTCGCAGAAACTGAAACTGAATAAGAATGTAAATAGATTGAACGAAAAACTATAAAATAATAGTAAACACTATAACTTTACGAATAATAGTTGTAATACAAATCAAGGAAAAAGTGAATTCGGGGAAGGTTAACGTGTGAAGTAGCAAAATCGGGAAAAAAGTTATGTTTTCACTCCAGCGAAAACTCAAACAACTTCTCTTAACTTGATAAACGAAGAACTAATCACAAAAACACGAACTTTTCAATATCTGACACACAATAAAGAAGGTGAAAACGATAACTTTATAGGCGAGTGAACCACCGTCGAACTCTCAAGGACGTGTGATTAGGCAGTCGATGCGGGGCAAGAATAACGCTTGTCTTGCATAGCGAAGGTATTGAAACGATGGGTGGATAGATTGATAGGTAGGTACCTACTAGAGATATTACCCGGTTGGTGAATCCGTTACCGAATACCAATATGATGTACTGATGGTAGTTCCGATAGTTTTCCTAGCACACGATTTATTTCTCAATTAAATTGGATAAGTAATAGTGATATGATATTACAATATAATAAAATTACAAACTTCAGTTCTAGCCACTAATCGCGTTGGTACCCTTCCTATCGCCTTTCATACTTGAGATTTTGTAGTACCTACTAGGTAGTTTGTTAATCCATGTTGACATAAGTATTTTATTCATGTTATTTTTCATTTCGAACGCCATCTAATTGAATTGTGGGTTACCAATAATTTTACATCACAATACCAATACCCCTGAAGAATGTGATTTTTGTAATTAGTAGGTACCTACTAACAAAGCTTTTTACGGTATATTATTCCCTATTGGAATAATACACCTTTGTAATCGTATAGAAAAAAATTTGATTTGCCCCTAGGGTCTAGTTGGTCCTAACATCTCGGCAGCCAAATCCCCCCACTTCCTAAGGGGGGGGGGGGGGGGGTAAAAATAGGTAAGAAAATAATGGTCTTTTGGAGCTGGTCGAGTGGGATGTCGTTGACCATTGATTTTGAACGCTGATTCGATTTAAATGGGTGTCATATAAGTCGGTGAGCTCCTAGGGGGTGGGGGTGGAGCTAAAAATAAGTATGAAAATAATATTTTTTTCGGAACTGGTTGAGTATGGTGTCGTTTTCCATGTAATTCCGTACTCTGATTCGATTTAAATGGGTGCCATTTCAGCACAAATGAGAAAATCCATTGTTACAGCTTTAAATGTAGGGATTGTTTGTGTGTGTGTGAAATAATTGTATAGTTCTATATTTACTTCTACTTCAATCTACTTCTACTTCTATCTATATACTTCTATATACTACTTCCACAAAGGAAGGTTTCTGTCTGTCTGTCTGTGTGGCATGCCCTATACGCGTCTAAACGGCTAACGGATTTTCACGATTCCTTTTCCCAAATAATCAGTACACTTGAGTGCACATTTCAGGCTAAATCAAAATTCCGTGCGCATGCGCGAAGGGCAAGTTTGCTTTTGGTCCGATGACCCCCAATTTTTATTCCGGAATCGGATTCTTCGTTCAATTTTGCGTCCAAAACACCCGCCACTTTTGATCCGCGCATGCGCAAACGTGCGCTACGTTGAATTTGGCCAAGCAGAGCGAGGCTTAGGAATTTACGTTACTGACGGCCGAGTGGAGGGAGGCCTTGAGATTAATGTTACTGACGGCCGAGCGGAGCGAGTAGCTAGTACGTACATAAAAAGAACTTCTTCATAATTTCATGGCTGATATTTTCTAAGCCACAGTCAGTATTAAAGCTACATCAAGTAATAAAACAGTTGAGCGTAAAACAACGAGAGCGACCGAGAGAATCGGAGGACGGAATATTTCACAGAGTAAACTCATCAGTTGTGATTACTTTTTTTTTTTTTTTTTTTTTTTTTTTTTTTTTTTTTTTTTAACAGGCACCTACTACCTACGTTTTAAACAGCATGGTTCTAGGATTGGTTATACAGGGATACTTCCATAAGAGTAGTTCAATCTGAATTTGGACAATGTTTCATGCAAATATTACCGATTTTTACAACTAGCGAACGGCATTATTTCGATTTGTGACTGATTTTTCAACTTTGGAATTTTTGAAAACTTGATACATATTCTTATAGGAAATTTTACGCTGATTCCGAATATACCACATGTTAGTATGCTGAAAAAATTATTTCACACAACAAATTGCAAAAAACAGGCTGTTTTGAAATTTTTGACTACATTTTTGAAAATTTCAACCCGAAGATGTAATCCGATCATGCTGGCCAACGAACTTGAACTTTCGTTTTGAGTCCTTAACATTTTAAAATTTGTTTGAAGTTTCTAGCACAATTCTACGGACAGTTATCGTCTGGAATGACACATACATACATACATACATATATACATACATATATACATACATACATACATACATATATACATACATAAAAAAATGCGTTAAACTTCAGAATATGATTCAGAATAGCCTGAAACGGATTTCTGCATAAAAGTTTTTCAAAAATTCACATTCCACAAATTATGAGGCGAGAGCAATAGCTTAATTTTCTTCAAAAATTCGCTAAAAATGGAGGATTTTTATTTAGACCAGCTGGTTACCCGTGCATTGCATGGACCCACATCTGCGGGTCATTTTTACCAGGTACCTTGTCACTTTTACCCAGCAGTCCCCAAGAGGCTTCAACTCAAATTTCAGCAGTCAAGTTACAATTTGTAACGAATTAATTTTTCAACTAAATGTCCCCTCAATATAACCAACTCATTATAACCTCAGTTCAATAAAACTATTCCCGACCAACATTGCTGCAGTTAATAAGGCGTTTTGAATATCAGTTTTTGAACAGGTATCTTAAGAATAAAAACTGCTCGGTTCAACCCACCAAAATCGTTTCGGCACCGTCGAATTCGTTAGTCCCGAATATACGATTAACAGCCTTTTTATTTTTGATCTATTTGCACACAAACAATTTTTTTGCATTTAAATACGTATCTTTATATATAATTCCGAACGGTCTTTGAAATTGTGAAGAACTTCGCGGTCCGATTTCAGTGTTAGACGGCTCATTCGAATCAGCACGGCCCCAAGTTTGTTGCAAAAGTGTCGCCGTTCGTCTCTATATACCCGCCTCGATCGTGTTCTATGCGGTCCTTATCAACGAGAGTTGTTTATTGGGCTGTGGCGGTAACAACAGTTGCCATCAATTCACGGTCAGTAAGAAACGTAGTGTAGTTACTAACATCTAGGAGAGTTATTTCTGAACGAAGAACTTGTAACTGAAGAACTTAGCGGACTTTATATATAATTCCGAACGGTCTTTATATATAATTCCGAATCAGCACGGCCCTAGGTGTCGGTAAGTAAGAAACGTAGTGATGGGGTCTTTTCTGATCAGCTGAATGAGCTAAATTCTTTCCTGTTCACTGTAGGAAGTTGAAATTTGATATTGAGACTCTCTGTTTATTAGGCTGAGGCAGTAACGACAGTTGCCACGGTAAGAAACGTAGTTTAGTTACTAACATCTAGGAGAGTTATTTCTGAACGATCTTTGAAATTGTGAAGAACTTCGCGGACCGATTTCAGTGTTAGACGGCCCCAAGTATCGCCGTTCGTCTCTGTGCTTATCTTGATCGTGTTCTAGATTAGGGCTTTCCAAGCCCTAACAGGCCTCTAGTTTACATATAGTTTCGCTACGAGCTAGAAAAAATTCCTTGACTTTTGAAGGTTGGTCAGGTTTTCATGCTCCTTCGCAAAAATCTTCCATCATATTTTTGCCATCTACATCAAGTCTATTGACAAATACCGCTCCCATTTCATCCGGTAAGTTGGTTGAGTGAGGGATTATCAGTCGGTGGTTGGGTAATGTGTTCCTCCCAAAGTTTGACGGCCTGATGAGGTTGTGTATGTGACGATGAGCTAAAGGTCAGAAACTGAGGGGGTGGGAGGGCCTTGTGGGAAAGTTGGACTAGGGAAGCTGAATAGAGCGCTGACGTGGTTGTGAGGGGAAGACAATATGGAAACTACTTAGCTCACCGAGGGCTACGCGGGGAGCGGGCTGATGGGAAGGAGGCCGCGTGTTCCAACAAGTTAGCTGGAGTTGCCTGAGAACCTTCGCACTGCAATTTCGGCTAGGGACCACCCCCTCAACTTCTACCGTATTCAGTCAACGTATTACTAGGTAATTCATCATTTCATTTTTCGAGACTCACACCTCCGTTTTGCTGAGTTATCATCAACTTTCGGCGTAGGGGAATGTGTCTTACAGGTACGAGGACATCATCGTTTCATCACTTAGAGTGCGGACGGATTGTCCGCAGTCAATCACAGATAAGGGTTAAGATAACAGTCATACTTAGTTGTTTTAAGAAGAAAGATTAGTGGGTCACACTCGGGTAGCTGTCGCATTTATATCTAGAGCGCGGGTGAAATGCGGGCATAACGTGACTGCAGGTGGGGGTTCTGTGACGAGGGTATAGTCTCAAATTCTTTGACAAATTTCGTGTCATTTTGATCTATTGAATTCCTCTTTCATTTTGATCATGAGTATGCATCAAGTTTGACGTAGAATATGGAACTATATTAACGAAAGTACCTGGGCTGGGGTACTAGGAAAAAAAAGTTGTGTAGATTGTGCATTTTGTAAAAGTTTGTATTATTGGTATAGTCCAGCCCGTACTCCAGTAAGGAAAAATCGTATGGGCCAGAACATCCCCTTCTACACACACACAAAAAAAGAAATAACTAGTTTTACAAAAATCAATCATGAAGATCATGTATAGGAAGTCTAAATCATTTAATAGTGAGTCATTGATTGCTCTTTGCAAGTGTAGCGCAGGGCTTTAGTTGGCGTTGTTTGAATACCTTCGCACTGAAATTTCTACTATGGCTAAGTTTTGCACTTTTGGAGCGGAATTTGTTGACAATTGTTAGTTGGATCGAATCGGATCTGAAAGTCGTCTAAATCGATTAAACAGGTTTCACGGGCAATGTTAAATATCATCTGTCCTTTACGAATTGTGGGCTATAAATAGAATTTTTTCGTACTTTAAAAAATACTCCCGTTTAGAAATGATCTCAGAGGACAGAATGAGTCAATTTTAATTATGATAATGTAGCTATAAAGTGCCATAAAAATTCCAAAGAACGATATTTCCTCAATTTATGGCATGTCCACAGGTAACGTTTCACAACTGCCTTAGTTCATTCTTGCTTTGCATTTGAATTTTGGTGGGAATTCATTAATTTATCTTGTTGTTGCGTTACAACCTTTCGCTGATACGATCATTTTGCATGACTGGAACTTTTATCGATTTTTTAGCATATTTTAATGAAATTTGACAACATTTTTCACCATAATTTTGTGCATAAAATTTTAATGTTCTTGTTCATAATAAATTTTATGATTTTTGATCGTTTTTTGCCATTTTTAGTGATTTTGCCGGCATATTTTTTCAAAAAGTGCCACCTAACGAACTCATCCTTTCTTTTGAAATGTTTGATTTTTTACTGTGAGAACAAATTTCGTATCTTAATCCTAAGGAAATCAGATACTTAGTTATCGTCTGGAACGTCATGTATAGTTATATAGAAAATCATTTAAATCTAGGAATCGTTCCAGAATGCCTCAAAACGGATTTTCATGAATAAAAAAAAGAAAAAGGTAGTAAGTTCTTATTTTTCAATTGTTGGAGCCATCGCGATAACTTTATTTTCTAAGAAAATTCTCTAACAATCATAATACGATTTCATCAGATAGTCAGCCAAATTCATTGCCTAAACGTAATAAATTTCAATTAGATTGATGAAAATATTGGAAGTATATATCAAGTCCTATTAATTATTTTATAACCCTTAATATGTTTGTCCAGTTATAGTTACCAAGTTGTTGTTAATAAAATTTCATTCTATGTGTGAACACGATACTCGAAGTTTTCGCTCTGCGCTCTAAGTTGAAAATAATAATAATTAAGGAACATAAATTGCACTCTGCTACAGGAAATTTGGTCATGATAGTTAAATCTTCCAGCATTTGTCATCATTTCAACAAGAAAAACAAACAAAATCATTAATTCAGAACAAATGTGGGAAGTTCTAATTTTATAAAAGTTCAGATTGTGACGGAAAAAAAACCGACCATGAAAAATAAATATCTACGGAAGGAACTGGACAAATAATCTCACAAATAGATTTGAAGGTAGCCGGAATAGGATATTTAAGAAATTAATTACCGACGTTTGGATCGATCGCAGGGTAAAAATAAGTATAGCTAGCCGCCGAATAAAGTTTGTAAAGGATTCTATTCATAAAATATGGTCGCGAGAAGATATAGCTAAAGAGCCCTTCAAGTTTTAGTTTAATAGGAAAGATGAGGAGAAAATATTGGTCGAGGGTTTTAAATAAAAAACAGTCGGCCAAGTGGGCGTGGTGGATCAGCTACCAGAATTATTAACGTGGTTGTTATAGATTTGTAGAAATCAGAGCTTTTTCAGTGCAGGAGGTTGCAAAAAATACCGGTGATTTATTTTTCCTCCACTATTTTAAAAATACATTTGAGGAAAACGAAAATGAGGGCCGCTGGCCAAGGAATACTTCACACTAATTCTGAAGGAACTAATACAAAGTTCCAGTCATGCAGCATGATCGTATGAGCGAGTTTTTGTAAATTATCGTATTACGATACATGTTACCTTGTATCGAAATGTGTTGTACTGTTATGAGATTTAAGCACTTTGAGAGTAAAGAAATAGTTAAATACCAATTTTATGGCAACAAAACTCGTTCAAAATAATATTCTGAAATTCGAAGAAGATATAAAAATGTTAAGCTTGTTTTTAAGAGAGTTTTTTATAGATTTTTCAATATATATTAATGGAATTTGAGTACATTTTTCCGCACAATTCCGTGCGTAAATTTTATAAGGTTCTAGTTCGTTGTTGATGAACTGTTATTGGCTCAAATTCTGCTAAAAAATATAAATTTAACGAGTTTTGGCCGTTTCCAGCAATTTTTCGGAATTTTTTTTTCAGTACATATTTTGAAATTTGACTGATTTAATGTGCTGAAAAAGTGTTGGCCAACAAACTCTTCCTTTCGTTTGGAAAACTTGATTTTTTGGAGGTTATCATCTGGAATGATACACACACACACACACACACACACACACACATATATATATATATATATATATATATATATATATATATATATATATATATATATATATATAAATATATAAGGGGGAAGCGTGTGTAAGGGACAGGAGGCCCATTGGCATGAGCCCCCCCCCCCCCCCCCCGCCAACACACAAACACACACACACACACACCCAATTGTTTTTTCTTGGATATGGCCTTAGAATGGCCTGGCATGGATTTTTATGCTTGGGTTGTCCCCTACCCCCCTTTATCAATTCCAATAGGCTCTTGTTAACGAAGCCTTGCCTATAAGAATTATTTTCAGAGAGACGTCCTAAAAAATGAAGAAAGTTCCAGTCATGCAGCATGATCGTATGAGCGAATTTTCATAAATGGTCGTATTACATTTATGTTAAATTCTGTTGAAATTGAGCACTTTGGGGACAAATAAAAATTTTATTATACATTTTATAGCAAACTAACTTTTTGTCAGTAATATTCCAATGAACAAAGATTTTGTGGATTTTTACAATTTTTTCAAGTGTTCCTATCGATTTTTAGCTTATTTTAATTAAATTTAAGTACAAGAAGTTTTTGTGCTACAATTTTTAAATGAACTAGTTCATGTTCGATTAACGATTTTTGAGTAACATTCTGCTAAAAAATAGAAATTTGTTAATTTTTAGCGGTTTTTTGCCTTTTTTAGTGATTTTTTAAGTACATTTTTTGAAATTTGACCAATTTAATGTGCTCAAAAAGTGTTGTCCAACGAACTCATCCTTTCTTTTGAAATGCTTGATTTTTTTGACGAAAGAACGAAGTTTTTATCTCAATTCTATCGAGAGTTATCGTCTGGAATGAGACATACATATATATACTTATATATATATATTTATATATATACATATATATATATATATATATATATATATATATATATATATATATATATATATATATATATATATATATATACATATAAAAAAGCGTTAAAATCCAGGAATCATTTCAGAATGCCTCAAAACAGATTTCGATGAAGAAAATTTTTGAAAATTTTTATTTTAAAATTTTTGGAGCCATTGCAATAGCTTTATTTTCTAAGAAAATTCGCTAAAACAAAGACACGAAAAACTTGTTTGGAATACTAATTAAAAATGGTACTACTCATTTTGAAAAAATCGCTATTGTGGTTGTGTAGTGAGTTCTTGTTCAATAAATTCACGTTTTATAGTGCCTGAGAGAGATGTTTGAGAGAGAGCTCTTTAGTCTCGTTAAGGAGATTGAAAACATATATACCATCACGTTCGGTAGTGTTAGGAAATCATTGATGAATTAAAACTCGTGGGGAACGGAGGTGTTTGCGAGATCTGATGAAATGGTTGTGGTTAGACGGGCCCAAAGGAAAAACGTCTTCCAAGTTGGGTGGGCGGCATAGCTTCATCACATATTGTAGCATGGACGTATAGAATTAGTTGAAGGACAAAGTACTAGTCGAAAAATTGATAAGTCGACGTTATAAGAAATTAATGTTTGCGTATGCGCAAATACTACTATTAATTCAACGGCGACGAAATTTATAGAGGAACGTCTAGGAGCAAAACCACATAATCCTTGAAAATTTCATAAACATCTGTTAGGTATCGGAGCATTGTCCGTGTCTATTAAATTTAGTTTTGCGCATGAGCTATATAATCCATAGGTAATTTTCCAGGAACATATACCTATATATGTATGTATTGAACGAAATCGGACCAATAGATGATGAGAAATCGATGTTATAATAAATTAACGTTTGTGTATGCGCACTACTAAGTATGTGACGGCAATGAAAGTTATAGGAGACTGTCTGGAAGCTCTTCCGCACAATCCCTGGAAATTTCATCAAAAACGTTCCATAAAATCGGAGTTTTGCCTGTGTCAATCAATAATAGCTTTGCGCATGTGCAAACAGAGTTTGAACGAAATTGGACCAATAGATGATGAGAAATCGACGTTATGAAAAATTAACGTTTGCGCATGCCCACAGGCTACTGTTGGTTCGACGGCATTGAAAATTATAGGAGACCGTCTAGGAGCTAACCCACACAATCCCTGAAAATTTCATCGGAATCAGACTGAAATCTGGTATAGTTTTGTGCGTGAAAAGGATTTACCACAGACAGACAGACATCAGACTGACAGACAAACAGACAGACACGGAACCAAAATTGCTCTGCTAGCTCTGAAACGCAAAAAGCAAGTGGAAATTTCGATGTTGGAGGACACAAATTTCATTGACTTCACTCACGAACACAAAGCGCACCAACTTAATTTATGTAGTCACCGGGTTTGTTTGAAAAATAGGGAAACGGGAAACTTAATTTAAATGCAGTATTTTCCCTCCTGCTTTTAGATTCAGTTTTCTGTTTTCATATTTTCCAAACCTCTTGCTGGACCCATACAGCGACTATATAAATTAAGAAGTAATTCTTCGGGCAGTTACGTTAGCGGTGACTAATCTAAAGGGTACAGTTGATTTAAAGTTGAATTCATTAAAAAATGCAGAGTAATGGTTCTCAAGGAGTGTTGGCTTACATCCAAGCTCTCTCTATATAGCAGCCCTTGTGACCTAGATGGAGAAGAAGTTGTTACGGGAAACCAAAGAATGTGGGTTCGATTCCCACCTGGGAACCATTTTTTCTGCATTTAAATTCAGTTTCGTGTTTTCCTATTTTCCAAACAAAGCTCACCTACCTTCGGTAGTGAGGAAGCAAAAACTTCCAGATTAGTCTTCATAAGCACCAAACAACTGAGCTACTAAACAGCGTTAGAATCCCGAGTTCTTTAAAATGTCCTCGACCACTTTCTTTCCATCCAAGCTTATGGACAGTACTCTTTTCTACAGTTTGAATACGTTCTACTACGTGTATAGTAAAAAAAACCATAACACACTCCATTGTAGAGGAAAATTGAAAAAATTGGTGATTAATCGACTCATAATGAATTTTCTACCACTTTCCTTTAATAAGAAATTCGATTAAATATCAACTTTTATCTCTTTTGCAAATTATTTTTATTTTCGAGTACTAAACACATTCAAATCCAATTACTGTCTTATGAATCACTCCATTTATGAATTTCAGGTGGTCAATCAACGAAAATTTGTGTTCTCTATAACTTTTCCAAGGAACGAAAGTTATTTTTAATTGTTTTTGTAGGCTTAAAGTTGGAAAATATGTTGAGAAATGTGATTTTTCCACTAAAAACGGATTACGGAGCCATTTTAGGTTCCTATGTAAGCAGTATCTTCGGAATCAGTGTGAAATGTTGGATAAGATCGGAGCAAGAATTAATTTTGTGCAGCCAGAATCGCATTTTGGTTTTGAACATACGCTGCAAGGCCGCGAATACTGTAGAACGTTAAGCCCCCTCCCCCCCTCCTTTAGGGGTATAATTATAATTATTATTTGCATTTATGCGTTGTAATATATTTAACTTACTGGATTATATTTGTCGTCAATGACAATCACAATTTGTTTTTATAGTCGAATCACAAAGGGACTACCACGCTCGAAAAAGAATAGGGGAAATTATTGCGACAGAAGCAACTGCCTCTCTGTCGTCGACTCCGAGTCGGCTGGTGGCGACGATCGCGAGTACGACGAGCGTCGTGCCGACTTTCAAAGTCCACACGCCTGCTCCAACTGCGGCAACGGTGCTGACGACGACAACAGCCGCGCCGACGACGCCGACGACAGTGAGGCGAACGACGACTCCGTCAACGACGACAACCACCTCGACGACGACGACGACCACCACCACCACGACCACCACAACCACCACGACTACCACTCCTCGTCCATCTACTACACTCCCAACAGGTATGTTTGACCTAGTAATCAGGTGTGTTTGACCAGGGAGCCAAACACTCAAAATTGCATAGAAAAAGTAGGGTTGATCAGATCAACAGATTCATTAGAAATATTGGCAAAAATGTTTCTTTTACCTTCCTGAGCCCCATGGTCTAAATTGGATGTTTTGAGGCCGAAATGAAAAATCCGGTGGCCCGAATTTGGATAGTATCAGGCCGGAAGCAGAATTCCCTGGCTTGGGTTTAAGGAAGGAAGGTGTTGGTCAAGTAAAGAATTGGCTCTAGAGTTATGCCGTCAGGTTAGCCAGCACCCCTCACTCCCTCCCCAGTTGGCGTGTTGTTTAGATGGCGTCACATTTCCTTAACGTATTTCTTGTATACTTGGGCAGGTTGGTCTGACACGCGTCTTTTTATTAGTAAAACTATATCTAATATAAGTCGGGTCGCGAAAAAGAAGAAGAATCCAGGTGGTTGGATACCATCCATTCTTCTTGGTAGGGGTGGTTTAAGGGGATGAGATTTGATTAGTTGGTTTTTCCTCATCAAGATTTATTGACATGTCCAAGTACTTTTGCCTCTGGGGGAGGCCTCATCAGGGAACGTCTCGCAGTCGGGTCACTGATTTTCGTCATTTTTCTCCCTGATTATTACACATTTTTTCATCAAAACCAAAGAAATATTATATTTCAGAATAGGCTTGTTTCATAAATGTAAAGGATCCTGAAAAAGTTAACTTAATTTCAGCAACATTAAGGGCGGGTTTATCAATTATCTACATTAACTGAAGGATAGCTATACCGAGTACACATAAAGAATGTGAGTCGTTTATCAATACCGAATTACCTAGCGGATAAAATTATAAATCAGATAAATTCTTTCTGGCAGATAGCGCCGTTAGCATCCTCATTGGTGCCTGTAGGCGACAAAATAAGGGCGATTTACACATGGAGCTACCACAGAGTGGACAAGGAGCTACATTTTCTTCACGGATCGAGTATTCCAGGTCTGACGTCCACAACACAAAAGTGTCCATCATGCTATCAACATTACCGACATAAAACGAACAGTGTCCAACATAAACGCACATATTCGTTTATCATTTTCAATAATGACCCTTTGTAATTGACCAAGAACAAATTTTGTTCGAAAACGCGCATCTATTTTTGCGAACGAAACTGCACTAGCAGTCTAGCAGTGAGGCTGCATTTAGAACTGATACGTATTGGTAGGTATGCAAAGCTAACGGCTAACGAGTTTTATTTTTTAAAAACCCTCTTGTTTAGAGTCGTTTATGTAACCTTGGAGTAACACTAATACCCTTATTAACCTATGAATGATGAGAACAAGTATAAGACTTTTCCTACCACATTAAACTTGCAAATATCCCAAATGAGGCCTCCCACAGAGGCGAAAGTACTTGGGCATGTCAATAAATCTTAATGAGGAAAAACCAACATATCGAATCTCATCCCCTCAACTGTGGGAGCCCGATCCAGTCGAGAGGACCAACGACGTCTTTGCCTGAAAATACCCATGTGCTGCTAATGTAAAAACGGAACTTAGTGAAAAAACGTTGTCTATTTCCACGAAAAATAAAGAGTTACATTGTTAAATCGATTTCGACGATTCGGCCGTAATCAGTAACAAACAATAACTGAACACACATTAGAAAGGACACAGCTTGTATAGTCACAGGTGAAGGGAGGTTGAATCCCATTGGTCGAGAGAAAGGAAAGGGGGCTGGAGGTACAACCAATTAAGTGCAAGCTAAGTGAAGGGGGATTACAGCTAATGAAGTGAAAGGAGGGGCAGAATAACTGGTTTTAACAGTTTGAAGGGATAATTCCAAGCTTTATAGAAATTGACGTATCATTGGTGAAAAATATTGAGGGATATCCTCATTTAAACATTTACCAGATCTGTCACTTTTGATAATTTCGAATTTTTCATGTACATTCGACATACCACCCTTTGTACAAAAATGAAGAAATTCAGTGAGAAGTTCAGAGTGGAAATAGACAACGTTTTTTCACTAACTTCCGTTTTGAAATGATTTAGTTCGTGTCCTGTTAATCTCACCCCCTCAAACCATGAAGAATAAAAATGAAAAGATTTCTTGAGGTTATTAAAGTAAAATTCAAGATGTTACAGGGCAGGGCAATTTTAAATTGCATCCCTGAAGATATCCCACGATAGGACAGACTTTTCAAACCTTCCCTTTGTTCTTTTAATCCAAAATTTTCAGAATATTATTCACTGATAGAATAAAAATATTGGAAACCAAAAAAAAAATTCGTTTCATAAAAAATCCCCATAGTTTGAGTTCCCTTAACACCCTTGAAAGAGAATGGATTTAGGCAGACCTCGTATTCCTCCATAAACTGCTAAACAACGTAATCGACTGTCCAACGCTTCGCTCGAAAATACAGGTTTATGCTCGATTCACCGCCCGTTCTTCATTGTTATTCCACGTTCCGTCCTCCGCAACAAACCATCAAAGAAATCAACCCCTTCATAGAAAACCACGCGGTGCGAATCTGATGCTACATTTATCCCACAGCTTCGACTTTTTTCATTCCTCCTTCTCATCGTTAAAGTCGATTGTTTCATCATCCCCCTGTCAGTTTCACATGAACAATTTCAATTTATTCCGTTTCATTTTATCATTTCCTTGAAATTCAGGTAGGTATACATTCATTGTAACGGATCCCCTTTAGGATGATCCCCTCTTTCGATATTCTTTCATGTTGTATGACATATTAATAATTGAGTGAATATTGGATATTTAATTGGGTTCGCCCGTGAGTAAATATAAAACTACAGGTAATCTTGACGTTGCGTACATCGAGACTGACATGAAAAGCCCCAGTTATACAATGACAAAATAGTGATCGCTATGGGTAACAACGATTGTTTTAATACAAACCTTATATGCAATTAAATGTATTCGTGGCTGTAAGTCCCAACAATCTCGGAAATACATAAGTAATAATTAACTTTATTATGTATAAATTTGTGATGGTGCAAGGGAAAAGGAAGCTTATTTTTTATTTTTCTCCACATTATGCTGAACAATTTTTTTTTCTATAATTTTCCAATCAAAATTTATGATTTTTCAAATTTTGTTAGCAAGTTTCAGCAGACTTGCAGAACTGCAGTTTTTAGCGATTATAAATACAATGAAAAATTTAGAAAATTCAAGTTTTGAAGATTATTGATTGATTGATTGCGTCCACTCCTAGATCTCCAAGATTCATATTAAAAGAGAAAAATCAATTTTTAGGTAAAAATGCCCATAATGGACCAAGTTTTTGAGTCCGGCTCCGCTTCCTATAATTGTCATCGCGATATTGTCCCCTCAGTTTTATTCACAATTTTCTTTGAAAATTAGCTCTATTAGCTATGCTGCATACCTGTGTACTATCACTAATTTCCCCTCTGGTTCCTTTATCATGCTGGATCCTTAAAATCTAGCTCTGCGAGAATCAGAAAACAATATTAATAACCTCAAGCCATAGTAAATCTAATTTTAAAACTTGCAATTTTTTAAAATAGACTTTAGACCTGCAACGACAATTTTTGCGAGTAATGATTCGAACACTCTACAACGGCTTTGTAACTAATATGAATGTTTTCTTCTTCCAGAGTACTGCGTGGTTACGAAGCCGGATCAACCCAATAAATACATCTCCGAAGGAGATGGTATAAGGGTGAGTCAAATTTTATTTTCCAGTTGTGTGCTTTTGTGTAGATCGAGTCGAGATGGGTCAAGTTGTATGGACAGTATCGTTTTCTCAGCTTTTCTACGGTTGAGTCAATTAGTGAAGTTTCGTAGGAGATGAAGCTATTGCAATGGCTCCAAAATTTTTAAAGTAAAAATTTTCGAACATTTTCTTTATTGAAATCCGTTTTGAGACATTCTGAAACGAATCCTAGTGTAACGCTTTTTCATATCTATATGTGTGTGTTTGTGCGTGCGTGCGTGTGTGTGTGTGTTTGTGTTGTGTGTGTGTGTGTTTGTGTCCGTAAATAAATATATAAATGAATATATATATATATATATATATATATATATATATATATATATATATATATATATATATATATATATATATATATATATATATATATATATATATATATATATATATATATATATATATATATATATATATATATATTTATTCATTTATTTATTTATTTATTTAATTATTTCTTTATTTATATACATATGTGTCATTCCAGACGATAACTCTACTTAGAATTGAGCTAAAATGCCGTTCTTTTGCCAAAAAATTAAGCTTTTCAAATGAAAGTATGAGTTTATTGGCCAGCACTTTTTGAGCACATTAAATTGGTCAAATTCCATAAAAGTGCTGAAGAAATCAGTAAAAATTGCTAAAAACTGCTAAGAATTGTTAACTTTATATTTTTTAGCAGAATATTGTTCAAATAAAGATTACTAACAAAAAATAGAACATTGAAAAATTTATGTTGAAAAAACATTGAATTAACTTTCACTGAAATTTTTTTTTTTTTTTTTTTTTTTTTTTTTTTTTTACTTATAACAATTTATTGTCCTTGTACCTCGAGAATATCTATAGGGTGACACACTTTAGGCGCATGGGAGGGAAAAAGTTGGGAAGCAATATAAATGTCCTGAAAAAAATTGATGGGAGATCAACTGTTTCAGCAATTGATCAACGCTGTAAGAGCCGCTCCATCTTCCGTTCCGAGCGATCGTACTGTTCGTCTGGAATTCACTGAAATTTGATTTTTAAAAAATACCTATAAAAACTCCAAAAAAGGATAAAAATCCAAAATCTCTTTTCAAACGTCAGATTATTATTTAGAATACGTTTTTTGTCATAAAATTAATAGTTCACAATTTCTTTTTACTCGAAAAGCTCAAAGTTCAAAACTATTTAACACTACACGATAATTCGGTCATACGATCATGCAGCATGACTGGAACTTTTGGTTTACTGTTTCCCCCAACCGTAGAAAGCTTTGGAATATTTTAAGATTATTTAAAACATTTCAATGATCTGAATCGTTCAAACCGAAAAATGTATTTTGTGTAATACTAACAAAAATGAAACATTACAACATGTTATAGGAGAATGTCCGCAGATGTTAGTGCATCGGCTTAAATACATGGGAAATAGGTCCTTCTGTTCCTACGAGATATTAAATACCATTTTAAAATGTCGGGGCGCAGATGAGGCCGTCATGTTGGGAATTTTTTATTGTCGATCGTGAGAATTAGGACATTCTTGGGCAATTTTATTTGTGAAGCGGGGTTGTAAGATTGGTAACAGCGTACTTATATAGATTTTAAGTAGTAATAGTAAAAGGATATTAACACGGTGCCATAGGTACGCTCCGTAAAGGAATAATATTAAGATAAAGAAATGAAAATGAACATTACAATGATTGTAAAAGAATAATGCTAATATAATAACTAGTACTCATATTAAAAATATATATTAACTGTTTTGATTTATTATCGGTTAAGTAATGATGAAACATCTTGACCACAAACTGAAGATTACATTTGTTTAGAGTACTTTTTTTTCTTCTAGGTTTTTATTTCATAGATTTTTTCAATTTTTTTATTGGCATCAGCATAAAAACCTTACAGCCATATTTTATAGGAATAATAATAATGAAATATTTACAGATTTTATACACATAAAGTTATAAGTACACGCTTATCATAACAATTAAATTTTACGATTAATATTAGTAAAAAATTTGAAAATAATGGAGTACACTTCTTCACTTTCTAGCCCTAGTAAAAATTCTAAATTAAATGGGTTTTGGACTACATCAGAGAGGCTGTTGAAAATTTGTCCTCTTTCAGTTCTATATTGTGGACAAATAAAAATAATGTGTTCCAAATCTTCCACGTTGTCACAAAAACTACACGCACTATCATTAACTTGGCGAATTTTCTGGAGGTACGCATTACATAGCCCATGGTTACTTCTCAAACGGGCCAGTGTGGAGTAAAATGACTTTTCTTTTTCACCCATTTTCAGATACCACGGTGATTTTGGAACGAACTGAAAAATATTCCATGCTTATTTGTTGATGGGTAGGCGTCGTGGTATTGCTTCCAACGATTGTAGAGCTGAGTTCTGAAATGGGTTTGAGATCTGTAAAGGGCACATTTTTGTACGCGTTTCCCCAGATAATGAACCATTTTTCTCTAGTAAGTCTGCAGTTTGAATCTTGAATCATTTAAATGATCTATTGATGTTGCGGAGACGAGGAAGCTAGTTGTAACTCCCAACTTGGCAGGTGTTTCTTCTTCAACCTTCAGCTAGACTATCAAAATTTTCCAGAAACAGCCGTGCATGTCGATAGTATGAGGGGCTGAATGGCATAAGCGCAAATCCGCTGAAGGATTGATTGATTGATTGATTTCTTTATTTAGCAACCAGGAAGAATTAGGACCATAAGGCCCTCTCTTCCATCCTCCCTGGATGAAGATATACATTGATTTCCTCTTACAATCGTTAACATTAATTATACAAAATAACAATCTAACAAAAAAAAGAATAGATTTGAAGAAAAAGTAAAATTTTATCTCTACGATATAGATTAACTCAACGATTATGATCGTTGATTACCTAGTTTAGTAATTAATATTTTTAAAATTAATTATTGAAAATTTCCACACAAATCTATAGACTAAACATTGGTTTAATTATTTTATTTCAGACATATGTGTTCTGTTTAATATTTCTCTAACAATATCTTCTTAAGTGTGTCTCGAAATGTTTCTGTTTTTTGTTCAAGTTTGAACAAATCAATCAATTCATTATGAACTCGGGTACCTTGTACAATGAAGGATCTATTGTAGATAGCAGTTCGGTGGATAGGAATTTGCATAAATTTTTCGTTGTTCCTAGTATCTATAGAATGCAACCGAGCCATAAATACAAATCTATTATACAGGTACTTCGGTCTTTTAAATTTCAATACTTTGAATACCATCGTCGCAGTTTGTAGCTTCTTTCGTTCGACTATCTTTAGCCAACCTAGAGCTTTGTAATGAGGAGTTACATGATCGTCTAGCTTCAACTTAAGGACAAATCTGACTATTGCATTCTGCGCCTTTTGTAGTCTTGTTACATTTACAGCGTTGAGATCACACAGAGCAACAGGCGCATAACCTAAGATTGGAAGTATGAGGGATTGGGCGATTTGTTTTCTAACATGCATGGGGAAATCGCTTGCTATTCTTCTTAATTGATATATGTTTTTGAAAACAGAATTGCACATCGAGTCAACTTGAGCATCCCATGACATGTTATTTTGAATTAAAATCCCTAGGTTCTTAATATTATCGACGTATTCTAGGGGTGTTGAGCCATACATCACTTTTGGGATAGTCGAGAGGTCAAACCTTGACAAAAATTTTGGGTAACCTAACAGAATGGCTTTGGTTTTACTTTCGTTGACTTTCAACAACAAGGACGGTACACGAAAGCGCTCATTTCTGGGAAACATGGATTGTACAAAAGCGAGAAAAACAAGGTGCGTAAGCGCGAAAATCTTCATCAAATCATCATCCTGGAGCTGTTTTTTTTTTTTTTTTTTTTTTTTTTTTTTTTAGCCCGAAAAAGTGTACAGGAAACTTTGTTTTCTATTGATTTTCACGTACAACCAATGCGTTACTAGCGAAGTGTAACTCCGTTTTTGGAATGCTCAAATTTTATCGCACAACATCTCATGGTCCCTAAGCCATTGTAGTGTTCAAGGAAAGCTGATTTATTACGCTAAGTTATCAACTAATATTGCTAAGTAATGAACTAATAATGCGAAACTGTTGTTTCATGTGATGATGGAAGGATTTGGGGCCATTGGTGGTTCGTTGACAACTGCTACCCCTACCCAAAGCGCTCGCAACGCCACGTCTTCGCGCTTTTGCAACTGACATCCTGCCTAAAATTCGCGCTTTTTTGACATGGATATGTCTTTGCTCTGGGGGGTCAACCAAAAATTTCCGTGACGCAAAATTTGTGTCACAATTTCAGTGTTTTTCACGTACAACCCAGCCGTTGCTAGGGGAATGGAACTTCCGCAGTTTTCATCGCACAGAAATCGTTCGCCACTCGTTGGAAAGCGCTTGATTTATGTGATAAATGTTCACATCTCAAGCTACCAATTTCCCCCTCCTTACGTACCTGGCTGCATTCCTAAACTAAGTTGATTGGACTATAAACAATTTTAATAAGCCGGTTACAATATTCTTAACGTAAAGCAATAGCATCATTTACTCCACTCCATAGGAAACATTTTCATCCTCTTGACAACAGTCGACTGCTAACAACAACTCATTGTAGTGGCTTCTCTCCACAGTTATTTTCAACATTTCTATAAGTAAACCGTTGTTTTGTTGGAATTAGTCGGGATGCGGCCCAGGGATATGTTTAAAGTTAAAGGATTTGTTTACAACTCTCGAGGACAACCGTTATGAAATCCCCAATCAAAGACATATCCATGTAACATAGTATCTGCTTGTGAAGCAGATAGTGGAACTCGTTTACGAGTTTTCTAGCAAATTAATGCACATGATTGAGAGTGATTTTGCGCTTTTGCAACTCACTTTTGACCGTTTCCTAACAGATTAGTGCTTTCACACTCTTCCAGTGTGAGGGAGGCAGCAAATATTAGCAAAATTCTTTCGACAGGTTGAAAGTTGAGTGTCGACAGGTATGTTACCTGTACAGGTCTAAAGCGCTTGTCCTAATTATGGCGACGTTCCGACGAAAAACCCAGTTGGGCCCGAAAAGAGCTTCTCAATGAATCATCGAGCAATTTATTTAGCCCGTGCAAAGCCCAGACTTACGCCTCAGATAAATTTCGGTGGATTTGAGTGTCAAAGGGGGGAAAATGCCGCCGGGTCTCCAACACGAAATTATTGATGACCCCCCCTCCCCATCTTGACACCCTTAAACACAACATGCGATGGGTATGATGGGGGATGTAAAGGGGGGAGTGTAAAGGAGGGGGGGTGTAAAGGGTAGAGGGGTCTTTCTCATGAATATTCTCCCAGCACCACCGGGCACTCTCCTAGGACGATCCGGCCTGTAAGTCCAATGCGCCAATACAACAAGAGGAGGACCCCCCCCCCCCCCCCTTCAACACGACTCCCCTTTACACCCCCCCTCCGAACCGCTAACAAAGTTGTGCCCTCTTGTTTCGCACAATGAAGTTTAGGTGTAAATGGACTCAGTTCTTAACGAAATCGGGGGATTCAAAACGAATGAATGGCCCTTATGCTGCTCCGCTGGGAATCCCGCTTCCATTTGATGGCAAACTCGTGTCCACACCGCCTACTTTCCCAGCAGCTCTTACGGTCGGAGAAAAATTATGCGATCGAGGTGAAAATGTCCAGGCATGCAGCATAATCGTATTACTGAATTTTAATAAAATATCGTATATAATCATATAGAATTGTTTTTAAATTTGATTACTTTAATTGCAATTAAATTATGAACTACTAACCAATTTTCTGGATATAAAAACTTCTTATAGATAGAAATTGTCTGCGTTTTTATTAGTTTTGATCGATTTTTAGCAAATTTTTGTAGAAAATGAAGCTATTGCGATGGCTCCCGAGTTTCTAAAATTTTCTTCATATGGAAATTCGTTTTGGGGATTTTAAAGCTTAATATATATATATATGTGTAATATATATATATATATATATATATATATATATATATAATATAAATATATATATATATATATATATATATATATACATATATATATATATATTACACATATGTACACATGTGTCATTCCAGACTATAAATAACTCTTCCTTGGATTGAGGAAAAAATATTGTGTTTAAGCCAGAAAATTATCTATTCCAGAGGAAAGATGATTTCGTTCGACTGCACTTTTTGAGCTCAATAAATTGTTGAACTTCCTAAAAATGTGTTCTTAAAATCACTAAAAATACCCAGAAATGTATGCTGAAAACGTCGCTACTAACATTTCATTAATATGTGCTAAAAGAAAAAAAATCAATAATACCTGCAAAAATACTTAGAAACCAAAATCTTCGTTTGAAAGCTAATTATGGTTTAGAACAAGTTTTTTTTTTTTTTTTTTTTTTTAGCGAATTTTTGAAGAAAATTAAGCTATTGCTCTTGCCTCAAAATTTGTAGAATGTGAATTTTTGAAAAAATTGTATGCAGAAATCCGTTTCAGGCTATTCTGAATCATATTCTGAAGTTTAACGCATTTTTTTTATGTATTTATGTATGTATGTATGTGTCATTCCAGACGATAACTGTCCGTAGAATTGTGCTAGAAACTTCAAACAAATTTTAAAATGTTAAGGACACAAAACGAAAGTTCAAGTTCGTTGGCCAGCATGATCGGATTACATCTTCGGGTTGAAATTTTCAAAAATGTAGTCAAAAATTTCAAAATAGCCTGTTTTTTGCGATTTGTTGTACGAAATAATTTTTTCAGCATACTAACATGTGGTATATTCGGAATCAGCGTAAAATTCCCTACAATAATATGTCATGTATGTATGTGTGTTTTGTGTAATTTTCAAAAATTTCAAAATTGAAAAATCAGTCAAAAATCGAAATAATCGATGATTTCTTCAAACATTCGCTCATAGGGTCATGCTGCATGACTGGACTTTTTAATTTTAAAATGATTTGACATAAATATATTACGATAATTTATGAGAATTCACTCATATGATCATGATGCAAGATTGAAACTTTTTATTTTGAGCAATATTTTGCTAAAAAAATTAAAAAGTAACTTTTTTTCAAACTTATCGTCTGTTCTGGAATGTTTATTTTGGCAGGAAAAGCAAATTTATCGCCGCATCGGGAAACGCGCTGTATAAAACATGGGGGGTAAACTAGGCCGAGTAACTTGGCAGAGCCAACTTGTTCAAACTAAAGGCCGGGACACAATTTTCACACGTCCCTCCGATCCGACGTCAGACCCATATTGACCCCAATGTCGGATCGGTGCAAAATCGGAAAAGTGTGAGCACTCAGTCATACGTTCTTCCGAGTCCTCATAGATTGCCGTCTCCAGCTTAATCTGCATTCTCCACATTCGATCCAAACAACATCGCTGAAGGTGTTTAAACATTTCGGAATCCAAGATTTTAGCCTTTGTGGGACTTTGTTTAGAAGAAGAGAGAAATAGAGATCATTAATGGAGTAATGGAGAGTAGAAAAAGCAGGTTCTAGGTATATTCAACATAGAAAAAGTTCCAGTCATGCAGCATGATCGTATGAGCGAATTTTCATAAACGGTCGTATTACATTTATGTTAAATTCTGTTGAAATTTGAGCACTTTGGTGACAAATAAAAATTTTATTATACATTTTAAAGCAAATTAACTTTTTGTCAGTAATATTCCAATGAACAAACGATTTTGTGGATTTTTACAATTTTTTCAAGTACTCCTATCGATTTTTAGCTTATTTTAATGAAATTTAAGTACATTTTTCAGTACAATTTTGTGCTTAAATTTTTAAATGTCCTAGTTCATGTTCGATTAATTTTTTTTTCGAGTAGCATTCTGCTAAAAAAAATATAAATTTGTTAATTTTTAGCGGTTTTTTGCCTTTTTTAGTGATTTTTTAAGTACATTTTTTGAAATTTGACCAATTTAATATGCTCAAAAAGTGTTGTCCAACAAACTCATCCTTTCTTTTGAAATGCTTGATTTTTTGGCGAAAGAACGAAGTTTTTATCTCAATTTTATCGAGAGTTATCGTCTGGAATGACACATACATATATATATAAATACATATATATACATATATATACATATAAAAAAGCGTTAAAATCCAGGAATCATTTCAGAATGCCTCAAAACAGATTTCGATTGAGAAAATTTTTGAAAATTTTTATTTTAACATTTTTGGAGCCATTGCAATAGCTTTATTTTCTAAGAATATTCGCTAAAAACGATCTGTAGATTTCCTATGTCTTCAAATAGCTCTTTCAGTTTTATAGTACACATATTTTTCAAAATACTGCGATGACTACAAATTTTAGACACAAAACTCACTCAAACAGAATTGATACCTGTCCCCCAGCCGGAAAATGAATAGTGAGCACGATTGGAAGCGAAAACGCGAGGGGGAATGGACAGGTGCGGGAGAAGTGTGATCATCATCGTTCTATGTCTATTACCGTTCTCCTCACGAAACACTCGTCCGACTGTATAATCGTAGACGGTTCGGAAGTGTGCATGATCGGTGTGTCCAAGCGCCGGTGGGAGATTGTCAAAAGAGCCAACAGTCGAACGGGCGAAAAGAGCCTAATGAAGTCGTACCTAAAAGAGCCAAATTAGTTCATACCGAAAAGAGACAACTCTCATTGTTTACGTAAAATTTCAAAAACGAAAAAAAAAGAAAACAGTATTTCCAAGAAAAAAAATCAAAGTTCATCAAGGTTCATCAATGTCATGTAATTGCACAAGAGAGTATCATCATAAAAGATACCAAGAGATTGTCTTTTCGCTTTTTACATTCATGTTCCTTTTTACTTTGGACAAGTCATTCCCACGTTAGATTTGGGTACCTATTTGCTTCGGTGAGTATTAAAGATCGCAAGACTTCGGAAGAGCTCATTCTACTGTTTCTCATATTTACTTTTTGCAGAACTGCTCAGAATTTGTCGTTGCTCGTAGCTATGATTGAAGTTGCGTTCTGCGATAGTTTAGTTGTCACCTCCTACCGTTTTCTCATAAGCGCCACAACTGTTCTACGGCATCTGGAACAAATCTGAAATAGAATTTTTCACGCACCGAACCAACTGATCATACCCAGAAACTTTTATCTCAAATAGCTAAAGAGTAAGAAACTTAGCTTCATTAAATTTTTCCATTCGCTCCTTCCCTCTGCTTCCTGAATTTTAAGTGATCGATTTCCAGTAACACCTTGCCTCGTTGGCCCATAAGCGTGTTGGCAGTCGTCATTCTTGGGGACTCGTTCGGTCGGCAGCCTTGGGCTTGGCTCTTTTCACACTTTCGTTATCGCGTCTTATCTGAGCAGTCATAGATCAAATAGCTAATTGAGGTCATAAGATAATCCCTATTTCCTTTTGGTTCTTTTCACCCGCACTTTGGCTCTTTTCAAAGCTGCCCCAGGCCTTAACTTGATCAATGTTAACCAGCGTCTATACTCCTATCCCACCAGGCATCCCTGAAGGAACAGGATCCTTGGGAGTCTGTGAGTGCCCAATTTAGAACTTGATTAAGAGTTTAGGGAACAGTTGATATTAAACAAAGAAAGTTATAAATTTTCTCCCTTTATTGATACAATCTTTTTAAAACCTTATTCACCCTAAAGTCTCTCCTCGTTGTGCATTGGTTCTCGTAGAGGTTTGAAGATCTAGAAGGTCTAGGCGTCTTCGTGCAGCAGAGAGACACTGAGAAGTGGGCTTTCAAGAGGGCACTTTTGTTGACATGACGTTAGCTTTTCGTCCTGGATACAACTCACGGTGCAGGATAATTTCGGCACTCGTGGGTCTTTTAAATCCTCGGCCGGTTGGCGTTTCGAGGTGTGGTCACTGCTGAGGCGGTCTCCTCACAGCTGATCCGACATGTCTTTCTTTGTGTGACTGCTTCCTGTCTGTCTTTTTATAAAAAATATTCCGTTATTTACTTACTATTCGTGATCATCCCCACTCACCTCAGTTTCTTTATCATTTTGCAGATCGATTTACGATAAGTAGATATTTACCTAATTAAATTTCGTGTGTTACCTAGCTGTACCGAGAGGGGGAACCCGACTGCTCAGACATCTGCCAGTGTCCAGACGGGTCTTTGATCTGCAACACTATCTGCGTTGAACGACACCCCTGCAAGACAGATTTCGCCTTCTACAACCACGCAGCACCAGCTTACCAAGCCTACAGAGGCCGATGTCTTTGCTATTCAGGCCGCTTCATCTGTATGAGACCTGCACCTGGTGAGTGTCCTCGTTAAACATACTAAATTTTGCTTGAAAGCGTAATCTTTATGGTAGCGTGTACTATTCAACATTTATAATTTTTTCCTTCCTTTTAGGATTTCTTTAATAAGTAGACAGGTCAGGAAATCATGAGGATCCAAAGGTGCTAATCGGATCTCATAAGACACTCGTAATAAGGGACCGCATTCCGGGTTATGTGGGATTCAAACGCCACTAAAAACTCATCTTCTTTTTGCCGAATTGGAACTCAGCCAAGTACTGTTAAACAAATTACTTCAGGCTGAGTCCTTGAGAAATTCCTCCATACTTCTCGGTTCATATGCTCCGTCCTCTGTCTCTCCCGTTCTTGGATGATCTTTTTCTGAAGGATGACTTTTACATAGACAGCTACAGAAGTCCAATGCTGCTCTCGATAAAGCACTTTGGCTAACCACTCCCTTCGCTTGCACGCAAAGAAAGGGTAGAGCTCATCATCGTCTACTTCTCAGAAGTTTGGACATATTGAGGCGTCTACTTTCCCCATTTTTCGCAGGTGAGTAAATTAGTCTTGAGAGGAATACTGTGTTTGGAAAAAATTCACTTCTCCCTGTTTTTCCTCTAACCATATGTTGATCTGGGGAATTAAACGCACTGTCTATTTCCCTCTTTGCTCATCAGTCCACATCTCCTGCAATTTAGCCACAGTATGTTATCTCTCTTCTTTGGCCACACGAAATTTTCCCCACTAATCCCTTCCATAAAAAATACTTTAAATACAATATATTTGCTTATGGTTACGAAAAAATCTTTTCTTTGTCCTTACCTCAAATAAATTTGCTGGAAATTATGTAGTATTATATCACTATACTATAACTTTAAGCAAGGTTCTTTTTGTTGTTTGGAAGAAACAGGTAGTCAGTAGTCGGTATCTCTAAACTGCGTAACTAAAAAAGGAATTTCGACTCCTAGTACGAAGTGCTGATTACTTAAGATCCATCTCACATTTCTTAAACTTTCTTTCCCAAAACAGTTTTAGCAACCCAGCATTCCTGTATTGCTGCGCCGAATCTAATTGTTGATCGAGATTACCTGTGATGAATCGCAGATGTACTATCAAGGCCATAGAACTCGCTAAGTTAGAAAATGTTGACTCTTCTCCCTCTCTGGTAGCAGACGTCTGAGTTCATGGCCAATGGAACAAGAAGAGAACGGCGTTTTTGGATTATCGCATTATTAATGCTGGCGCCTCCTCATACTTGTCCCAAGGATGGGCAACAATAGCCAACAATGCAGGACGGGAGAAACACAATATGACCAAGCTGCTGAGCAGTTCTCACCACTAGCTCGTTCATGCAAAGGTGTCTTGGATCATGCATTTTTAGCATTCCAATAGAGGCTAACCAACGCACTATCTGAAAAATAGAACAAGTCCAAGTCGTTAATTGCTGGATGGGTGCGTACTAAACTAGGAGTTTCAATTATCATAGGGGTAGAGATAAGATTTCTACGACTGGGACTGGAGGATGGAGCTCCCTTCCGTTACTAAGAGAACGAGGGAGCAGCTCGACGGTTGGGAATAATATGTTAGACGTCTAAATGCTACGGAAAATGAAAACGAGTGACGTCATAATTCAACTACTTCCTTCTCACTTGGTTTCCTCGTCTTGGAATATTGGTATGATATTGGTATTGGAATATTGGTTGACAATTGTAGACCTTCAGTTACAAAAGGCCTAAGTGCCATCTCGGAAGTTTTTCATTTTTTTCCATATTCGATACTAATGTGCCAACGGGAATATATTTAACCTTTTAGCTGCTGCACCCGGCTGAGCCAGCCGGCGCCGGCTATACTGCATGCTTCTACGCCCATTCAGGTGCTCTGTACTAAATACTTTTTTACGAGCAACATGCAATTTGGTCTATCTGGATGATTGATCATTGATGTTGCTGGCCAGAACCCCACTTCTATTGTCCATAAAATTGTGAAAAATAATATTTGGTTCGGAATTATCCCATGTATAGTCCCTTACTTGTTTGGCTTCTGGTTCCTCTTCATCATCAGAATCGCTGCTGGAATCATCGGGACGTCGGCAAACAGGTAACTCAACAGGGAACATCGAAGGGGAACCATTCGCGGTTGAACCAATAGAACCATCAATATTCGAGAATATTCCATAGTTCCTGTTCAGTGTAAATGCAGCACAACATCGTGAGTTAACTTTTTGTGAATGCCAGGGAAATCAAAACCAAACTGTTATCAAGCAGATAAGATGGCAATAATCGTCTGTAAACATCGTTGGATCCAAGCAGTGCTACTCCCTGCAGGGGTGCTGGTGAAAGGACTTATAAACGCAACCGGTAGGTCGAGGGAGCGAGCACGAATATATTCGTGCATAGCACACCAAAGCTGTCTCGAGTAGCCCGAGTATTCTCTAGAATAGCATGGCATGTAAGACACTTCCTCCCCGAATATATTCGGGCGTAGCATCGAAAAGGACGGTTAGGAATAATATGTTAGACGTCTAAATGCTCTGAAGTTCAAAGAATCTAAGCGGATAAGAACTGAAGATGAAAACGAGTGACTTCATAATTCAACTACCTCCTTCTCACTTAGTTTCGACGTCTTGGAATATTGGTATTGGAATATTGGTTGACAATTGAAGAAATTCTGGCTCAATGAGCCCAAGTGCCATCTCGAAAGTTTTTCATTTTTTTCCATATTCGACACCAATGTGCCAATGGAAATATATTTAAAAAGGTCCTACGTTCCAAATCATTTCTATTCGTTTTGAAATTGACCATCAAAAAGCAGGGTTGCCAATATTTACCTCCTTTTTTCAAGAGATACCTAAGTCCAGAAAAGATTTCCATTGAAAGGGCCCATTCCATTGAAAGTGCCAACCCGTTTTCGGGCAACACTGCAATTGTTTTATGTAGGTTTCTCTTATTTATTTGTTGGTTGATGTTGTTCACAGCTACTCTTGATTAGTAGAATGGATTGGGGACCAATATTTTCAACATATTCAGTAGTAATCAATAGTCATTGATAGAGAAACTAATGGTACTTACATGCTCTTGGGAAACTGGAGTGGTACATAGGCCTTTTTGAGCTTTTCAAAAACTATATTATTTTTTATTAATCATAAAGAAGTCTTGTGAAGGTGCTGGATGTATGAAATAAAAGCACTTACATTAAAGGTACCGTGAGAAAAGTTTCACGAATTTTGAATGCATACCTACTGAATACATTTTGGACATTATGAAACCTTCAAATCGCGATATTGTTTCTGAAGTTTTTGGCACTTAGGCCTATTGGACCTGAAGGTCTTCAATTATTTAAAAAATGTCTTAGATGTATTGCTTTCAGAATTAACTATTTACGTCTTTGATTTTTGGACATTTTTGTTGTTTTTCGATTCAGATACTTACGAGTTGCCGCAAGGAGTATTTCTCTTCCTTGGATACAGTGAAGCAGACGAAGCACTTCTGAAACCCCTCACAAAAATGGAAGTTCAAGACGCCGTTGTATCGCTTCACAATCTCCTCAGGCTTCACGTTAAGCCCAAAGTAAGCAACGCTGTCTCTTTGGTATTTTTACTTGTTCTGTACTCCCTCGTTAACACAAAAACCACGGGATCGCGGAATTGGTGTTCGTGCAAGTTGTTGCATAATCGAAAGTTTACTTCAAAAACAGGTACCTAGTTATGCAGTTGGGTTATTAGATTCTCTGAATTCAGTGTGGAACGCCTACCCCTTTTGTTGTTGGTGTCTGCTTACATGCAGTACATTTCTGTTTTGCGTGTTAACATATGTGAGAAATTGTAGGGGCAACAGTAGTTAGACCTTAACGTTAGACAAAATCATGATGCATCATTCGAGCGAATTTTCGTAATTATTCGTATTATATTCATGTGAAATTGTTTTTAAATTTGAGTATTTTGTGTGCAAATAAATCGTTAAATATATATATAAATTTTATGAAAAAATATACTTTTTCTAATTTATTAATATTCAGCTTAACAGATACACTTTCGGACTTTTTAAATTTTTCATATATATGAAAATTGTTTATTATAATTTTGTACACATTTCTAGTGCATGGTTGATAAACTTTTTTGAATTATATTCAGCACGAAGAAAGGTTGTCGGTCGTTCATTTTACTGTTTTTAATTATGTTTTCCAGTACATAATGGGCCAATTTATTGAGCTCAAAAAGTGCTGCCCAATGAACTCATCCTTCCTTTCGAAATGCTGATTTTTTGGCGAAAGAACGGATTTCTATCTCAATCAATGATATGCGCACATGAATATATATTTATATATATATATATATATATATATATATATATATATATATATATATATATATATATATATATATATATATATATATATATATATATATATATATATATACTCAGCGCTTCGCGCCTCGTCGGATCTTTTCTCTTTTCTACTGTGTAGAAAACGAGGATAATTTGCTATGCAATTCTTATTGTATTTTGTAAAACAATTTTAAAGCCTGGCTGGGATTCGAACCCACGACCTCGCGCTTCGCGGTCTCGGACGTTACAAAAAAAGTTGTTGGGGGGTCGGCCTAAGAATTGCATAGCAATAAGCAAAAAGCATAGAAAAACGTAAAAATCCAGGAACCGTTTCAGAATACTTAAAGACGGCCTCCATGAAGAAAATTCTGAAAAACTTATATTTTATAATTTTTTGAGTAATTTCAATAGCTTAATTTCTTACATAACTTCGCTGAAGGAGATCCTGAGGGTTTTGCAGCCTTGTATGTCTCGGAACTTTTATTGTGTGCGTATACGAGTATGTCTTATATTGGAACAGTGATGATATTTCAACATTTATACATCACCCTTTATTTAGTGATGGACGACTCTTATAAACGACTAAACTGTTTTACTTAAGTTGTGCCTTTTACAATTATTTGTATAAAACCACGAGGAAACGTGGGTAATTTGCACAGGATGTATCACCTCAAATTTTTCGCGATATTTTCTTTAACAATATTTGTAGTACATATTAGAAGGTCACCTGGCTTGTACGATTAAGGTTAAATCAACATTAACGAGTCATAAATACGTAGGATCCTACTTTTCGCGTTGTTTTTCTATTTATTTATTTTATTTTATTCTTCGAACTTATTTTTGTAATAATCAGCTATAATTTTTCTATCACTGTCTAGGTATATTGTAATTCGTTGCTAGGTGACAATGGGTACTACGAACGCAGTAGTACATAACTTCGTTATAAAAGTACAGAAATCTGTTATGGGTTCAAATAACCACAAAAAGTTTGGAGTAGGTGGTGGGTAGGGGGAGTTCGGTAGTTGGTGGTTTGGTTGGTTGCTTACCTGAAGGCACTGTGATTTTGAAGTTAGCATATTATTAATAATTTGGACCTTAAACGTGATATAAACCTAAACAATATCAGAAACATCTGAACTTCCTAACTCGCCCGCTATTTATTTTGCAGACTCCGTGCATGCTCTCAATGTTCAAGCTATCAACAGAGAACGTAATACTGGTTGCCAAATTATCCGACAACAACTCAACCCTAACAAGGCATAATGAAGAAATGGAACCCGGTCTACTCGAGAAACAAAAGGTAATTTTGAATTTGAATAAGTACCCAACTAAAGATGCGATCTCTGTTCAAAAGAGTTTGCAAAGAGGCAATGCTAGTAATAAGCCACTGATCGTAAAAGAGCTCCTATTTAATGGTGATTAAGTAGACCATCTGCAACAGAGTTTTACAATTATCAGCTACAAACCCAAAATACTGTTAGCGGTGTTATAATTCTCAACCTCCTGCCGATTGTCATCATAGTTGAACATTGGACACTACTAACTGCGAACTTTTTATCCACCTTCTGGTCTGTTATTTGATACGTACTTGAATCTCTATGGAAAATTCTTATTCACAGTTAGCAGAAGACAGTAAATTTATAGAGTATCTGAGGATTACCGCCTTTCCCCTGTGACGTTTACAGATTACAGAGTTACCAAATTCATATATTTTGCTGAGTGTTGATTTCCATTACTCAAAACTATGGAAAACAGTTTGAAGGGAATTTTAAAGGAAATGAGTTGGTAAAAAATGGGTGATGATGTAGAAAATTTCAACTCAACTATGGGAGCTTGATGAGGCGAGGAAAACGGTTTTTGTACTAACTCCCATAGGCGCAATACCTACTATATTTCATCCTTTGCACACTTACCATAGCGTAGGTATAACTGCCTCTGGCTTATTTTGTGGAGAAAATTATGAAAACACAAACAGGAAAACTTGCCTCTTCGTAGGATGCATATTATATTTTTTTCAAGTACTCAACACACTGTTAAATTACATTTTATATCTTACTATTATATTATACCTACCTACCTTATTAATATAGATTTTGTTTGGGTTCCATTCACACATAATAATTCGTGCAAAATGAACCATATAGAAGCTGTTATCTCTTACTCTCTTTGTTAAAGATAACCAGCCCGACAGGTGAATGGAAACGTGATATACGGATAAATAACTTCAGCAGAGGATGTTAGAGCGTCCGCAATCTGGATATCGAATTGCTGAAAGTCACGATTTCTCTTTTCCGATTCGACTTAGATCAAGAAATTTGAAAAATGGTGTTTGTAGGTCGAATAAACATCGTGTTGGGATCAGAATTTCCTGGCCGTCGGAAAAACTACCATCTTCCTTAGCTAACCTGCAGCCCCTTACACACATCACGAACCAAAACGTCCCATTGCCGTGTATAGACATGGGTATACAATGCATTATCACCTAATCCAATACAATTATGGTGAATATTATCACACCTTGTAGATGCTGTTTTGTCTCGATACGTCCCGAAGACAAAGAATAAAGATCCCTCTTAACATTTTATTTTACTTATCTAAAAGCTGAGGGAATAAAGGAAATTACATCATTGGACTAAAACATGGTGGTTACAAGGGTTTGAGATTCACTCATGTGCAGCAGGTATTAATTCTACGATTGTGAATAAACTCATGCAGGATAATTTCCCCTCTACTGTCAGAAAATGAGTGAGATAGGCAAATAGACCATGAGCAATTGATGCTGGTTTGATTTTACGTTTGGGCATGCGTGGAAAGTTATTAATTATTGAGTAATGAAATTGATAAGAAATCATCCTCAGCTGATCCACACATTCCCAGAAAATGTCATCGAAATCGAATGAAAACTGTAGAAGTATGTTTGTTACAAGGATTTCACAGACGCGCATGCGCAGAAGCTACTCATAAAACTATCGTTTGAAATTGAAATAGGATGATTAAACCGATTTCTTCCTGAATACCGTCCGAATTTGAGCAAGATCGGAGATCATGCTGAGATAAAACAAGGATTTATTGATTGCGCAGACGATTTTGTTCAAAGTAGGAGAGTATAGACTTTAGGAAAATACCCTTTAATTTTATCATGGTTCAAGTAACAACTGTTGCGCATGCGTTAAACTTGAGTTGATTGACACAGGTGGAACTCCTAAACTGCGTAACCTTGAATTTCTGATAACGTCGATTTGGTCGTCTTTGGTTCATTCAACTAATTCTATACGTCCATGTTACAGCAAGTAAGGGAGCTATACTGCCCACCCAACTTGGCAGACATTTTTTAAATGTATATACTTACTATACGAGCAATTGAAATAATTATACATATAATAATAATAGTGGAGTATCCGCTAAATGAAAGTAACCGCTTGACAAAAAGTATAAGTGAAATAACTGTGAAAGTTAACATAATGAGCTGTACATAGAAATGGTTGAAATATAAAGAAACATGGTATAGATAAATTAAAGGTAACACATAATTGAAGACTATAACTAGATAAATGAGATGGAATTTTCATCGCAAAGCTGGCAGAGGTAGTTAATAAAAAAGTCTAATTTCAGGGCACTGGCTCAAATATAATGGTCTCTCTAGAGAATCCGGCTGATGGGCGGTGATAAGTACATGTAGTTAGGCGGAGAGAATGGGTTTCAAAACAAGTCATTTAAGAAGGAAGGTCGGCGGGGCAGTAGGAGTTTCAACTCTGCCAGAGGTCTGTACGGCCCATCAACAACTTATGAAGGTACGAAACTTCCAAAAGGAACGTTCCGGATTGAGGATAGTGTGCGATTGTGTTCATTGAGTCTGTACAACATACCTGGGGAAGTATGGAGCTTAAAAGCCACAAAACGCAAGAACCTGCTATGCATCTTCTCCAGCTGGTATATGGCAATTAAAGAACGAGCTCCAGATCACAGAGGCATACTCCAGAATGGGAAGTACTAGTGTCTTATGAAAAGCTACTGTAGCAGGCACGTGGGTGAACAGCCAACAGTCGGGTCAGCGTAGGAAGTTACGTGAAGGCAAGGAGGTGGGGGAAATAAGCTGACCGCAGTCCGTCACCCCCTCTACACTCATCTAACACTTCCCCACCAGCTGCATGTCAATGGCAGGATCGGTAAGCGGGTGGTGGATCGGAGGAGGAGGTAGGGAAGGGGTATCAGACTGCTACTTCCCCTCTTCCCGTGGCCCATCTGGTGATGGGGTGGGGGAACCATCTCACGTAACTTCTTACGCTGACCTGACTAGTATTTCGTTTAATGAATTCCATCCAGCACACGCATCGCCCTTCTCGAGATTAAAGCAATGTGATCCAAGAAGGTAAGCTGGTAAACCAGCATCTCTCCAAGATCCTGAACTGATGACACCTGACCAAGCAATGACGCTCCAATTGTATAGTCCCGATTGGGTTGGGCAGTAGGGCGATGAAACGACAGAACTGAACACGTCGAACAGTTTAAAGCGAGGCTATTGGAGACGATCTATCAATAGCAGTCACCTCATTCTGAAGTATCTGGCAATCTGCAAATTGCTACTGCTCATGTTAAAATTCTATACGGTTTCGACAAGAGGGCTGTAACTTTTTTTAGAATTACTTTACGGGTTCGTGGCAGTGCGTACATCTTGTGGGAACTCATTCAGAATTCCATGAGCTGTCAACCGGCGTTCGCCAGGGTTCGGTATTGCAGCCACTTCTCTTTATTGTATTTTCAAATGATTTATGCAACCATGTTCATAACCAAATTGAACACCTACTAGATTTATCACTTCAACTGATAATTTATGCAGACGACATCACTGCATTAGTGAGTGCTTCTTCTCCGGCCCAATACTTGTAAAGAAGAAAGAAAGAGAGAGCACCATAAAAGATAAGACTGCACATTGGTGTCAAGCTAATCGCCTCATCTCGAATCAGAATAAGACACAGATTAAGATTTGCTACTAGAGGAAACTGCCAAAGTACTGTTACTCTATTGGGATTAAAACTGGATGAGGCCATATCATGGAAGGTAATATTCAAGCGATGTTGGGAATCCTCGAAAGAGTTATATACCTATTGAAGCGGCTTTCCTCCATGTTATCGTCTTAAGAAAGCTTATTACGGCTTTTTTGAGTCTTGTTTAAAGTACGGTGTCCTTCTTTGGGGTAGCTGTAGCAGCGCCATCAGTAATTTTCGACAGCAGAAAACTGCGGTAAGAATTTTGAAAGGCGCCCGGTCTGATGGGCATTGTAGACCCATTTTTAGAGAACTTAATATTTTGACTCCCGAAGCTCGGCAGCAACCATAATAAATTATGGAGCACCTAACCGTGTCCAAAAACATCGGCTGGCCCTTCTTCAGGAAAGAAGCCCAAACTATATAGAGGTTCAGTTGTACAATAACTTGCCTGATGATATGAAGGCCTTGGCCCGAACAGCATTCATGAAAGAAATTGGAAAAAAGCTCCACGAAATAATTCCCTACAGCGTCGGAGAATTAGCAACTCACAACTGGAAAGATGGATCCATTTGAGATCCAGCTTTATTTATTTTATTTTTTTGTGATTCCTTTGTTTGACTTATTTGTAATTTAATTTACTTGTTTGACGTTTGTTATAAACCTTTGTGTTTGACGAATATATTATTATTATTAAGAACAGAATTTGTCGTTATGGAGGGCTGTGCAAACGGTATTAATGACCAAAAGAAAAGAGGTATTTTGAGAATCGATCATTAATAGAGGTTCGTAGGTCTCCGGGAATATGTATGTCAAAAGCTCGGAAATAAGATACCTTTCATTTATTTGATACCACCCAAACTAATCTCAAATTCACTGATAAGTCAGGGGTTACTCGTTCAAAAATGAATTTAAGATCTCAGTGTTCGTGATCCTGACTGGATATATTTATTGGGATTGATTACAAGTAGTACCTACTGCTAGAATATTGGAACTCTGCCGTAGATATCTCAATCAGTTCATTACTCAGTATGTATGTATTCGACTTTGTTTTTCAGGAGGAATGCGAAGGGCCACTCGAAGAGATCAGCGAAATGATCAATACACAGGATCCGATCGTTCATTCGCACCTCCTTTTGTCCATATTCAAAATGGCGGAAGTCGAAGTTGTGAAACCGACTCCAAGTTCCACCTCGGGGTTGGCTCCGTCGCTCCTTGTCATATTAATTACTATGTTGTGGTCACTCGCTTCATGACCACGGCCTATCGAGATTAAACTTAAGTATTGAATGTCACAAACAATCTGTGGTTAGCTCTGTGTATATCAATGTTATCTGTCTACTTCTGTACACCTACAAATTTCTGTATGCCTGGCGGCTGAATCGATGCTCTGTACTAGGTCAATTATTTATAAACAAAATAATAATAATAACAAAAGAAGATGATCACACTAGGATATGAAAGACACAATCGCATTTATGTAAATAATAGGTATACAAAGATAGGGAAAAAAAGTCCGTCGGGGTTTATAGGAAAATAAAATATTCGACGTCGTACCGTGCGATTGGTAACAGTTCTTTCATCGAGCCGTTCAAAACTATGGAGGATTGCGCGTGCGACGAGGGTTGTGTGGCCCGGCCCGCACAGTTCCCGCGGAATCATCGGTATTGACTTTGGTACAGGGGCAGGTGGAAGGGATGCGATAACCAACATACGGTTACTCAATACCAGTGTGTTGAATTATTTTCCGTTGAAGTAAACATGCGATGTTTCATACATTATGATACTACGTTACCTATTTGGAACTATCAAATGTGAAAAATGTCTGGTAATATTGCCGGATATGAGCACAATGCCGCAATACGTCAAATGGCTATCGAAGAAACAAAAAATCCACCTCATTGGTCGAGCACAAATATTGTTGAGTTGGTGAAACATAAGTTAAATAGGAAATCTAGTTGGGCAAAAATTTATTTCTTGTAGTTTAAGCTGGTAGATTTTTTTTTTTTTAAATTTATTTTATTTTGTTTATTTATTTTTTATTTATTTTTTTATTATTACCTTTTTTTTTAAAGAAGAATTTTATCGAGTTATTTATTAACCAGCTCAATCAAATTCACCTGCGATGGTACATTTTCAGTTGTTTTCTTCAAAAATGATGGAAGACGGAGAATGTTCCGTGTCCGTGACAATCTATGAAACCGTGATTGATGAATTCAAATGTGTATTGGCCAAATAATCACATTTTGGTAGGGAATTTCACAAGTATGATCAATCGCAATTGGGAATTAGTGAGAAAATATCGATATTCTAGCCTTTGCTAAATTAAAGCCACTCTGCTGATATGCCTACGGCAAATAATCGTTTGTATATCTCATACAAAAAGCGTGCATTTCTTGGACTGAGATATTACTTCCTCTAAGTTTTGTCTCTTAATTTTTGTTTTATTTGCGTATACTCTGTCTTTATAATCATTATCTCATTTGCAATGGGGAGTGTCCAGTACTTTTAAAGAGACATTATTATTGATTGGTTCCATCTTGCAATCGAGCACATTTGTGACATTCTGTGACCTTGCTATTAGTCCTCATAAAAACACTAAACGAGTAACTATATCATGGTATTAATAAGCATCAGTCAGCAAGCCTTCTGATTCCAGGTCGCATATGTGCGACACGTCTAGGTCTGGTCAGAGTCTACCAAACACTTTTTACAGCGCTGATGAGCCTACTCATGACTGGAAAAATTATTTGTCTAATTTCGATCTCAATATTTCGTTTTAAATTGGCAGAATGGTAATTTTAGTCAGTTGATCAAACTAGGTATCAATAATTCTGTGATTCAGAGCTTAAGCGATGCGCCTTTTCCAACATGGGGAGTCCCACAAGAAACCAAATACTTTGACTAGTTGTTGATAATACGTTATTGAGAAAGACAGAATTGGAGAATGAAGGTGCCAGTACCTACACTGACTTCTCTGCCAATTGGACTTCCTTCATCTGTCCATAAGACGACGCTAGCTGTCATCAAGATAAGAGAAGGTTGAGGGAACATGGACGTCTTGGAGGAAATAAGACAGGTGCACCTTCCCATGCAATCTGCTACCAAGCTTAGGGCAGCTACAACCAAATGGTCTAGTTGAAGCTTGGATTGATTATGGGAGAAAAAGTTGTTCCTCATTCATTCTGTTCAGCGATGATGGCCATCAACTTAAACAAATAATTCACTATTCACACAGCAGTCCTTCAGCAACTAATACAACTCAAGTCCATTTGGTAGCACGCGTATTAAAACTTAGCTATGGCTCTTCAATTGTATTTTTTGCTGAAAGATTCGTGACTCAATGGTTGAATTATTAGGGTAATTATTATAGGAAGAATTTTAATGCTTTACTGGTCAACCAATGGAGTGAATCGATACCTCTTTAATTTTACTTTATTCACATCCTAATTTTGATCATTCTGAAAGTTTTTAAATGTTTAATAGATCGAAAAAAGGGCAGTTGAAACAAGACAGTTTTCCGCTCCAAACCAGGAACAAAAAGACGCGAAAGATCCGTATAGATAACAAAGTAGGAAAGCCTACTTATTGTATTATTTTCCTGAATTAAGATATGTGGGATACTTTCGTAACTGATCTATTTATCCTTCATTAGTAAAGTTATCAGAACTTACGGGCCACGCAACTCCCTCTATCAAAGAATTTGGCTGAATTTGTAGTTGTTCTCGTATACGACGTACAATCATTTGGTAAATAATGTAAAAATTGTAACATCTACAGTTACCAACCTTTTCAAACTTCAAACGCTCACTATTTTATGAAACTCGATCCGAAAGTATCAACAGAGAACTAAATCGCCTGCAACACTTTCAAGTGTCGTAGTTGTGTTGTCATGTGTTGTAAGAAACGCAGGCACCTTTTTATCATACTTTGCTAAAAGCCACTGACCGGCTTTTGAAGAAAAAAAAGGGTCAATGTTGAAGAAGAACTAGTTAAAACGCAGCGTTACCGTGTCTGGTTAAAGCTACAAATTTAGAAGGAATGCACGTGTATTACATTCAGCACCTTCAAATAAAATAAAATTAAGATATGACATACCAATAATGGATGTACGTACCCATCTGCTCCCTTGTGGCCTGCGTACTGTGTGGATGGATCATCCTTGTCACTGGCCACACTGAGGTTTGTATAAACAGTCCATGAACTTGAATAAATCCCTTAATCACTAAATTCCTAGGATGGTGAAACATTAGAAAATACTACTATCGCTCTCGATACCCGTCTCCCCAGTAGGTACCAACCACGCGAGCGGATTGTTCTTTATACCTGTTCTTTATACTTCTCTTCTTTTAGGCATCGATCAATAAAATGCTTGATTTCAATGTGATCACAAACCAACACGAATAGCCATCATAATATTAGTACAATTGACGCTAGTGATACATAAAACTCGAAAGTATATTTGAAGTCGAGTTAAGGTGATGATTGTAGGTGGTATAATACCCGACATTCAGCGGTTACGGGTGATGTCGTTTGATTCAGTAGAGAGTTACAGTGGCACAACACCGACGACGCATCTGCAAAAGCATCCGTATTCCGTGGACGAAAACGTAGCGCCACGGCGCGACGTAACGCAAATCTCGATGTGTCCCGTATTTGAGGCCTGCGATACGTCCATGTACCTCCGTATTTCTGATAGCAGACGGAAAGCTTCTATAACCTTCACTTTTTGAAACCTCGTGTGAGAGAAGCGAGAACCAGGAAGGCTGGTGTTTGTTTTTCTTTTCGTTTATATTATGTCATGTCCCATACAGACGGTATGCGTGCGACCGATCAAATTTACGTTATGAAGTGAAGTTTTGTGTTTTTGTGACTCCTATTTTGTAATGCAATGAAATGCTAATGTGGAAGGTGGGAAAGAAAGAATTTCGGACGGGAGAAAATGGCCTGAGAATCAGGTTTTTCAAGTAGGCAAGTACTACCGATGTTTTGATCACGGATAGACAAGTAGTTTAGTAAATAGGTAACGAAAATGATTTCTCCCATGATATTTCCCATTCCAAATGAGTTTGGTTTAAGGAATTTATGTTCATCTTTGTTCTTTTCTCCTTCGTACAAAGCATCATCATATCATCATCGCTGATGTTTCCAGTATTAAACATTCGGCAAACATTTCGCCTCACTAATATCCGAATAGCCCAAGACAAACAAACATTTGTGACTAATGAAAAAGCAGTTTGTACGGTTCTCAGAGAACAATCCTAGTCGGAATTGCTTAGATGAATATCAATACCATTACCTATATGCACCAATACAATCGTTATTATTATTTCCACTCGTATCATTAGTTCGTCCAGCGATATCAGCAGAATAGCAGATCACGGATGATGGAGAGTTGACGCAAATGTTAGCGTTACTTCTAGGTTGAGGAGAGATGCGTAAGACGTACCTAATGCGGATGCGTCGACGTCACAGCAAAAACGCATCCCCTACGAATCGGGGAATGCGTTCTAGACGAATCGTTTTACCCTAATTGCCACTATAACTCTCTAATTTGTGTGAATCTATCGCGCAGTGATTGTATTATAAGGAAATGTAATGACAATTTTATGAATCAATTCAATGAGAAGGAATAATATGCGGGCTGTGATTGAACGACTTGGTCTTGAGCTCACTTAAATGTAGGTAACAAAAGATGCTTTTCACGGCTCTTATTCTCGGCTATATCTACCCTCCCCTAGTCGTTTTTTTTTTTTTTTTTCTTCCCTCTAGATTTTCTAACTACCGCTTGTATAGTTTTCTAGTTCACCTACGAAGACTCCGAACTGAAACAATGTACCTACTTCACGACCAAAAGGTTTACAAACGTAACGTTTGATTTGTCAATGTGAAGATGACATTTTATCAATTAAGCCTGAGAAATAAATCCTGAGAAGATCCGGATTCTTCGGAACCACGTGCACGAGTAGTCGTGATTGAATATAATAACTAACACTGCACTAGGTGTGCCAAATCTTTGAAGCCAGATTTTGAGATAATTGGACAATGTGTGTACTATTCGAAACCATCATACTAGCGTGCTACATCTAACAATCATTTCAACGAGTTTAAGACCCATAAAAGGAGTAACAAAAATCTGAATTTGTAGTTTTATGCCTGACGATTATTTCATGTTGTTTAACAGGTCTTTCCTACTGAACATTTTCTGAGCAAATGAGAAAAATACAAGTCCTCCAGGAGGTCCGACTCTTTCCAAACTGTGTAGGGATTCGTGAATTTTACACGTGAATCGAACTTTAGAATTACTGCTTTTTGCCGTTTTACTTAAAAGATTAGGTACTTCTTGACTAAAACATGAAGGGGGTGTAGCCTTATTCGTCAAAACTTAAATATCCCACCAGAAACGATTCCGCTTGGCGTTTTCGGTTCAGAACAAAAATTTAGCCTCTCTAAAAATATCGAGCCTCCCCAAATCCGTTGAAATCAACTTGAGATTCCTCATACAAGATCTCAAAATGTGGCAAACAAATATTTGTTACATCTGGTGCGTATATACGTTGACATTCGTTAGAAATAAGAAATTTAAAACATATCATCAATGTGACCAATCTTCGGTTAAAACTAATGTAATTGATATAGTCGTTATTTGTCTCACAAAGGAGAGTATCATATCGAGAAAAACTGTCATTAATTTCGTGCAACCAAACATATCAAATAATAACGAATTATTCATAATTTTGTCTTGTGTATCAAAAACGCAATCACATTCGCTTTTGATCACAAAGTCCAGTGGAGTAAGTATGATTGTAAGGTATGGGTGTGAGCCTGTAATCAGTGTTTCTCTTCATGTTAATTATTCCTAATAACGATGAAACGCTATCAAAGGTGTCTCAAAATTATATTGCTCTCAATCTCCACCCTGATTTCTCATGTAAGACATATATTCAAAAATTTCTACAACAAGTTTTCAACTTGAGTGGGCTAAGTAAATTTACTTTTTTGTTGTTTATGTTCACTGCTTCTTTCTCTGAAAATCACCTTTTGACGTCCTAAAATATCATATCTTTCAAAATCACTCAAATTTGATAGAACGATGTTGAAGTCTAGAATTCCATGGAAATAACAACTAATAGGTTATGCATCTAAACGGAAATTATTTTGTTTATAACAAATATACATGTAATTCTAAACTGCCTATTTGAAGTAGGAGCTCACACAAATCACAAAAATTTCCCCCCTATTTTCGTTGTTGATTGACATTTTTCATGAAGAATTGTTCCCGCATTTGACCTTTGAAACGCTTGATATTGATTTGGAAAGAACAGACACGGCCGTTTCACTGTAATTGCGTAGAACTTGGCAAACTGTAAAAAGTTGTGCATTCGTCTTTCGTAACGTCAGGCAAATATATTATTGCTTTTATTTTCTCTAATTGTCAGATTAAAAAATTCGGACAGACGCTATTCTTCAAATTTTTTTCCTAGATTTCAAAAATGACAAAATTGCGTCATGCGTATTTGCGCAAACGCGCGCAATTTACATCAACCTATTTTTCTAATGGGAGCCCTCATTTTATATTGCAAATCAGAATCCTACGTGAAATTATACGAAGATATGACCCATCACTTGATTTTTCGAAAATTGTGAAATACCTACAGAATTTTTAAAGATATTAAATTGCCACATTTAATTCATAATTTTGGGTTTTTTCTTGCTGAACTACGCAATGATGTTTACTTATTGTTATTTGCAAGACCCACCAGGAAAAAAACTTTAAAAAATCTACATTTTAGTACGTATAGTACTGTGAAGAAATGAGTTGAGAAGAATACAATTCTGCTTGATTTTTGGGTGTTTTCCCAAGACAGTGTTACAAATATCAATAAATGAACATCAATACGCGGTTCAGCAAGGGAAAATACCCAAAATCATGTCTTAAATGTGTCAGTTGAATATCTTCAAAAACTCGGTATTTCACAATTTTTTGCGTTTTACTCAAAAATTGCGCGCTTTTACAGCGGAATCGCGCACGTTTGTGCGCACTGAACAATCAGGTGATGGGTTATTACTTCATTGAATTTCACGTAGGAAACGAATCCGCAGTAAAAAATGGGGTTCTTATTTTAAAAAATGAAGTTGATGTCAATTTCGCACGTCAACTGCGCCATTTTTTCATTTTCATAATCTACGAAAACAATTGTGAAGAATAGCTTTTGTACGAATTTTTTACTCCGAAAATTAGAGAAAATGAAAGGGTGAATATGTATTTTTTTTTTTTTTTTTTTTCCAATTTTAAAACGAAGATTTGGAGCAAACCATTTGATGAGATTATAAATTGATAAGTATCTCAATGTAAAATATAAAGATGAAATTTTGCATAAGTTCTTAATAGGGTATAAATTACGGGTACCTACTTTGATTTATCTCCCTTGCTCTTCAGGCTCACCGTCTTTGTCACCATACGTTCACCTTACTAACTCCACTGCTAGCTACGATATTTCTAGGTAAAAAATTACGTCCTTGAAATCAAATACATATCAAGTTTGATAAATGAACCATTGTCAAGCTAAATCAGTCGAATAAAAATCGAAAATGAGAAAGCGTTGCAACATTCTTCCTTAAAGAGAATTTTTCCTTTCCTAATATTTTAGTAGCGCTAACAAAAGAGACAAGCTTAATGCAAAAAAGCTATTTATAATATCACATAAGTTGATCAGATTATGGATGGCCTTACGGTAGAAATATTTTTTAAATGATCACACCGAGTCATCTCTAAATAAAAATGTTACCATATTATCAACCTATATTATTGAAAGTTTTGTTGCAAAAAAAAAGTTAAAGAAAATTGTAGTCCAAAATGTTGTGATGGAAAGAAGTGACGTATACATATCATATATCAGACTGAATAACGAGCTAGCAGGCATCTTCTTACTAAACATATCAACATATTATAGGCAAAATATAAATATATATAAAGAGGTAGTTTGTATAATATATTTGTAGTTTAAGATTGTGTATATGGCTCAAAATAGAATGCTCCACTATCCACCGTAAAGTTACTTGTTGTAATGAAAGTATATATATTTTACTTGGATTGTTTTAGTGAAATTTCATTGCATGGTTTGTAAAAGACAATAGGTTGGGTTTTGTAAATATGCACATCGTTTAAAAACAAATTAAATTTTTGGCGTAGGGTTGTTGAGATATTTTGTTGAGATATTCTGTTAGTACCGATTTGAGACAATTTTGATCCAATACTTACTATACTTTTGTTAATATAAATTTCTGACTGCTCATTTCAAGTTCTTGAACTGTAAAATCATTTTTAAATTGACGCGTTTCTGTTTTTATAGAATTTTTCATAAATTACGCCATAATCCCTCACTCACGCTCTCACTCTGTATATTTCAAGGTGTCTTGTGTTAATCTTATTTTTATCAGTTGATGAGAAGCGTAGCTATTTTCAAAAAAAAATATTTACCTGATTTCAATAAATCAGGAGAAAATCACTATACCTAACCTAATTTCATATTATGTGTACAAAAAGTACAAAGATTCAATGTACATTTGAAGTTATGAGTTGTTATTCTGAGTTTAAGCTTGGAATAATCTTTGTAATAGGTTTTAAACCTACATAGGTGCCTCATAAGTTGCAAAGGTCCTACCTATCTTGTCCCTACCTTCATCTGAAGCCACTTTGTAACTAACTGCTGATTACTTGAGTAGCGAAGCTGAACTTACCTCCTTTACCTCAGAAATGTTCATTTATCGATTGTTGAAGTTGTTTAGATATGTATCGAATTCTACTATAATGTTGTTTGTATATAAAGAAATAGCCCTCGATCTGCAATCAGAAAACTTTTCTTTCTGTAATCGAAAAATAAAGAATCATATAAAGACGATGTTTTTATTCACACGCCTATAAAACCGGTAGGTAGCTGAATGAATGCAAGTTCATGAACATTGTACTGCGTTGAAATGAGACAACATTAGAAAGGACACAGCTTATGTAGTCACAGGTGAAGGGAGATTGAATCCCATTGGTCGAAAGAGCGGAAAGGGGGCTGGAGGTACAACCAATTAAGTCACTTTGCTTGCACTTAATTGGTTGTACCTCGAGCCCTCTTTCCGTTCTCTGGACCAATGGGATTCAATCTCCCTCTACCTGTGACGACACGAGCGGTGTCCTTTCTAATGTGTGCTCAGTTATTGTTTGTTACTGATGATGGTCTAACCGTCGAAATCGATTTAACATTGTAACTCTTTATTTTTCGTGGAAATAGACAACGTTTTTTCACTAACTTCCGTTTTTGAAATGGGTTTCCACGACTTCGTCGCGAGTGATTTAGTTCCCATCAAAACGTTATCAAACATAATTCCTTATGCTTCAAATAAAGTGGAGAACAATTCGAAGCAATGCATGTTAATCTATAACCAGCCTTACAGGCGCTGTAGGTAGATTGCGCCAATTTCCCAAAACTAACAAACTTCGGTGCTGGCCTGATACGCGGCCACCTCTCCGCCAGATCTATTAAGACTGATTTTTATCTTTGGAATTCGGCGGCGGTTTTATATTTGGTATTCCGGCGTGGTAATTAATGAAGAGACTTGAAAAGGCACTTCACAGTCTGTTAGAAAAGGCAATGAATTCTTTCATTATACTGATTATAACCAGAGAGTGAACTCACGGTTGAAGTGGATCTGGACCAACAACATGACAGCGCAACAACGATGCTACAATTTATTACATAATGACATAGGTGAGTCAATTTTCTGATTTTTTCAACCTCAAACTTAATTAAGTAGGGTGGCCTCTCGAAGCCAGGGTGACCAGCACCCAAACCTCTTGCACCAATAGTGAAGGAAATGGCCTTTGTACCAATAAAAAAGTAAAAAATGGTGGTAAAATGTGCTAAACCTAAATTTCACTTCTGCAAAACTTTCATTTTGATGCCTGTAAAAATGAAACGAACTGTTAGTAATACTCTCATATCGGAAAAATTCATGCGGGTTACTTCCAAACAACAATTTATTGGGTCGTAGAACTCAAGTGTGTATGCAAACATTGAAGTCTACTTATCAGCTTGTAAATAACTGCTCAACTCAACTTTGATAATTGGATTATGAAAGCGCCGATCCATGTGAAATACTGTAAGAAGGCGGCAACAGAATGTTTTCTTTTCTGATTTCAACCATCCACCGATTCTGATCTATTTCACTGACTAATATGGGAAGTAAACCATCACCTCCCGTGTTTTCCTGTTATTTGAAGGATTGATTTAGGATTTTGTTGTTTTTGAAATGCGAGCTTGCGAGCATCCAGACCACCAAACTGCATACATCATTATGATATATTTGTCCAACTAACCTATAATTCACTTGAAAGACATCATTATATTTTTCCCAGGATTAAGGACATATATATATATATATATATATATATATATATTTTTTTTTTTTTTTTTTTTTCATTTTTAAGATGCAAACATTCAGACCACCTTTATCGGACTAAGATAAGTGCATAATTCTGATCTTTACGCCCAACTAATCTAATATTTCACAAATTATCTATGACGTGGCAACTAGATTTTTTGGTATAGGTGATATGGAACATGAAACTACTTGACTGGCATAGATTGAATAACTGTATTGCTAATCATTATCCTATCAGTTTGCCTACAGTTTATTTACTTTGTGTTGTGACTTGGAACTTGGGCACAGATCGACAGCCTCGTTCTATTAAAGCCTTTACAGCTAGATGAAACCAAGTTCCTCGAGACCACCTGGCGCTTATCCACTGTAATTTTGAGGTTACTAACAAGGTTGGCGATTCTACACGCCAGCGAATTCGAGACCATCTGTCGCAAGGTCGAACGACTAATCTGTGTATACAAACAAATACATTATGTACATTATGGTGCCATGAGTGGCTAGCTTTGTTGCGTTTTGTGTATTGTCGCAAAAAGATATTTGTTGCACATATCTAAAATAAAATATTTTGCAGATTAGCCCAAAAGGAGTTAACCGTTGCAGCTCGACCGAGCGAGCAAATTTGGAAAAATTATTTCAATTCTCGGATTTGTGTAGACCAAGGATTTTAAATAATAAGTCAAAACCCTTGTTTTTTGGAATTCCTGGTAACAACATTTCACACCTTTCCTCCAACACAAGAGAAAGTGAAAATACTCTTCAGAAATCACCAAATCGCTTCACAGGGCAGCTAGTCCCCCAATTTCGTCAGTATGTCAATAAGGAAAGGGAAATTCCATTTCAATTGATAAAATGTAAGCATTTAGTGTATTTTTATGAAGCATCTAGATTTTTACATAAATCAAGTAAGCTGTTCTTAAACACATCATAAGGAATGGACATATTGAAGAGCTCGATTTTCAACTTTTCCAGAAGAGTTCTGGGAAGATGGCGTTCATGTTGTTCGAATCTGTCGAACGGTAGTTTTTTATTACTCGGAAAGACAACCATCATCTTTCCTGATTTAATCAAGCATCGTAACATACTAAGAACGCTTTTTGAGTTTGTCCACATGGACACAGGGAGAAGCCTGAAGCTTTCGTTCGCCAAGTTGGGAATGAGCCCAGACAACCAACCATGAAGCTGAATAACGCTCAGCATCGGGTTTATGGGGACGAGGAATCCATTGGACAGTAAGCACACACCTTGCTGGAGTGCTAACTCGACAGAAGACGTTTCTAGTTGTTGAAAATAATCCAAGAGTTGTCCCGTAACACCACCAGGTACAATTAATTTTATATGCCCAGGCCTATCCGATATTTCTTCAAAAATTTCTTCTAACTGGTCATACGTTAGTTCAAATCCTCCCTGAAACGTGATGACGCCGTTTATACATGTAGGAAAGTCATCTGTATCACATGAATCGTATTTCCTTTCGACTCCAGTGTATCCCCCATCGTGTGTTGAACCTCCCATTGTATCGTAAATGTTTTTTGAGGATGGATTTTCAATTTGATGAGTTTGCGAGTCATTAACTCGTTTTCCTTCGATGAATAGTTTCAAATCAGGAGCCCATCCGTGATTTGATTCCGCAGCAATCGGCGTTTTTGACCAAGCGTTCACTTTATGGTTCTTTAAAGAAGCCATTTTTGAAACACTACTATCTCTGCAAGAGAAAAAATCTTTGAGCTGGTGATAATCTTCATCATTTTTATCGTTGTCCGTCTGAGGCAGTTTGAATACTCTCCTGTGTAGAACGTCGCATGCATTTTTCGGGAATACGTTCTTACCATAAGTTGAGTGAACAAACTGGGCATCCCTGTTCGTCGGTCCTTCAAAATTTGGCTGGTATTGTGGGCCTCCTGCGCCACAGGCCTGAGCCACATTAACCTCTTGATTACCAAGGGCGATATTAACAATATGGTTCTTTTCCGTTTCGACGTTTATTTCTCGCATTCCAGTGATACAAAAAAAGTTCTCAATGTTTATGACGACTTGAGGCTGTGATGATGTCCTGTCACTTGAACACAGGGATGTTTTGACGGGTTCACAACATTGATCCGCATTGTGATTCTGTCCTGTTGTTTGAAGACCTGAAATTTTTAGTGTCGGAATTTCCCCAGCCCAGTCTACTGTAGTTGGTCTATCCCTCAACGCTTCACTGATCACCTAATTCAGAACAATAAAAAATTAGTTTGTGTCGTCCAAAAATCAAAAAAACTAAGAACAACTCCTACCACACACATACTAAAAACAAACAAACAAGTAAAACAACACGTAAATAATTGAATACAGTACACATCATTATCAGTAATAGTATGTTGTACATTTATACTTACATATGGAATACATCAATTAACCTTTCCAAACACCGCTCTTTAAACTCCATAAACGCAACTGAAATCACTTGATAACTGTGATATCTGTCCAAAGAAACACATAACAATAATTATTATTGTTATGTGTTTCTTAGGAGAGATCTTTGATTTCTGGTTTCTGGGCACAGATCAAGTGTATCGAGCAAAACAGAAGGAGATAAGAACCAGTAAGGGTGCTTTCACTCAACATTACCACCTGAGTGAGAATGTGCAACTACTTCAGAATATATTACGCTGAATTCTTCGTTTCTCGTGGGACTGAACGTCTGATGATGAAGTGAAATACTTCGAAAAGCTTATTTTATTGATCGCAGAATGCAGTAGTAATCAAAAGGTGTTTTTGGAATGAGTGTGTAATGTCCTGCAAGAGTAGCTCATGAAATAATTAAGCTTGTGAAAATTGCATTTCGTTGAACAGTTTCCACCTGGTTCCACGGTAAGAATGAAAGAAGTACCCACTACGGAAAATCTTTGAAAACATCCACAACCACACCCTCCACTGCCACCAGTGAAAGCTGTTATTATTAAACGGCCTCAGACCATGCCATCTATCCAACCATAAGTGGTCGAGCCAATGGCATGATTCCCAACTGCATCAAAATAAACCAACAATGTACGCTCCTTCAACGTTCATAATGACGCAAGACAATAATTACATTGATTGAATCCCTTTTTCAAGTTGCTAACTGGTGAAGGACCGGATAAAAAGTCTGTCTGATTAGTGAGCAATGTATTCTGCGTGAAAATTATTCACAATCAGTGCTTCATTTTTAACATTATTCATAAAGTATTTCCACGACGTTTCAACCATGAAAAAGGTCAAGCTGATACACCTGGTCTAGTCTGATCGAAAGTGGTCTCTCCTTCCAGGTATAGGTATGAATACCACCCTTACATCCCTCCAGTTTTCAATGTGAAATAAGCACAGCTAAAACAATTTTAGCTTCATAGCTTAGATTATATAGCTTCAGATAGATTGATATCTTAGATTAATGCTATGATCGCCAAAAAAGTGCCCGGGAAAAGTACAGGGTATTTTCCATCGTGCACTGGGGACTTGGGTAAATTGAAATGAGAAGTGGGCCACTCAATTGTGTGAAAACACATTTCTTGCCAAATGGCTGTCTGTGCCGGGCTGTCGTTGTTGAGTTGTTCCCATGTTTGTAGTTTGGGGGTAGTAGAGGTGAGGCATGAAATGAAGCTCCACAATTCAGTCTTTAGCTCCTTATTAGTCTAACGTTTCCGCCCATAGGGGCCTCTACATCAGGACTCTTTTTAATTTTTTTCCCCTTCCCCTTTTTGTTTTTCAAGTGCCTTCTAGGTTCTGAAATGACCTAAAGTTAACTATATTTGTGGCTCATACTAATTGATTTCAAGACAAATGTGGAAAAAGTGCCATTTGCCAGTGTGTGGGCGAAGAATTTCCTGGCTGTGGACAAATGGTATCCAGTGTGTGGACGCTCAACTTTTTTGACAGAGATCTCTGGTTTTTCATGGTTTTATTAATTTTCTAAGAATTGCTGAAATGAAGGAAGTTATCCAAATGGACAAACGACACAATTCAGTATTAATAAATATTTTATTCAATTAAAATTTTCGGACTTTTAGTATTATAAACTGTCTCTAGATTATATGGTATATTATACAGCCTATCAAATTTAGAAGACTAAATAAAAACGTAAAGTTCCAGTCATGCAGCATGATTGTATGAGCGAATTTTCATAAACAACCAATCGTATTTACGTTTCATTTTATTGAAATTTGAGTTGAATAAAATTGTTAAAAACCGGTCTTATGGCCAAAAAAAAATCATACTACTTAAATAAAATTCGCGAATTCAAAAGAGATTTTAGATTTTTTGCTGATTTTATAGATTGTTCCGCAAATATTAATAAAATTCAAGTATGTTTTTCGGCATAATTTTGTGCAACATTTTTTTAATGTCCTGTAGGTCGGTAGGTGTCTAAAATCCACCTAAGGTAAGCTGCTTATATCTCAAGAGTAGGTAACTGTTTCAAGTATGTGGACGGATATTTTCCATTTTGTGGACGGTGTGAGTTTACATTCTTTTTTGGCGTCCACTTACTGGAAAACATACTTTTTTCTTGGGAACAATTGCAGAAATTGAAAACTAGAATATTTCTCAACAAAAATGGGCAAAAATTGATAGAGATATGAAGAGTGAGACGTTTTCTAGTTTGTGGACGGGCGTCCACAAACTGGAAAACAAGAGATTTGTCACACCAGTGTGTGTACATCTTATTAATCACTTAGATTATGAATTTTACCGATTCTGAAGCATTTTTCTAGTACTTAATTATGCAATGAACTTGTAAACAACAAGAAATTGAAGGAAAAGTGGTGGATAGATAACTTAATACAGGTACATAGGAGAGGAAGTTTCATCCCTCACCTCGAGTTTACATGCAGTTGGAGGAGGTCACCATTAAACTGGTGTTCCCCTTCACCTTTTGGAAAGGCCTTGCTAATGAGGGTTGACAGAGCCCTTTGGGAGATACCAAGTAACTAAAAGAAACAACTGCATCCACTAGAGATCGCTACAGACCTTATTCTAGCCATTTTATAGCAGAGGCGTCCACAAACTAGGGGTCGTCCACAGATTGGGCAGGTCACCCTATATATACCATATATATATATAAAACATGAAACTTTAACATTTTTCGGTTTGTTACTCCTTTTTACTGACCTGGGTTAGGTTTTTAACCTATATACCAAACTTGTATGCTATTAACTAAAAACTAAGAGTTCTGAATAGGCCTGTATGGGCGAAAACGTTGGACTAATAACAAGCTGAAGACTGTATTGAGGAGCACCGTTTCATACCTCACCTTCACTACTAGCAAACTTCAGGATGTTGTATATAACCAATATCCCTCGTTAGCTATCGCCTCCTCACCGACCATCCAAGATTCCAGAAAGCGTGGTTAAGTAGCATAACGTCCAGGTTCACCCCAGGTTAATTAGAGTGTAAAGGTTTTGCCCTGTAGCCTCTTTTTGTATTTGCTGCCTGGGTAGATGTTCCTGGAGGGCTCCCCTGAACTGGGTACCAGTGGCAAGTAAACCACCTGAACTGGTCCTGGAACTTTCCAGATCTTAGGTAGGTAGGGTCTGCTCCAGATCACTGTCGAACTGGTCCAATGGTATCACATTCTGACCTATATGTCCAACTAATCGGAGTTTTGTTGACTACTTGGGATTGACTACTTGGACTTAGGATTGACTACTTGATGATATGTATTTTTGGAGATGAGTGAGTGCATCCAGACCACCAAACTATGCTCATCCTTCTAAAAGGTGCGATCAACCTGAGCGCAGGCCAGTGCCAGATCAGGTAAGGATTAGTGAACCTTTTTAGGCTGGTGCCCAGTTGGAGTGTGCCCGTTCTGTAAGCGTATCTTAGGGACCCCTTCTGTCTTTAATATCCCTATGACTTTAACATCACTACCAAAGTCCCTGCAAGAGGTCTTGCGTGGTTATTTAACTTTACATTTGTAATTTGTAAATGGGGAGGGCAATGTAACGTTCCACTTATTACTTCTCTTGCACTTGTCTTCTTAAATCTCTCCTCTCTTTAAGAAATCATTGCTCCCCTATGAAAGCCCTGTTTGTGCAATATTTTTGTCTTTTATAGCTGATTGTGCTGTGAAACCGCCCTGTCTTGGTTGGAGTGTGGAGTTGTTGCGTCCCAATTCGTTCTCTATTGGTTTTGAAACTCTACGGTTCATTTTTTACAGGCCTCTATTCCATAACTTCTGTACACGTAATCAAATAGCGAGGGGTCTACACTCAAATGCCTCTTACGCATAACAGCCTACTTACTTAATATCCGCAGTCAAGTACAACATACAAGGGCAAAACTTGAACATCAAACCGAAGATTGACTCCTGAACGGACGATTCGTAGATGGGTAGGAAGCTCATCTGACCATCGGAGGGACTGAGAGTCTTTATGTTATCATCGTTCCACGTGGCTTCAAGGTAAGTACCTATCTACCGTATTCCTGAATAAACTATAAAATGCTAGATAATTGGCAAAATATTTTCGTATTTCGTGCAACCAGATCAACAGGAACGGTGAAAGAGGTCAAGGCAAATAAAAACTGGCGATTATTGGAGAAACTAATGAACCTATGGGAAAGGGAAAAATAATATCGTAAGTTGAAGAAAAATCAAAGCACCAAAGGTGAAGATCATAGCAATACATTAAAAATGATACATTTAACCAAAGGTGATTCAATTGAATCCTTTCAAAAGGTTTATTTCATAGATTTTCTGGAAGTAGGGCCAACTGTTTTTAGCACTTTGGATTCTGCTAAAACTTACCGTAGGTGAGCGTAGCCCCAGCTAATAAAATTCTAAACACAACAGTAAAAATTTTATGGTAATGGAATGAACTGTCAAAATTAATAAAAATATTAAAAACACTGCAAATTGGTGCAATGTCAGATCGCCTTTGCACGCAAATCACTAGTCGATAGAAAATTATTAAAAGAATTATCATTATGTAAAATAACGTAGGTGCTTTTGTGAACATCGGAACTGTTTATATAATGTAGAGGTTGCTGATCATCCTGTTCTTGAATACACGATCACAAATTTGGATTTTGGATATAGAAATATATTACATGTGGAACAAAATTTCGTTTGTTTGAAATAATTTATGGTTTCTTTCAACAAACATGTGCTCGCAGTGTTATGTGTATAATTCATTATAGCGAATTTTCTTAGAAGATGAAGCTATTGCAATGACTCGGAAACTTTTAACGTATATATATATATATATATATATATATATATATATATATATATATATATATATATATATATATATATATATATATATATATATATATATATATATATATGGTGGTTGTGGTGTGTGTGTGTCATTAGGATTGAAATGAAAATTCCGTTCTTACGCCAAAAAAAAATCAAACTTTCCATACGAAAGGATGAGGTAGTTGGCCAGCACATTTTGAGTACATAAAATTGGTCAAATCTCAAAACATGTGCTTAAAAAACCACTAATAATGGTTAATTACCGCAAAAAATCGTTGAATTTATTTTTAGCAGAATTTCAGTCAAAATGAAAATATCAACGATTAATGGGGACATGACAAATTTGTTCACAAAAATATGCCAAAGAACATACTTAAATTTCAATAATATTTGTGGAAAAATCTATAAAACTGCAAAAAAATCTAAAAATCCAAAATCTGTTTGAATCACTGAATTTTAACTAGTATGAGTATGTTTTTCATAAACCCGGTTTTCAACTACTGTTTTCTACTCAAATTGCTCAAATTTTAATACAATTTAACGTAATATAATACGATAGTTAATTAGGAAAATTCGCTCGTATGATCATGCAGCGTGACTAGAACTGTTTGCTACTAACGGGTTGATAGCTAGTATTTTAATGAATGAGTAGTTTGTAAATACGACCATAGTAGAATGAAGTGCGTAATACTCAACTTACAAGGAGGACGGCAAAAAGATGAACCACGATCCTTCCCATGATGTACAGGCAAATGATCCGCATCGGATTTCACTACACATCATCTACCAAAGTTTTAGGTCGATTGTACATACGTGACTCCGTTCTGATCGGGTCACTGGATTAGGTTTCGGGCATCATACGTGTCCTTATCATTGAAGCATGACAAACCTGAATTCTCAGGAAGTCCAGATAAAGGTTTGAAACAATAAAGACAAGAAGATTTCATATGATAGCAAAGAACAATGAAGGATGTAGGTTGTTAACACATGCGTCTGTTTTTTCATCCTGGATAGTGATGGTAACAATTGCAACGGCTTCCTGAAAATACCAAGGGAAAAACTTTCACGCTGAGTTTCAAGAAGATATTTATTGAGATCTGTTCAACAAGAGAGTGGTTTTAATTTTATTTATTATTAATTATAATTTTAATAATAATTGACCAAGAAAAATTGATTAACCTCATCTCAAAATTGGTTGGTTTAAGCACCAACACGGGAGGGTACTTAAGCGCCCCTCAACCTTCATACCTACCGTCTTGGGCGGGTCCATTGTTCTCCCACCCCAACACTTGAAGCCGGTGTTTCTCTTCGTAAACCGATTCAGTACGACTTTAGCTGTCACCCTGTATAGCCAGGACCGTTCGCCAGCTTGAAATTTAAAAAAATTCACGTCATTTCGTAAACTCAAGCATTCTCACGCTTTTTGGAAAGTATTTTCAAGTTTTTTGTTCAGAATGCTCTACAATATTTATTGATTTCGTACAGATAAGTCTAGTTTTTTTCAAGTCCAGGTAACTTTCATGTCTTTTGCTGAGAAATGGATTCGACGCCATCAACCAGTGGAAATACAGCGTTGGTAGATCTTTGCTATTGGAAGAATGAATTCTCAAGTCAGTTCAACTCAAAGTCAGTGCTCAACAATTTGTTATGTTACCAGGTAGCCAAAAGGTTACATTTCGGTCAAAAGAGCTAATTGTTCAGGGGAGGGACGGGACAATAACGGAGCGGACATGAACCCGCACAACAGCGGTGCACCCAGGGTTGCCTATCTGCAGAGGGACCAAGCGGGCGGGTGCCTCAAATTACGGTAGAAATAGTTATTTTCGTATGGAATGACTTTATGACTTATTTCCAAGTGGAAAAAGTGCAGTTATGTCGAATTATTTGCCCGGAAAATTTTCAGGTTGGTGGGTATGACACAATTTGAGATCCCGCACTGAAGGTGTTAATTGTCTGGGTGTAGTGATAACATTTTGCGAGTCATACATCCATTACAAGGACACATCTCTTATGACAAAAAAAGTTAGATTCGCGCATACGCAATAACAACTGGTGATACGATCGAAATCGGGTGTAAATGGCAAAAGTCATGTTTAAGCCCCTAATTTGAGACTGAAACTCACCCTCCATCGTCATGACCATCGTCATTTCCTGGCAAAAATCGATAAAGATACGATTCTGGAGTGTGCTCTCCTGCCGCCTGTACGGTCTGAAGAGGGAATCGGCCTCTCCAGCCTTTAGTATAAATAGAGTAGGAGAGCCCTGAATAAGTAATACCATCTACAGCCATCGAGGAGTTGTTATTTACCTGACCCTCTGCGCTACACTAGTGAACCCGACGTTCAACAAGCTCTGGAAAACGTCGCAGATTTCCTGCTCTCCTTTATTCCAACTTCTCCCGCCGAGTCACCCCACAACGTCACACAGCTTCGCTGGACCGACGCTCAGTGGGCCGAAAATACAAGAACCACTTAAGACTCAATTACGTCGGAAAAAAGTGTGCTAGAAACTTGCGATTAGCACCATTTACTAGACTAACCATAACTAAGCGCTCTTGTGCTAAGCGAATTTGACCATTAAAGCTCAATGAGGGAGTGTGGATTTGAGCCAATGCTCCCTGCTGCTCTCTATCCGCCCCTCAACCCACAGCCTGAGCTCCGACTTGAGAAGTTGAAAACACCTTAATTTCATATTCTATCTTACCTCCTTTTTTAATAATAATAATAATCTTTATTGAGTATCCATAGGAACATATATGTTCCCACCTCGCGGATAATCATAAGTTTCTTATCTTAGATAAATCAAAGGTTGAAAAAAAAAAGATGTATGGAAAATACAATAAAAATAAGAGAAATAAATGAAGAAGAAAATAAATTAATGAAACAAGAGTGAGAAATAGGCAGGAGAGGGAGAGAGAGAGAGAGAGAGCGACTGGGGGGATTGTAGAAGTTAGTTAAAATGCTTGGTAAGGAAATGGCGCTCGACTGCTGACCTGAAGGGGCAACGAATCGCCACCGGGAGAGCGTTCCAAGCCCTCGTACCCGCAATGGATATGGACCGACTCATAGACAAACTAAAGTGGCGTAGAACTCCTATGTTGTGGGACCTGTTGGAACCACCTGGTGGAAATAGTGAGGCAATCTAGGATGGCAAACAATCATGTGTGGCTCTAAAAATGAAGGAAAGCCCCTGGACATTCAGGTATGTAAAAATATTCATCCCTAAGAGGCGATCTGCATAAGCAGAAACATGTCCACAAGATTTCTTTCATTCTATTCTTGCATTAAACTTAGAACAACAGGAAAAAATCACGGATGATTCGAAAAATGAATGATTATTCAGTTGTAAAAACAAGGGAAATCAGCTGAAAATGGTAATTTCCACTGCCACCTAACAAAAAGTAGCTGTATCTTGTTGAGTTGTGGTCCAATTCCGTCACATTCTGTTGAGAAGTCTAAAAGGTAATGAAACGGTTTTAGCACATAGTGAACCTTGTCATGGATATTCCATCACACACTAACCTTGGAAAGTGAAGAGTCACCGCGAGAGGCCACCGATTGACAGTCACCTCACCATGGGCTACTTCCCGGACTCCCCCTGTAACAGTGGGACTTCACAGTCACCAAGGTCAACTCGCCCATCATCAGAGCTGATATTCTCCAACACACTGGCTTGCTAGTGGGCCTTTGCAACAAATACCTCCCTGACATTTCGTCTCAACAATTCCGTAAAGGCACTGCCGAACTAGTATCTTCCCCCAAAAAGAGGTTCAATGTTACACATGACTCCCCTGGAGCTCACTGCTCTTTTTGGCGACTACAGACCAAGGAAAGTAACCTCAGACAAACCCATCTTCCACCATATTAAGACCACAAGGATCCTAGCCATGCAAGCCTCCGCCAGCTTCCACTTACTCAAACAAAGCATCACCATCAACCAGCAACCTTAAGAAAAACTCAAACCAGCTCCTCAAGACTGCATACGTTTAACTTTTTTCTGGTCTCATCTCACTTAAATACTGCTGGGGAACACAATTGCACACCCTATTTCTGTATTAGAATTAAAAATACATCCGCAGTCAGAATAAGAAAATTGAAGAACAAAAAACTGAAGGCAAAAACTTGGACCAATTACCTATCAATTTCAAAGGGCAACAAAGATTATGTCTGACGAAAATTGAAATGGAGAAAATGAGTAAAATAATTAACCCAGTCAAGTAGCATTATTGTATGAGCGAATTTTCTTAAATTACCGGATCTTATTTATAATAAACTGTTTTGAAATGTGGCCACTTTGGCGCTTTGAAATGATGAACTATGAATTTAAAAAAAACTTGTTCTCCACAAAATCTGCTTTTCAAACAAAAATTTAGAATTGCAATATCTTTTTTGCAGTTTTATTGATTTAATGTCAACGAAATTTAAGTGCTTTTTCAACATAATTTTATAAATATATTGCTTCCGAGTCTACCTAAAGGTAGCGGAAGCATTGTTTTCACTTTCGGGAGAAAAAAAATGTTTGGTCTTAAAAATCTAAATTTCCACTCTTATTTTACGTTTTAGACCATTCTGAACAACTTTGGTTCCATGTCTCTCTGTCTGCCTGTGTGCGTGTCTGTGCGTTTGTCTGTGTGGTTGTGTGTTAGCAACAAAAATATCAGGTTATCACTAATAAATTCGTACCTTTTTATATTCAGGATTACACTCAGGGGTGAGTTGTTCCACAAAGATGTGATATTCGGGACATATTTTGAAACGTAATCATAGGTAAAAACAGGAACCAACTGATCAGAAAAAACGAACTATCGCCCATGCTGGATATCATACGAATAAGATACGACTCAATTTTCTCGCTGGTTCGGAAGGAAAGTAGGTATAAATAGGTATGAATGAGTATTGTACACTTCGATACAAAACCTACAAATAAAAAATATATTTAGAATACTTTTAAAATGATTTTGTACATCCTTCAACTCGTTTTTTTCTCCTCCTCGCTGCTGGCTGAAACTGGCATACAGACGGTCAGTTTTTCCATCGCAGCTTTCGTTTTCTGGAAGAGAGACAAAAATAAACGCATTACTTGTATATTTGATCAATCTGCAACTATGCAATATGATTAAATCGCTCATACAAGGCCTCATAATAAAGACTCAAAGTGATTAAGGATTTATTGTTGACGCCAGCTAGAAGCGATTGTTTGTTTTTATTATCTGGATTATTCTGACGATGTGGTCCACAGCGGTCAGGAACTAGACAAAAGTTCGGCTGCGATGCCGACGAAAACCCATGGTGAAAAACGATACTTTGAAGTACCAGAAAACCAAAAATTCAAACCCCAAAATCAAAGCGGTGCATCTCCAAAAACGGCGCATGAATTGAGAATGTATCGGTTACAACATTTTTTGACGTTCGATTATGATCCAAGCACAACGATAGGGTGGATAAAAAAAAAATTCTGGGATTTCTTGTCCCCATTGTTTCTTTTTTTTGCTTCCTCGGTATGTCAGGATGACACTCCTAAATTATTAGCAAAAAATATTAATCCTAATCACTTTACCTGGGTCGATTTTGGCCAGTTATCGACCGCTATCGTAAACCAACCTCTAAATCTGTGCCGAGATGATGATTTGAAGGACGGATTTCAATTTTTTTGGGTCAATTTATGGGTTATCGTATGCGCTGAACACGATGAACCTATTTATTTTACGCTCCGTCCACTAGTTATCCGGTAAACTGGCAGAGGGCGCTGCTTGAAGATAAGTAAAAACCGAAAATTTCACCGAAAATGCTGTCGCCTGGTTAAGAATTGTACTAGAAACATGCTAAAATGGTTGGATAATATGCTTTGGCATGTTCTGAACATGATTCCGTTTTTTACTATACTTTTCCGCCGATGATTGCTTCGTTTATCGGCCATAAATCTCAAATTAATAGTAGGGTAATAGACAAATTCACCCTAATTTCACCGGAAATTATGTCGCGTTGATAATTTAAGGTTCTGAACCTTGTGCCGATAAAATTTGGTATTTTCCAGGATACTCGGTACAAAGCCGTTGGTAATTTGGCAAGGACTTGAACCGGCATTGTACTTATTCGCTTAACGACCCGATACCATTGTCCAACCCTACGCTTAAACGATCCAATCACAGTTCAGACAATTCAGAACTACGTATTTGACCCCGGGAAACCGATGGAACAAAGGAATTTTACAGAAAAATTGGAAAATTTTAGCTATTTTCTCCATTTTGCCGTTATATTTGGCAAATAAGTACAATGCCGGTTCAAGCCCTTGCCAAATTACCAACGGCTTTGTACCGAGTATCCTGGAACATACCAAATTTTATCGGCACAAGGTGTTTCAGAACCTTAAATTACAACGCGACATAATTTCCGGTGAAATTAGGGTGAATTTGTCTATTACCCTACTATTAATTTGAGATTTATGGCCGATAAACGAAGCAATCATCGGCGGAAAAGTATAGTAAAAAACGGAATCATGTTCAGAACATGCCAAAGCATATTATCCGACCATTTTAGCATGTTTCTAGTACAATTCTTAACCAGGCGACAGCATTTTCGGTGAAATTTTCGGTTTTTACTTATCTTCAAGCAGCGCCCTCTGCCAGTTTACCGGATAACTAGTGGACGGTGCGTAAAATAAATAAGTTCATCGTGTTCAACGTATGCGAAAACCCATAAATTGACCCAAAAAAATTGAAATCCGTCTTTCAAATCATCACCCCGGCACCAATTTAGAGGTTGGTTAACTATAGCGGTCGATAACTGGCCAAAATCGAAACAGGTAAAGTGATTAGGATTAATATTTTTTGCTAAAAATTTAGGAGGGTCATCCTGACATACCGAGGAAGCAAAAAAACAATGGGGACAAGAAATCCCATAACTTTTTTTTTTTTTGAACCACCCTATCGTTGTGCTTGGATCATAATCGAACGTCAAAAAATGTTGTAACCGATACATTCTCAATTCATGCGCCGTTTTTGGAGATGCACCGCTTTGATTTTGGGGTTTGAATTTTTGGTTTTCTGGTACTTCAAAGTATCGTTTTTCACCATGGGTTTTTGTCGGCATCGCAGCCGAACTTTTGTCTAGTTCCTGACCGCTGTGGGTCGGGTTCGTGAACTCTGTGCACGACTTCGAGCCCACTTTCTTCAGTTATCACTTCCCCCCCCCCTCCCCCCCAAAGCCTTCCCTTCCTCGGTAATCCAGCAGTTATAGTTAACGACATCAATCTCTTTCTGCCATCTCGACCAGAAACCCCAAGCTCTTGTGCCTGTTTTCCTTCACACTTTTATTGCACCTGTTGGGTCGTCAGCATCCCTAAATATCAGGATCATCAGCATTCCTGGAAACAGATTCTTCTGGGTTCCTCCTTCGTGGATGTATTCCTCTCAACTGTTAATTACCGTTCTTCAATACATTTCGACGTGAGTTAATTTCTCATCAGCTCCATTTAGTACCTCGATGTTTCACCTGCTCAACCGCCATGATGTATGAGTTTCCTCATCATGAGCTACCTACTTACCCTCCTAACGATGGATTATTATTTTCTTACAGTCGAAATACAAGACGTGTTACCGCACTCTACATATTTTCTTTGTTTCTGGACATATCTACTGGAATTGGCTTTTCCTGATATCGCCTTCATCACTCAGAATTGAGAACGTGGCTTCGGGGGCATTCAGTTCTACTCTCATCTTCAGCGCGTATGCACTCGTGTCTTGAGTCAGATAATAAGGTCAAAACATTCCTTTATATTCATATAACTTATCATTTATACGCCGAATTAATATTTACGCCATATGGCCATTACTCAAAATTGCCATATACTTTACTAGCTTATTTTTTATTTTTTTTTTTTTTTTTTTTTTCCCATTGATATGTGTTAGGAGTAGCTCCTGTAGGAAGTATTTTGTTCATTTTTTTTTCTTTTTTTTTTTTATGATTTTTTTTTTTTTTTTTTTTGCCTTTTGTTCATTTTGTTCTTTGGACCATTTATGATTTCGGCAAATATATATATATATATATATATCTACGCGTTTCACATGTATGCGTCAACCACGGTAAAATAAAACCTTAATGTTTGGGTAATTGGTGTGTTATATTACACTCCCCACCTCTGCACGTAACCATTTATATTATGATCCCTAAATATAATGTCTCCGTATATCGCTGCACCGAGTCACAACATTGGTGATTACTCCTTTGAGATGTTGCCTACGCGCATTGAGGATCATATCTCCTTCATGCAACGTGAAGCCAATCCCATCTCGCATGAGCAATGGCTCGATGAGATCACTGGTCTACAAACCAACTGGACCGAATAGTGGTCCATTGGGTAGCTACTGACCATAGCCTTCATAACCACAAGCACTTGCTTGGTGTAGTAGCTCGTGATTTTGTGCGGGGAGATGTGGGAGTCCATCCGCCACTTCCTCGTGGATCGCCCAGCCTTAAACAGCCACCGGCTCCAGCTGGACCCACACTGTGGGTTGGCGGTGTATCTGAGATAGACATGCTTCATATCCTTCTTTCCATCAAATTGAATGTTTGTCTCAAAACCTTGTGATGATGGGTAAATCATTTTTATCGGGAGGTGAAATGGTCAAAATGCTGGTGCCCGCTCTCGTAGATTGCCTTTTGGAGGGAGCTGCTCTCAAAGAGGCTAGTTAAGAGGTGCGTAAACTACACGAAGCAGCTTTATCGTCCGTTATGAAAATTGGACACAACCACCCTCAAGTAAGACTATAAAATAAATTCTTTTTGAAATCGAGGTTTGCCGTTGTAGATCGGTCATTGAATTCCATTATTATCAAATTCTCTCCCACTGAAAACAGAATAGTTGCACGAAATAAGAACCATTTGTGAGCCACATGTATTTTGATGTAGGTATTTCCGGTTGGCACGATGTTGTCTTAAGCAATACCACAAATTCACGGTTTTTTAAAGTGGTCCAAAGTTGGGCTGAGAAAAACCACCGACTGTCACAGAACTTCTGTAACAGTTGAATGGTTAGAGCAAACTAGGGAGTGAATATTACTGGATTATACGTGATGTTACGGCTACTATGGATTCGTATTCTGGCGACCTTTGTTTGGAAAAATTTGTTACAATGAATTTTCCGAACAAGTTTGGATGGCTGGATACTTTGATTCAATTATTGCAGTTTTTTATAGTCCCCCACCGTGGGATATAGACAACAGTAATTCTTTTTTTTTTTTTTTTTCTTCTATAATATCTCCGGTACTGTCGAGTTCTTACACAACCTTCTACCATTGTTTCTCATCTCCCATAAAGACCTATTGTAAAACATTAGACTATTTAATATATCAACGTAGATGGCAGTGGAAAAGAAAAACGAAGAACGGTGAAAAATGTACGGAACAAAAAATGGAGATACCATACAGTAGGTAACTATCACTGTTATCAGTGTTTACATTTGCTGGCGTGACGTCAGTTGGACAAAAAAAAACTAGTTTAGTTGTTTTAGCAGCTCTGATGTTTACGCTAATTTTTGGACGAATGAGAGTGCTAGGTGGCGAATGTCTTAAGGAACTGTTCGTTCACATGAATTCCCCCTTGTTGATAACTTACGTCACCCCTTTTCGCTCTGAATTTTGTTCCCTGCACCAACAACCTAGTCAATTCTGGCAAAAAAATGAGAATTATATTATTAACAAATGAATAATTACAATAAGGAAACGCACATGAACAAAAATAACCGGTGAAAAAACAGAAACAGATTGTTTCCGTCACAGGTGCCCTTTTAGCTTGGATATCTCCAGTATATGACTTATTTGTAAGCATCCACTCATGTATACGCTAAAAGATTATCCAACCAGTCATAGTTGTAGCTTTTATTTTTGGGGTATTTATTTAATCCGCAGTAGGAGTTACAGAGTGGTCAACTCTTGAGGTAGAGTGCGGCAATGTCTCGCCCGGTAGGATAACATAATTATATAGTAAATTGTTTCTTGGGCTATCAAACGGTTGATAAAGTTAAATGCGTCCAGCTGTAAAATGTCCTTGTGAGCGATATATATATATTTTTTTTTCTAAGTTCCAGCCATGCAGCATGATTGTATGAGCGAATTTTCGAAAATTGTCGTAATTTATTATGTTGAATAATTTTGAAAATTAAGAACTTTAAGTGAAAATAAATTGTTAACTACCAATTTTATGGCAGAAAAACTTGATATAAATAATATTATGATCTAATATTTTCAAAGAATTTTAGTAAACAATTTTACTAAGGCTGAACTAACATTAAAATTTTTCAACACAAAATAACGCTGGAAAATGTGCTTAAATTTCATTATTATTTAATGAAAATTTATAAAAAATTCACAATAAAAATCCAAAATCTGTTTTGAATCGAAAAATATTATTTAGAACGAGTTCTTTTTGCAATAAAATTGGTATTTAACAATTTCTTTGCACTCAAAAGTTCTCAAATTTCAATGGAACGTAACAGAATACAGTTCGATACTTTACGAAAATTTGTTCAGTCGACCATGCTGTATTACTGTTAATTTGATAAAGTAGAAAACACAGAAAAAATCTCAAATGTAAAATTAGGAATTTTGTAGCCAATTTGTTGTAGTAAAATCGGTACGTAAAGTTAGTATAAAACCGTGTGTTCAGTTCGTATATTGTGCATTTCGGATCAATATAATAACCCTACCAACCAATTTTGAAAATGACTGTGTCTGCAAAGTTTTGTTTAAAATGTCTTCATTCTAAATATCTATACAGGTCCTATTTGAATAACTTACCGATTTTGCACCTGAGGCGTTGTAGGCATTTTTGTAGAATTGTGAGAACATAATGAAGAACAATACGGCATTTCCGATGGCCAACCAGGCAAAGAGAATCGGCACTTTGCAATCAATGAAAAACAGCTGGGCTGAGTGGATGAAGATCAGGACGAACTGCGTCTGAAATAGTCGAAAGAACCAAGTAGGGCAAAGCTGACACAAAATTGATTCAAACAAAAGAGTGTGGTGGGGGTGTGACAGAGTTCCCGTCAGAATCCCAGAGAAAGCGCTGCCGTCGCTCCGTTGGAAAACAACGGGCGTCGCACGCCTCTTCTCGTGTTCTTGAGAAGCTGAGTTTGGCGTTGAATGGGTGATCCAGGTCCTGGAAATCCAATCTACTCCGAACATAGCTCATTAATGCTATTAGTAGGAGTGGTATCTCTCTGACGGGATACTGTCACTCTCCTCTACCTCTTTCTCGAGCACTTAGGAACCTCTGGGGGGGCTACCTAAATCCTTGATATGGTAGCAGAGCGTGGTTCGGATTATGGACGGCTAACGCCTAGTAATCCAATCCACTATTTTTGGGGCGTTAATGTTTCAGAAGAAACATGGCCCGGGGTTCCAGAAGGAATTCCCATTATCACCCTTTGGTATATAAATAATTTCATTGGTCTTTGACTTATAATTTCTTAATTTTTCCCTTTTATCTTTTCAATTTTATACCTTTGGTATAACTGGCCTTTGTTCCCAAGGGCATTGTTCCCAATTATTCAAGGGCATTGTTCCCAATTTCCAGGGCTTAGTTCCCAATTTAAGTCCCCAATGTGGGCATATTAATTTATATCTATTTTATTGGTGAGAATGTCACCAGGTAATGTTACGTATTTGAAAGTACTCGATTTTTAAAAATACAGATAAGTACATATAACTGGAGATACCACGTACCAATTGCAATCTGGTGAGGTATTTCTTCCACCAAAGGTACTTTTGGATTCCCGGACCGAAAGCTGCCAGGAAGTAGTAGAAGTACATGATAATATGGACGAATGTGTTTAGGGTTCCGTTGACAATGACATGGCCACCTGAAACATAGGTAGTAAAATCATGAAACCTGTCACCAATGCGGTAAAATTCATATCTAAGTTCATACTAAAATACCGTTTTTACGTACCTAAATTGGACAGTGTTTTACAGTCATCGGAAAAGTACCTACTTTCGAAACTTCTGAATAATCACATACACAAGGTATTCAAGTTTCAAACTAGTACCAATGGAGGTCTATTTATGATCTGATTTGGCTGGCATTCAGACTAGTAATATCTAGGAGTATATTCTATTGTATTCTTGTAACACTGAAAAAATCTACCGATAGGTATGTCAGTTTTCCGCTTACCTGCCTATTTCAAGATAGAATATATTTGTGAAAGCATTTTTCAGTAACAATTTAAGCCATTCTGTCATTTACGTAGTTTCAGCAAATCTTCGTAGAAAATAGAGCTATTGCAATGACTCCGAAAATTTTTAAACTAAAATTTACCAAAAATATTATTAGGGAAATCCGTTTTGAGGCATTTAAGATTCTTGGAGTTTTACGCTTTCTTCGCGTGTATAAGTGCGCGCGCGCGTGTGTGTGTGTTTGTGTTTGTTTGTTTGTATGTGTGTGTGTGGTGCGCGTGCGGTGTCATCTCACCGGGAGTGCCCCGTGGTATCACCACCCGCGTCCTGAGGGGTTCTTACTTAAACTGGTGATCATTTTATAGAGGCACTTCCTTTCATCCTTTTCTCCCTCCTCCTCCTTCAGCTTCCTTGATCCCAAGGACCGGCGTCGGGTAAACCTGGGTGCCCTTCCTATTTCTTTTATTTATTTATTTTTTCTTGTCATTATTTTTTTAATTGCTTTGTAGTTTTTTGGTGTCCCCCTTCCGCCCTTGAAGTTTTTTTCTTTTAAAAAACTATAAAAAAGTGTGCGTTTGTGCGAGCAAGCGTGTGTGTGTTTCCAGACGATAGCTCTCCTTAGAGCTATCTAACTCAAACATCGCCGTCTTAGAGTATGGAGGAGGCGAGGGCAGCGTTTTGCTCAGTGCTATATTTCTGAAAGGTTGCCTTACGGGAGTGGGTCAATAATGGTTTGGGGTGGATTCACTTCAGAGGCGAAAAGGGAACTCCATGTGTTTCCCCGAGGAAGTCTGACTACACTGAGGCACATTTCCAACATCCTAGAAGATTATGTAGTGACATTCGCCCCTTACATCGGCGATAATTTTATTTTTAGGTACGATAACGCGCGGCCACATGCAAACGTGGTTACTGACCACCCCGACCTCAATCCCACAGAACATCTATGGGACGAGCTAAGGAGGTTCATCTGAAGGCGACCAAACCCTCCTCTAAACTCCGAAGATCTCAGAAGAGCGGTCGTCGCGGAATGGGACCTCATCGGACAAGAATGGGTTTCAAATTTGATCAACGGAATGCCGAGAAGAATGCAGGCGGTGATACAAGCAAGGGGAGGTACCATCCGATATTTAAAAAATTGAAGAGAAGGGGAAGAACGGGCTATCATGGTTTTTCCTCATTTGGAGAAAAACGAATTTAAATGAAAAAAAAAACTCAATAAAATGTATATCTTGCATTCAAAAAATCTTGAATTTTTAATTATAATGTCAACATACAGGTAAAAGTAATGAAAATGCCAAACTACCGCAGTAAATTAATTTTAAATTAATTTTATTGGAATATAACGGGAAAAAGTGTCATACATCACAAAAAACAGTGAAAGAACGGGATAACGCCCTTGAGCGATTGATTTCCTCATTTGTGGTGTAATTTCTCGAAATGCCTCCTGGCTTCGTCTATAAAGAATATCTTTAAATGAATCAAATCCTTGACTTTTTAGGAAGTGATCGAAATTTTTCTTGTGTATGTTTTTGATTGGGAGTAAAATTCTGATGGACGAAGTGTCTGTTGAGCCAAATGTGGACAACCGATGGAAGTATTTTTTTCTTTTTTGGCGGGTTCGGCGTCACAAACTTGCAAGTAAATTCTTCATTATAGCTCTCACGATAGTGAACTAGCTGATGGTAATCAATATGAAAACCACCATCATTTGAGCTTTAGGAATATCCGTTGTGTCAAGATAACCCACCCAATCAAACTATCTGATTTTGATCAGGCCAAAAAATCAATGTAAAACACAGGACCAAACGATGAATATTGAATAGAGACAGTAACAGGTCGGAAAAGTGGAAGAATATGACATTTGAAACACAGGTAACCTGCTGTGATTTGCAGGCGGTAGCTCCAAGTTATCCCGTTCTTTCCCTGGACCGCTCCCATAAGCCCGTTCTTTCGCTGTATACGAAATACTCACCCGCTTTTTATAAGTATTTAGACCCGTTTTTTTCCCTATTTTGACCATACCACCGAGTTCGGCTACCCACAATACATAAGGTACCTTTCTCAACTCAATTTTGACAAAAAATCGAGATAGCCCGTTCTTTTTTTTTTTTTTTTTTTTTTTTTTTTTTTTTTTTTTCGCCATGAGAATTGCAGAAGAATGTTTTGTTACTTTTGTCCAAACATCGAGGTTTTGTGAATAAGGCTGGTTTTTTCAAACGGGTATTTTTGTTTGCCACTCTGTTCCCTGCTGTTCTCTCATAAGAAACCGACTCTACTTGGCACATGCAAAAAATAAATGGATAAATTAACCAATTGAAGCTAAGGTGAAAAAATAGCAAAATATAGGGTGCGCCGGTTCCGTTGCCGTTAAGTTTACCTATATTATTTGTATATCTCCCACGTAAATCTAACAAGGTATCCAAGAATTTGTTTGATAAAAATTTAGTGATCTACTGTCACGTATCATTGGTAACTTCTGAATGTTAGTTATATCATAGGTAGGTACAGAAGTTAATGAAGAAAATGTTACCTGGGTAGAACTTGACAACAGGCCAACAGGTGAGTGGCATGATCGTGTGGTGAACGACGTGCAATGTGCTAATTTGTTTGTCTTTTTTCCTCAGCACAAAAAATAACTGCAAAAAATTCGTAATATCAAGTATTAGGATAGCGTACTATTATATGAATATACAAATTTAATACGATGAACGCTTATCAAACCTATAACAATATTCCTCTTGCAGAACGTAGTCATTTACCTTCTAGTTGGAGTGCCAGTACCTCTTAACTGTACGAATTTGAATACAATTCAGCTTCCCTAATCACATACCATGTGTCCCCACGTGTCTTGTCTCTGTTGTTAATTAGCTGGTATTGTGCGTGTTCGTAATGTACTTGTGGGACGTGTAAATAGTAAACTGTATTATGTTTGTACATTACTTAATTGAAAATAATTATGGAAATTAATTTGCAAGAAATGGTCGGTTTGGAGTTTTTGAACAGACTGCATTTATTCGAATAAAAAAATCTCCAAGTAATAAAATTAACATGTGGGCCTAAAAATAATCAAACATGAAGTTAGTAATTTTGATCTTGGAAACGAAAAATTAACTTTGAAAATAAATCAAATCATGAAAACAAAAATAAATTAAATTCGTTCCGTCGCCCACACCATGTTTCAGGGCGCTAAGCAACCAGCTAGACATTTGAATGAATCAAAAACGTCATCATATTGTGTGCAGTGAAACTGGTGACAAAAGTTCCAATCATGGAGCACGATCGTATGAGCGAAATCCAGCAAAATATTGTATTACATTATGTTACATTGTTTCGAAATTCGAGCACTTGAATTGCAAAGAAATTGTTAACTACTAATTTTAAGGCAAAAAAAAAAAAAACTCATTCTAAATTATATTCTGCAATTCAAATCAGACTTTGGATTTTTATCTTATTCGCATTTTTTATCGATTTTTCAGCAAATATTAATTAGTATAAATATTTAAGTACATATTAATTTAAGTAAAAATTTCACCATAATTTTGATCATAAATTTTTATTCATCTAATTCATCGCTGATAAACTTTTTCTGGCTAAAATTCAGCTAAAAAATATACATATAACGATTCTTAGCCGTTTTTATCCATTCATAATGATTTTTTTTATCAAATTTTTTTAATTTGACCAATTTAATGGGCTCAAACAGTACTGGCTAACGAACTCATCCTTTCATTTGGAAAGTTTGAATTTTGGCAGAGGAACGGATTATGTATCTCAATCCTAAGGAGTTTTCGTCGGGAATGACACATACATACATAAATATGAATATAAATATAAATGTATCATTTCATACATCATTTTTCAGCAAATAATAATTAATTTTTTAAGTACATATTGTGTGATTCAAACAATTACCGTGTCGACGAGTTCGAGGAACTTGGAAAAATAGTAGTACCAGACAGCCCTCGCAACCTAAAACGTTAAAATAAATCAGAATGTAAGATATAATCAGATCATGGGACAGGTAAAAACCTATCTATAAATCCTACCTATAGAATTATAACACTACGGACTGTATGAAGATGTTTAATGGGTACAAACTAAATCACTCGCGACGAAGTTGTGGAAACCCATTTTAAAACGGAAGTTAGTGAAAAACGTTGTCTATTTCCACGAAAAATAAAGAGTTACACTGTTAAATCGATTCCGACGGTTAGGCCATCATCAGTAACAAACAATAACTGATGATAAGTTATTGTTTGTTACTGATGATGGCCTAACCGTCGAAATCGATTTAACATTGTAACTCTTTATTTTTCGTGGAAATAGACAACGTTTTTCACTAACTTCCGTTTTATGTTTAATGGGGCTCCGGACTAACAGAAACCAAAGTGGTTATAATAGATAATTACTCCTATGTTCTATTATGACCTCCTTGTAAGGAACAAGGTGGTTGACATGACTTTCGCCCTGTTGATACCTTACAACACCTTTTTTCGCTCTACAATTCGTTACCCGCACCATCAACCTCAACAATACTAGTCAAAAATGAGAATTATATTATTAATAAATGAATTATTGTGATTAGGAAATACACATAAACAAACAAAAAACCAGCAAAAAAAGTCCACCACGAGTGCCGATATACAGGCTACCTGTGTTGGGCATAATCTTATCGTCGAATACGAATACGATTGTAATCGCGATAATTATTCGTTGATTCTGAGTCAACTGCGATTATATTCGTATTCGTGTAATCGTATTCGTCTGTCGGCGATCACACGAATACAACCCATGAAAATGCGTCACGGTCATCAATTTCAACAGGGCGTCACTCCTATAATATGCGAAGCCTTGCTAATATTACCTAGCTTCAGAGCGACGTCCTTAAAGCGAATTCAACGATTGGAGCCCAGCCTATTTGTCCCAAATCTATTTCAATAGGACGTTCCTCTGAAGCTAGGTAATATTAGCAAGGCTTAGCATATTATAGGAGGGACGCCCTATTGAAATTGATGACCGTGAAGCATTTTTATGGGTTGTATTCCTGTGATCGCCGACAGACGAATACGATTAAACGAATACGAATATAATCGCAGTTGATTCAGAATAAACGAATAATTATCGCGATTACAATCGTTGTCGTATTCCACGATAAGATTATGCCCAACACTGTAGGCAACAAAAGAAGATCAAATAGGTAAGGTCCATGTTTATGTGCTACGCTCTACCTCGAGCTTTCATGTTCGAAGCAGCATTACCGGTGCATACATGTTGCTTCCGAGTCTACCTAAAGGTAGCTGAAGCACTGTTTTCACTTTCGGGAGAAAATAAATTTTTGGTACCTATCCAAAATCAAAATGCCCACTCGCATTTTACGTTTTAGACTATTCTGAACAACTTTGGTTCCCGTGGTACTCGTCATGGGGGTTTTTGAAGGTGTTGAATCCGAATCCGAAGCCTGTTTTTCACGCAGACGTCTAATTTTTGAGCTGCGACACCTGCATTTTTGAAAAAATCTCTTAAATTCGAAGGTAACTTATGTTCAATTAAAAGGTAATATTGTTGCTGAAAATTTAACAATGAACACGCCTATACCACATATGATGGACCTGAAATGCCTCCGTGTCTTTTCCCTAAAAACTATAGGCGTGTTTCTGACAAGTATATCGCCTTTTTATTGATCATGAGTTATCCTGGAATTTAAGAGATATTTTCAAAAATGTAGGTGCGGTAACTCAAAAGTTAGACGTTCTTCGAGAAAAACGGGCTTCGGATTCAGCACCCTCAAAAATTCCCAGGACCAGTAGGTAACAGTTTCGTAGAGGCACGACTTTTTTTTTTTTTTTTTGCAGTGTTATCAATCATATGCTTAGATTGTAGAAAATGTGATTACTTGTTGTTTGTTCAACAACAGGTCAGAGTGCCAGTGAACGATTAGGTAATTCACACTTACCCTCAATGCTGCTGGAGAATTGCTGAAATCACACGTTTCGCATCTAAGGCTGTAGCTGTTTATCCAGATTATTTGGACGGACTGAAATTTTATGTAAAATTATGTTAATGTTCAACATATCAAAACTGATTTTTCAAAGCTTCAATTTCAACATTCCTTTAAGTATGTACCTATTACATAGCACTATTCCAAGAGATGATTGAATCCACTTAGTTAATACCTACTTAATCAACCTTCATCTGGTCGCGTGGCTGGCAGATTGCTGCCACAGATTTATATTACACTAAAAGCGTAACTGACGGGTGAAATTGCGATATGACAGCGTTGCGATCTCCAGGTACACCTTTCTCCATAGGCAGTCATTGGATTTTTACTCTTGCGTTACGTTGTTACGTTACGTGTTCAAATTTCGCGACCTCACGTAGGTACCAATGACTGACATTAAACTGCCATGAAACGGTACTGCGGAATAGTCAAGAAAGGATCTAAACGAGAATTAGGATTGCCTTTATCCCTACCAGGGAGGGGTGAGGTGGACTCTCTGCCCGTGATTATGTATGGAATATATTTTTTCAAATTGTATTTGAATATGTATTTTGAAATGTAATTTTGAACGAATTTTAATGATTTTTTTCTATTAATAAAATCAAATAGAACAATGTATACATTTTCAAATACAATTTGAAAAAAATACATTACATAATTTATATAATCATCTTGTAACGCCGCGCCGGAAGGCCTTTACAAATAAATAATTTCATTTAATTTTTTATATTTTTTAAATTATTTAATTTCATTTAATAATCTATTGAAGAATTTGAAGTAAGCAATTAACATTCTAAATGCTGCGCATGAACTCACTTGAAAGACTACAAATCCGATCCCCTGTCGTCATTTATGTTAGAATACGGAATATGTAAATAATCTCTTTCAGGAAGGCTCCATTAAAACAATCCGTAAGCTATGTAAGCAATTCTATTCATCCTCCACTTTTTAAGTAGATTTTGCGTACGACTAGTCAAAATTGAGGCTGTTATGATTCTATCAGAAATTTATAACCAGGGAATTTATAAAAGCTAGGTCTTAAATTTAGAGTCTTACTATTATTGACTAAATTTGATTAAAAGCTACTCTTTAAATCCATGTATTTACAACTCCTGGTTTACTGACCACATTAATTCCCTGAAGGGGAAGTTCCTATTGTGTAGGAGCAAGTAACCCTTAGCAGCCAGGGCATAGCTTCACTACGAGTGTGGAATAGTTCCTATAAGACGGTCATACCAACCTCTGTACAGGAGCAAGTAGGTACTTTCCGAGGAGAAACAGCTACTGTTCGGCGTGGGAACAAGTACTCCTTCGGAAAGATGGAAACAGCTTCTCCACGATTTATAGAGAAAACTGCTTCACTTCCTAGTGGGAGCAAGTATATTTCCAAAGAAGAAAACAGCTACACGCCACTTGTACAGTAGCAAAGGATTCTAGAAGTAAAACAGCTATTCCACTATTTACAGGCAGGGTTGCCAGGTGTCAGGTTTTGGCCCGAACAGTCCGGTTTTTCACCAAGCCGTACGGACGAAAATTCAAAGTAGCTCTGAACGCCAAATGTCCGGTGGAAAATGTCCGGTTTTATAGGTCCTATCGTAGGTTGCTATCCTACGAAACAGCCTCGACTTCTAGAGGACCTTCCTAAATCGCTTATTTGGCAATCAACTCTAGAAAACTATCGAAAAGTCCAAAATCATTTGCAGTCTTTGTGAGAAGGAACAGACTAAAACTTTGAGTTTTAGTCTGAGGTATACAATTTAGAGATAATGGGGAAAATCGGCTCGGCTCGGCTCGGTCGGTTTAATCGGGGCTCAAGTCGTAAATAATATTGAGATTTTTGTTGCGAAATTCCCAGTTACCTACCAGATATTTACTAATTTGAACGTTGCCAGCCTACCTATGTATGTTAATTACATACAGATATGGTACTTAATAAAAGTTCTTATGAAACCTACACTGATAAGCGTTTTGAGAAACTAAAAAACCGAAAAACGATTAGTTATTTTGAGCTGTTGATTGTTTAATTAGGGTCCATCGAAAATTATAAATCAAAGAATTGAAATTAGAAGGACACGAGCACAAATTTTAACCTCAGGTTCGTCTAACTCTATTTAGCTGTCCATTAAAGTTGTGCGTCTTTAGTGGTTTCCAGATGATGCATAGCAATAATTATTACGTAGTCAGTAATTATTCAATCTTCTGGCTATATCTTATAAGTTCACTATTATCGTATAACAACTGTTAGGTACCTAGTGGTTAAAATCATAGGTGCACCAAAATGTATTCAAAGCGTCACATACTCGTTATAATTTAAACAAAAATTATTTAAATCGAAGAAAATATTATTTATCAGAACATATAGAAAATTCATATAGGACATGCATTTGTGCCGCGTGCATGGAATCAATTTTTAAATGAGTCGTTTAATATGCTTTCCATCTCTGTCCGGTTTTTTTTCTCCATCTCACCTGGCAACCCTGTTTACAGGAGCAAAGTACTTCCTAAAGGAAAACAGCTACTCTGTTCAGTGTGGGAGCATGCACTCCTTCTAAAGGAAAGAATCAGCTACTCCACGGTTTACAAAGAAAACTGCTTCACTTCGTAGTGGGAGCAAGTATATTTCCAAAGAAGAAAACAGCTAAACGCCACTTGTACAATAGCAAAGGATTCTCGAAGGAAAACAGCTACTCTATAGAGCGTGGGGGCAAATACTCCTTCTAAAGGAAAGAATCGGCTACACGATTTACAGAAGAAAATTGATTCCTGAGAGAAAACTTTTTCACTTCGTAGTGGGAAATTCCCATCAAAATGCGATTAGATTTATGGAAATATTACGAATTTGAGGTTGACTTAGACCTGAAAATTTCATTGAAATCGAAATTGAAATTCGGGGCTGATGCATATCAAGGAATTGCGTACAAATACAGACAGACATGAAAAAAAAATTTGTTGCGGAACTTCTAACACGACAAATACGGGGGTAGAATATTATTTCAGAGAAAAGGTATATCGTCTTCAAAAGTGATCTTAACCCTTCTGTAAGAATAAAAAGTTAGTCGACCATGCATGGTATTTTTAACATGATTGATATGTACATGCAATAAAATTGCATCAATATTGGTGTAGGGCACCTGCTAACTAGGTTACCTACTAACCTTTTGAGATCGTTGTCAAAGGGTTCTGTGGTTTATTCGTTGACGATCTGATGGTCTATACCATTTCACACGAAGAATTAGAAGTTGCAAACCAACAAGCTTCAACAATTGCTTGATACAGAATGTCAATGATGCTCCAATGGAGGATAAAAATCAGTAAGTGGTAACTCAAGTGGCGTAATATACACATATAAAAGGCACTATAACGCTCCCGAACTTCAATATCTTGAACAACTGATTCCAAACAATACGTCTAATAATGTTTTGGAGTAATACTAGACCGAACTGACGTTCAACGACCATATCAGCGAGTTAATTGTGAAAGTATGAAACCAGGTTACTCAGCTAAAACCCTTTCTTGTCAGCCCCTATTCATCAATACAAAATAAGCTGATAATGTTTAAGACCGGTGTCTGAGGTACTTGCTCTAGATCGTAATTTTGGAGTATAGGCAGCATTAGAATAAAATCTTACAACGTCGCGTCTGATTGAACTAGCTCGTCTTTTGTGCGGAATGAGACGATTTACAATGACTTCCAGTTAGAACCACAAATGGTCATACTGAGCCAGCACTGCAACTTGTTCGCACAGCACAACACCGACCACTACAACTGATATTTTTATATGCATAGTGGTGTTTTTGTATGTAGTGGTGGAGTTTGAACGAATGAATCTATTTCGTACCAACCAACTTTTGTGTCGACATACAAAACAATACCAAAACCCAAACCTGGCTACAGGTGTTTTCACCATCGCAATAATTAATAATACACTGTAGCGTCCGACCAACAACAACCCTTTGGTTGAAGAAGGATTTCAAGCTCCTGAAATCAGACTATCTCGCCCACGGCAGATTGTGGACATTGCTTTGATCCGCCAGTTATGTACTATAGTCAGCATTCTAAAAACTTCCTCAACCTATTTAAATACAATATTATTAATAATTATCTACAACTATGATTGTTGACAACATTATAAGAATGGATTTACGAACACCTGTCTAATTAATTGTATTTTTGTTGTAAAATTGACCCAAACAATATCAACGACATAAAAGTAACATAGATATATTCAAGATTTTGAACGCGATGAAATTCACGAACAAACACACATGAGAAAGTCTCTGTTCAAATTAGCAATACGGATTGCGGCACGTGGAGTTATGCATAAGGCATCGATTTCATTTTGCTTGTGCGCAGAGGCCTCTATTATTCTGGAATATGAAAGCGATGAAAAACTTACCATATTCAATGCTGCCGTCATGATATACATGATGAGTCGGTTTTCGCTTCATGGGAGCCGTGACAAGGTAGCCTGGTGAACTAATGCGCACGTGGGGGACGAGCGAATGGGATCCGTCAATTATGGAATCTCTTCAGAACAATAAGATTTTTTGGGGTCTTGAGGTTCAGTCATAAAGTGTACCACTTTATGTCAGTCAAACAGTGGTACTTTATGACTGAACCTCTAGACCCCAACAAATCTTATTTTGAACAAAGCAGTCAAGAAACCGAACCTTATCTCTTCAGAACATCCCCAGTAACCCGACAGAGCATGGGTGTATGACGATTCCGGGCTAGGCCCCAAAAAAGGACTAATGCAATATGACAGTTCCGCGCAGCTGAATTACTTTTTCTATATGACAGTTCCGCGCAGGGTCAACGATGACATGTCAACAATCCTTCGTAATTTCTGGCAAACAAGGGGTCCGGTAGGTATCGCGCGTCAACACCAAAGGTCGGGTAGGTAACACATGACATCTGTACCAACGATCCTTCCTCAAAAACAAAATAAAATAAAATATTAATAAAAAAATTGAAGAGAGAGGACATAATTTGCTATATTTGCTTCAAAGACCTTTTTTTTCTTTTTTTCAGCGAATTTTTTAAGAAAACCAATATGGAAAAAATAAATTGTAACGGCTCTAAAAATTTTAAAATCAAAATTTTCGAAAATATTCTTCATTGAAATCCGTTTTGAGACATTCTGAAACGAATCCTAGAATTTAACATTTTTTTCATACATATATATACTCGTATATCCATCCAGACGATAACCCTCCTTAGGATTGAAATAAAAATTCCGTTCTAGCGCCAAAAAATCAAGCTTTTCGAACGACGAGTTCGTTGGCCAGCATTTTTTGAGATCATGACATTGGTCAAATTAAAAAAAAAAGTGCTGAAAAAAATCACTAAAAATAGCAAAAAAACGGCTAAAAAGCGTTAAATTTATATTTCTTAGCAGAATATTGCTCGAATGTGACCTTGCAAGGGAAAAGGGAGCTGAACTTGCCAAAAGTCAAATCTGAGTATATGTTTTTTTAATTTTCTCCACATTAGGCTGAACAAAATTTTTTTTTTTTTTTTCTTCAACTTCTATTTTCATATTCCGATCAAAATTTATGATTTTTTTAAAGTTTGAAAAAAGCGGGCCCGAAAATTGCAAATTTTCAGCAGGTTTCAGCAGATTTTCAGCAGACTTGCAACACTTCTGTAAAACGTTTTTTGCGATTATAAATACAATGAAAAATCTAGAAAATTCGAGTTTTGATGATTATTGGAGAAAGAGATAGTTTCGGGACCCCAAAAAATATTACAGAAAAAAGTCATTTTTTGACCCAATCTTCGGTTTTTTTTTTTTTTTTTTTTTTTTTTTTTCTGAAAAAACCCCTAGGCAAGTTGAGCTCCCTTTTCCCTTGCACGGTCACAAATAAAGTATATTATCTATGAAATAGAACATTAAAAAAATGCTGAAAAATTATTTAAATTTCACTAAAATGTGCTAGAAAATCGTTAAAAACTGAGAAAAAAAGTTACAAATCCAAAATCTATTTTTGAATCGCAGAATATTATTTGGAACGAGTTTTTTGCCATAAAATTGGTAGTTAACAATTTCTTTTCCCTCAAAGTCCTTAATTTTCAAAACAATGTAACATAATATAGTATGATAATTAACAAAAATTTGATCATACGATCATGCTGCATGACTGGAACTTTTTTTAATTTGCGGTATGTCATGTGGGTCCTAGCTTTTTGGGCTTCATTTCTCTCCCATTCCTTTTGCGCGGAACTGTCGTCATATGGAATCGCGCGGAACTGTCATCATATGGAATCGCGCGGAACCGTCGTCATATGTAATCGCTCGGAACTAGGAATAGCTTCGTTCTCAGTGCGCGTCCTGACAGTTCTCGAACTCATCAGAACTGGAACAGATAATCCCGGGGCGTTCCGGAACTTGTGGAACCGCGTTCTGCACCGCGAACGATTTCAGAACTTGGAAGTGGAATAACCTGTGTTGTTGTTTGTAACAAACTTTTCGTCGTCGAACCTTGGTACAATTTCGTCGAAAAAATTCGAGTTTCGTGGATGTAGACGAGATCCAACTACAACTTCAATCTCGTCCTCATCGTCTACAAACCATGAAACTTCACCACCATCGTCGAAACTACCTCTTTCCGAATTTGACGAGGTAGGCACTAGTTGACATTTCGATGAAGAAATTCCAATGAAGAACAGCGAACAACAGAATAAAGCGAAATTTTACAGGGAAAATTACAGGGAACACGCGGCAACAAAAGCCGAAGATAGCTTATTGTTTACTCCACGAGCTCCGAAAAATTGTGAAAAGCGCATGCGTTAACTAAGTCCTTAGGTTCGAGTTCTGACAAAAATCGGGGACTGTTAGAACTGTCCGGAACTGGGTTCGCAAAACAATGCGATCGCCGAACTCGGCGATCTGGCGCTGCGAACGACAAAACTCGACTGAGCTTGCCCAGAACCGTTCCGAACTGGCAGAACGCACACTGAGAACGGAGCTATCTATATATAAAAGGGTCAAGAAGACCAGATTCGCGCGGAAATGTCATACACCCCAGAGCATCGTCAGGTTTTCAGCAGTTAATCGTCGAATTCTGATGTAAATCCGGTGTAATATACAGGATGATTCCCTCGCAGATGCAAAAAAATTTTGGGTGAAACTACATCAAAAATGGAGTAAAATGCCGCCAATTGCATATTTTTATTTCAATTCGTTCTCGAGATATGATTTTTCAAAGTTTTTTCAGGAAAACCGTGTTTTTTTCCTTTTAAACTCAAAATTATCCACTTTACTTCATTTAATTTTAACTTTTGACCACATTTTCGAAATCAGCGTTAAATTTCCTATAAGAATAGTGTACTTTGACTCTTAAAAAGTACCGTCTAAAGACCATAACAACTGCTCAAACGTAGACAAATTCTATAAAATGAAATTTCTGAAAATCTTTGAAACATTACTTCTCTTTCAAAAAAAATCCTGGAGGCTGGCTAATCTCATGAAAACTTCTTCATTTAATACGCTTTCTAACAGTATGGTCAAATTTGAGATTATCTTGTTTCTTCGTTGAAAAATTTAAGTTTAAATGCAAGAAAACGTAAGGCGATTTCAAGTTGTTTGAACAGTTGGACAGTTTGAAAACGGGCTTTTTTAATTAATGCGCTTCTTAATGAACATTTAGGTTTTTTAACATGTAGGGAAACCTAATTTCAATTTGTAATCGGACATTGTTGTCACAATCCTTTCAATTAAAAACATTTTAAAAAATTTTACATTTTTTTCTACCCTCTGATCAAATTCCCCCATTTTAAGTGCCTAAAGTTTTCTTGCATTTAAACTTAAATTTTTCAACCAAGAAACAAGATAATCTCAAATTTGACCATACCGTTGGAAAGCGTATTAAATGAAGAAGTTTTCATGAGATTTGCCAGTCTCCAGGATTTTTTTTTTTGGAAGAGAAGTAACGTTTCAAAGATTTTCAGAAATTTCATTTTATAGAATTTGTCTACGTTTGAGCAGTTGTTATGGTCTTTAGACGGTACTTTTCAAGAATTAAAGTACACTATTCTTATAGGAAATTTAACGCTGATTCCGAAAATATGGTCAAAAGGTAAAATTAAATGAAGTAAAGGGGAGAAATTTGAGTTTAAAAGGAAAAAAACACGGTTTTCCTGAAAAACTTTGAAAAATCATATCTCGAGAACGGATTGAGATAAAAATATGCAGTTGGCGGCATTTTACTCCATTTTCTATGTAGTTTCACTCAAATTTTTCTTTGCATTTGCGAGGGAATCACCCTGTATTATACTGGGTATGTCCCATGACATTGAGAATACTTCGGATTTAGGGTTTTCATATCATTTCCAACAAAAAGTCCCCATTGGTAATTTTTGTTTAAACCCTTACCTAATTTTCGAATTATTTGTATTTTTATATTTGTTTTACTGTATCCAATAAAACTGCTGATATTTTATGTAAAACTCTAATATAAAGAAACACTATGACAGAAATCAACTTTTTTGAGGTGCTTGTTGGGGGGAGGGGGGGGGGAGTTCGTGCATCGAATTAAGGTAGAAGGATGGACTCGAAGTGATCGCTCATAAATTTCATCGCCAATGGTACACCTGCAATAAATAAGTACTGACCTCAAGGAAGCCCCACAAACTTCCAGCCACGATGAGCGCATTGTAGATGATCATCGCAGTTTTCATTTCGAACGGCTCGCGATTTTCCATGAGTTTCGGTCCAAGATATTTCACTATGAAGATGTAGCCCAGGCAGATGGAGATCGTAGGGAACGGACTGCTCATGAAAAGCATGTCGTTCACCCTGGGGTCTGCAGTCATAATAGATTATGTCAGTATAGTTCGACATTAAACAAACCTATAATACGAGTAGTCATTTAAATAAGAATCAACCTTATAAAAATTCCAGTCGTAAAACACATCTTGTCGTGGTTCAAACGTGCGTGAGCTTTGACTTAATTTGTAAAATATGAATCTAATTTTCCTGTCTAAACATATTGGTAAGTACTACATGCAATACAGAGTCGTCCCTATGAATGGATTTTATATAATTTTTGTGAGAGTTGAAATAAGAGAAAAAACAAAAATATCATGACTGCTCGGACTTACCCCCCCCCCCCCCCCCTCCACCATTAACTCCCTCCACCGACGCGAATTCCTATCATAACTATGAAATTTAAAACTCCTAAAATAGTTTCCAAAACTTGACAAATTGATAATTGAATTAAAACAATTATCACGGAAATCTGACGAGAATAGTTGAAACACCATGATTTATTACCGCAACCCCCTCCATTCATCCTCTTCCATAATGAAATTCGAAACTCTTGATATACCATCCACAACTAGACCGAATTCCTAGATGAACAAGAAAAGAATCATGAAAATCTGACGATATAGTAGCCTTATAATACTAGCATTAAGCCACAACCTCACGTAAAGAGTTTTTGAATTAGTATATTTTCTCTTATTACATCACATTCTCTGCAAAAAATAATTACACAAGATACATCATACACCAACCTCACGTTCAACCAGCAAATAAGGCCGTCTGACCGGTATTGCTATTCATCAGCATTATGATGTATATCCTTGCACATAAACTCATGCTAAATTTACAATTCTTGATTCTTGACGGTGGTCCATCCGGTAGTGTGACCGACTCGTGAACAGAAGTTAGCAACGTTGCAACTGTTCGTTTCCCGTCGGCGGCAATACAAATTTTTCTTCCTGGTCAACTTGCAAGATGTTTCTTAGGTTATATTTTTTATTTTTATTATTGAGTTCATCGTAACTTTTGTCACCTACAGATGATCACTGAATCTTAATTTGGTGTCTTTTGGTTTATTATTTCCAATAATAAGCCTATGTGATCGTGTAGCAAAAAATTTTTATAACCCCCCCTCAAACTTTGTCACTTTACGTTTCAAGGTGCGTAGAATCCAAATTTGAAATGTCCGTCCGCCGTCCGCCGTTCGCCGTTCGCCGTCCGCCGTCCGCCGTCCGGGCCATAAAAGGCCTAAGAATTGACTTAAAAAACCCGTTCTTTCGCACATAGACTCCATTTGGGGTCTAGTTGGTCCTAACGTTTAATCATCCCGATCGCTTTACTCGCATAGATGCTATGGGCCAAAAACGGGCAAAAAAGTGTGTTTTTTGACGCGCGCACGCCTGGCACGCTTGGCAGGGGGTCACGGTGGGTGGAGAGGGGGGTGAGCGGGGGGATGGAGTGAGAGGAGGCGCCGGCGCCGCGGCTTGTGGTGGGTACGGCGCCGGCGTTCGTTCGAGGCATGAATATGTTTCTTTCAAGGTAATTTTTGTGTGTTAATACCAAAGCTTTTCCTACGCATATTTAATAACATAGCCTCTCGACTTTTCGTACGTACTTAGATAATGATATTATTAAGGCAATAACTATTTGAATAGATAGGAGCTCAAATCGAGAAATGTAAACATGCATATATAATTATAGAAGTATAGGTTGTGGCAACTCGAAGTAGGACACGCCGAGGAGTCTGGACGGGCCTTATGACGTACGCTAGCCAACTAAAACTACGATCATACTCAATTGAAAAAATAATAAACCTTTGTGAAATAATTTGCAGCGTTTTTATATTTCATTAATTTCAATTTGTGGATGCCTCGATCGATGTCGATTTATACCTGTGATATGTATCTACTATTATACTTGGATTTCAGCTCTTGTTATGCCTAAAGGGGTGAATAATGTGTATTTATGATTAGTTGAATCATATCAATTTATTTCTCTATGGTTATGAGTCTGAACTATTAACTCATACTTGTAGAGTAGGGCTGAGGCGTGGGTTTTGTATTTGTACAAGCGCACCCTTAACCCTGTAATGCCCCGTGGGGTTTGTCAAACCCCAATCGCGATTTGAAGTCAGTTTATCATGTTGAATCCCGCACGTCTGGTTCTTTTCGCCCCCTTCTATATCACCCCCCATTTCTTCCCTAAAGGCTTCAGCCTTTTTCCAGTTTAGTACGTTCAAGACTTCTGTGTAGTGTAGTACTTTCTTGTGCCTGGGGTTTGACAAACCCCACCGGGGAGTTAACCGCTAGTGATTTTCTCTATAGCAAGTGTTATTTTTGTTGGCGTTCCCACAGTTTTGTTATTGGCTCATCGTTAGAAATGGCTGAAAAACGCAAGTTTTCGGATCCTGAAGATATTAGATCCATGTTGGAACAGTTGGAGGAAGAAGATGTATATTTTGGAGGAGAGAATTCAAACACGGAAGATAATGTCGAGTTATAAGAAATTGCCTCCGATGAAGAAGCGGCCAAAGTTACAGTTTTGGAGAAACTAGTTCGATGTTCCTTCTGTGAATATCATAGATCTTCAAAGTGTTGAGAATGTTGATCTTATTGCTTCTTGCCAATTTTATGTTACCTTTTCATTCTAGTTCTTGGGTTTTGTAAGTGGTATCAAACTAATCTCAGAAAATTGTTTTGTAGATTTTATTTATTTATTTTTGTTTTTAAATGAAAATGTGCTAATTTTATATTGAAATTTTGTTACAATGAGGTAACTTTCTGCTATTATTTTTTTCTTCAGAGCGTGAGGTTTGCCTAATTACTTTTTTCGTCATGAGTTTAGGTACCTACTTCATGTTTCTTTACACTCTTGATAACAGAATAAAAATAAAATTTGATTCAAGTGTAAGTTATTCGTGAATTTTCTATCATTTTTCAAAGTTGGGGTTTGACACACCCCACCGGGGAGTTAAGTGTTGGAAATGTAGCCGGGACATTCCAGGGTTAAAATACCATGGTTGGTTAAAGTTTACAAACGAAGAAGTTATGCACCAGCGAAGGCAAGGCCCGAAGGCTGGGCCATATCATGCGTGGGGAATAGTCATGAGATTGATTATAGGAGGAAGACAGTGTTGGGCATAATCTTATCGTCGAATACGAATACGATTGTAATCGCGATAATTATTCGTTGCTTTGAGTCAACTGCGCACTCAAATTCGGGAATATAATCCAGTTGACTCAGAAGCAACGAATAATATCATCGCGATTACAATTGTATTTGTATTCGACGACAAGATTATGCCCAACACTGGAGGAAGAATCGAGGGCAATCGGTCGGTCGGGGGTCGCCAGAATTCCTGATTAAACACGTGACACAGGTATAAACCAAATTTCGTGAAAAGAAAATTCCTTCGGAATTATATCAGCTAATACGAGCGTCGCAGTTACAAGGCGATTTTTGCTATGTTCTACCTGCCCAAGTACTAGCCCATAGGGAGAGCAAACGTATGTACCAATGTACGTACAGCGACCCAGGTGGTTTCATCTGATTCTTTGGAATAATAACAATAAATAAGACTAAAAAAAAAAAAATTACCGTAACCTTGAAAGTTTTCGAGATCTTGATTTTCAATATTTAAGTTCTTAACTACCATCCTTTAGAGTTGATGAAAATTGATGCCGATGTTATTGGCATATCCCCCGGCAGTTGTATGATTTTTTAGATAAATTTTATAAGTTTCGTCCTGTAGTTTGGTAAAACACGTTTTTAGCATGTTTAGCAATACACAGCCCTTTAGCGCCTCTCTTTTTTTTTTCAACAAAAAAGGTTGTAGAAAATTAAATTTTGCGTCAATGCTATGATGGCAGGTCAGAATTTAGCGGTTGTTTATGGCAAAACTCATGCAACTAAGATATTGATGAAAAACATAATCATTTATATAATATTGATAATAATTTATGATTGATGATTGAGATTAAGAATAATTATTTTGTTTGCAATGAAATCTATGGTAATTAATAGAGGCATCAAATGCAAACTTTTGACGTTTTCAAAATTCTCAGTAACATTATTCGACTTCCCAATTTTTTTAAGTTGAGAATAATTTCAAATGTCCAATTGCTTCACTTTTAAATAGGTAGCTCCTGAATCGGGAAGTATAGGCAAGAGCGGACTACGGCATTTTATAGTGTAAAGTCATGGTTTTAGTTTTAAGCGATCAACTGAATTAAACCTCAAATTTCAACGATTTTCGTCTTAGTAGAACAAATAATCAATCCAACATTTTTGAAATTTCATGTCATTCGGAACTCAAAATTGCCCCAATCACATCCAGTCATGATGATGAACAACGAGTTGCCCAATTGTAAAAATAAAATTATTTTTGTGATAAGTACTAGCTCGAACTACACGGTCATATTCAAAATTCGGTTGTGGCCTTATAAAATCGTACGAGCTAATTATGCTAAGTAAAAAGTATAGGGGACGACCTGTAGAATGCATGTAAGTCACAATGGGCATACAGTGTGTCCCACGGAAAGGTTACACCACCCTTCATTTTCCCTGAATTCAGCGTAAAAAATTGGGACCAAAGCCATTCTTTGTAATTTTTCTCAGGAAAAATATTTTCGTGCACCCCACTTGCACAAGAAGTGGCGCAAATAACATGAACTTTGTTTTTTCAGATGGGAATCCCCATTTTTGGTTTATTATTTCCAATAATAAGCCTATGTGATCGTATAGCAAAAAATTTTTATAACCCCCCCTCAAACTTTGTCACTTTACGTTTCAAGGTGCGTAGAATCCAAATTTGAAATGTCCGTCCGCCGTTCACCGTCCGGGCCATAAAAGGCCTAAGAATATTGACTTAAAAACCCCGTTCTTCCGCACATAGACTCAATTTGGGGTCTAGTTGGTCCTAACGTTTAACCATCCCGATCGATTTACTCGCAGAGATGCTATGGGCCAAAAATGGGCGAAAAAGTGTCTTTTTCCAGGCTTTGAGTGTTAGACTCACGCACGCGCGCACGCCTGGCACGCTTGGCAGGGGGTCACGGTGGGCGGTGAGGGGGGTGAGTGGGGGATGGAGTGAGAGGAAGAACAGAGGTGGATACTAGAAAAGAGCATGCTGGTTACTATAGCTGGCTATCTGATTCAGAAATAATAAACCATTATGTAATAATTTGCAGCTTTTTTATTGTAGATTCGAATTTTACGTGAAATTTCATTAAGAAATTACCCATTACTCGATTTTTTTAAGTGAGCGTAAACGGGCGAGATTCAGCTCTAAATGTGCGAAAATTGTGAAATACTTACTGAGTTTTTGAAGATATTCAATTGCCACATGTAATACATGAATTAGGGGTATTGTTTCGACATCAATTTTTTTCCAAATGGGAACTCACCTTTTTATTGCAGATTTGGATTCCGCCGAAAATTTCATGAATTTATGACCCCCTCACTTGATATTTTTGACCGCGCGCAACCCGTTCCTCAAGCGCGCAAAGTTGCCTAACTACCAAAATTGCGCAAAACATGGATTCTGGTAAGCCCGAAACTGTGGTAGGACATGAATTTTCATTGTTTTTCAACGCTGATTCATATGGCGCTACCCGTTTCTTGATTTGATCCGATTTCAGCGGAATAATGGCAGAAATTTGGTTATTTTGCTTGAAAAGAATCATCTTATAAGGGGACTTGTTTGCACCACGTGAAATTTCAAAATATTCCATTCCCTTTCCCTCCTCTTTTTTCAACCGGGGTGGGCACCGGATGTGGCGGAGTCAAAAGAAAATAAAAACAAATACTTCCTTGAAATAAAATAAAAATAAAAAATAATAAAATCCATCTGGTGGGGGAAAAACATGAAAAAATGACTTCAAAAGGACATTTTGAGCAACTGCTTTGAAGCCCTTTTTTCATGTTCCCCCCCCCCCCCTCTCAAGTTTTTTTTTTTTTTTTTTTTTTTTTTTTTTTTTTTTTTTTTTTTGTGGGTGGAAATCATCAGAAATTGCTGCAACTCAATTTCGTTACACATAAACGTTTCGTTTTCAACACATTCTGTGTTTAAAAAAAATCCGTCAGTCCGCGGCTTTTCTCCAAAATAAGTAGCCCCAACTTCAAGAAACTTACTTTAAAAATCGCATTTGGGGTCTAGATAGTCCTAGAAGATCGGCATCAATTTTCGACAACCCCTAAGTGTAGCATTAAAGGGCTAAAAATGGAAGTTAGTGAAAACCGTTGTCTATTTCCACGAAAAATAAAAAGTTAAAATGTTAAATCGATTTCGACGGTTAGGCCATCATCAGTAACAAACAATAACTTATTGTTTATAACTTATTGTTATTTTTTGTTACTGATGATGGCCTAACCATCGAAATCGATTTAACAGTGTAACTCTTTATTTTTCGTGGAAATAGACAACGTTTTTCACTAACTTCCGTTTTTAAATGGGTTTCCACAACTTCGTCGCGAGTGAATCAGTTCGTATTAAAGGGCTAAACATTCAAAAATCGAGTTTTCAAAAAATTTCAGGTATCAGAAATTATTTTTTGCTTGTTAATGATAAATACAATCCCAAGAAGGCGATTAAAGCCATCCGCAATGCTGTACGTTAAACAGTTCGCCTCCCTAAGGGATTTCAAGATAGAAAAATTATGCGCTGCTAGCGTATCTATTGATTAGCCAATCAAGCTCTAAATTCCATCATTGATCACTTGACAGTGGTACTGGAATACATAAAAATTGCCTTGTAAATATCAGCTGATCTAATGCCAAAATTGGAATTATCAGGTGATATAGTTCCATTGGGATTTATTCTATTTATTGTTTATCAACTATTGTCCGTGAGGATGTACCTACTAGTGAAGTATTGGTTCCTAAATGCTAAATCTCGTCTCTTAAATTGCTCCCAAGTCTACCTATAGGTAGCGGAAACGTTGCTTTCTCTTTTGAGAGATCGAGAAGTTGTAGCCTCTAAAAAAAATTTTTTTTTTTTTTTTTACAGCAAAATTTCCACTCGCATTTTACGTTTTAGACTATTCTGAATAATTTTCGTTTTAGGAAGTGTTTGTTTTAATTTTCTTTTGATTTCGCCGTATCCGGTCCTCAGCTTGGTTGAGAAAGGAGGAGGGAAAATTAATGAAAATTATTAAATTTAATGTGTAAACACACCTACTTAAACAGGTGATTTTTTTCACTCAAAATAACCAAATTTCTGCCATTATTTCTTAAAATCAAATCAAGAAACATATATAGTGCCATATGACTCAGTGTTGAAAAACAATGGAAATTCATGTACCTCACTTGGGGTTTACCAGAATCCATGTTTAGGCAACTTTGCGCGCTTGAGGAACGGATTGCGCGCGGTCAAAAATATCAAGTGAAGGGGTCATAAATTCATGAAATTTTTGCCATAATACAAATCTGCAATAAAAAGGGGGGCTCCCATTTGAAAAAACTATGGCACGTGGTGCGCGCGAAAGTAGGTATTTTTCCTGAGATTTACGTAAAAATTTTGAGGAATGGCTTAGGTCTCAATTTTTTACGCTTCTCCGAGAACATGGAGGTTATAAGGTCGTCTCGAACAAAATGAGAAATCGAGATTCCCGCTCTTCATTGTTTTCAAAATGACTTCCTTGGGATCTTGATATTGACCTAAAATCTTAATTTCAAAACTCATGATTGTAAATTGTTTCGATCAAATCTGTTCGACTGGGAATAATAAACTTATTATTTAAAAACATAGGTTGTTAAGATGAATTTCGAGTTATTCCTTATTCTATCTGATGTCGATTCCTTACAAACAGCTAAAACCAAGTCGGGCGCTCTGATATTCAAATAATATTATGGTCAGGTGCTAAATAATATTTACTGATCATAAGACTGGAAAAATGCATCTGAAAATCCAGTTTTGAGTATTTTTTATATTCATTGCCCACCATGCTATGTCCCGGTAAAGCGTTCTGCAACAACATTATTCAGTGATAGATGACAATAAAGCCCATTTGCTCTGTCCATCGCAAATCCCTGAAAATCAGATAGTTACTGATAAAAGGCGATAGACATCAAAGTTTTTCTATCAATTATAGTGGATAAAGCATACTAATTTTACAATAAGCTCGCCATTTCCTTTTCAGCAATTTCACTTTCGAGAACTCACCTCCATACGTGTCCATAATGTAATCATAGTAATTAACCACAGGTTCGAGGACGCCGAGCACCATTCTGACGAATGTAGGTTGATACTCCGAGAACTTCGGAGTTCTACGGTTGTTTGAAACTAAGTGAGAAATCAAGATTCCTTCAGTTTGGCCCTCATTGTCTACCAAATTAATTTTCATGAGCTCTTGACCTCAGAATCTAATTAAAAACTCCTCTGATTGTCGGCTGTTTTAATCTTATTTCTGTGTGACGGGAAAAGAGTAACTAAACCGTTGGGACGAATTCGACCGTGACTTCCGCGTATAATCCTTGACGATTTCAGAATAACTGTATTGATATGGAGAGTTGAGGAAAGAGTACGTTTTAGCGAATTTTTGTAGAAAATGAAGCTATTTAAAATAAAAATTTTCGAAAATTTGCTTCATTGAAATCCGTTTTGAGACATTCTGAAACGAATCCTAGAGTTGAACGCTATTTCAAATGTTCTTAGAGGATGGATTTTAAATATTTTTATCTCCGTTATTTGAAGGGTTTAAAAAAAAACTTCAAGCGGTAACCCACGCTCATTTTTTATGAGGAATTCAAATATTACATTTGCACACATCGCGCATGCGCGGAAATGCGTGATCAAATTAAAACCCCCATTTCTTATTGCAGATTCAAATTTCACGTGAAACTTCATGAAGAAATGACCCATCACTTGGTTTGCGCAAACGGGAACCATTCCGCTCTAAAAGTGCGAAAATTGTGAAATTCTTACTGAGTTTTGAAAATATTCAATTGCCACATGTAATACATCATTTTTGGGTATTTTTTGTGGTGAACCTCGTAGTGATGTATATTAATTGATATTTACAACGCCAACTTGGAAAACACCGAAAAATGGGCCAGAAATGAACTTACCGTACTCATTTCCACTCAGCACACTGCGTACCTACTAAATGTTGTTTTTCGGTGTTTTTCCAAATTGGCGTTGCAAATATCAATAGATAAACATCACTACAAGGTATAAAATACCTCCAATAAAAATACTCCAAAATCATGTACCTATTATAAGTGGCAATTGACTATCTTCAAAAACTCAGTATTTCAAAAATTTGCACTTTTAGAGCGGAATCGCGCACTTTTGGAGCAGAATTGCGCCCGATTGCGCACACTTGAAAAATCGAGTGATAGATTTTTTTTTTTTTTTTTTTTTAATTGGCTTTGTAAAAACATTTATATAGGTTTGTTTTACAATCTTGATATGTGTGCAGCTCTGGGGGCGCTCTAAGATCTGTTGGAACACGGAGCTCTCAACCCCATAACCTTGTTGGAACGCAATTTCGAGTTCTGAGCTCCTCTGAGGCGCCCTTTTGTCCTTGTTGGAACAAAGCTACTATTTTGAAGTTCTACCAGAACGACTTTTTTTCCTAGCTTACCACCAATAGGGAAAGCACGAACAATTCAACACGAGACTGCGGATGGTGTCAAATTTTTTAGAATTGAATCTATTTTCATTCGCAAATGTGAAATGAATACGAGGGTAACGCTCATTTTGGTTTATTATTTTCAATAATAAGCCTATGTGATCGTGTAGCAAAAAATTTTTATAACCCCCCCTCAAACTTTGTCACTTTACGTTTCAAGGTGCGTAGAATCCAAATTTGAAATGTCCGTCCGCCGTTCGCCGTCCGCCGTCCGGGCCATAAAAGGCCTAGTTGGTCCTAACGTTTAACCATCCCGATCGCTTTACTCGCATAGATGCTATGGGCCAAAAACGGCCGAAAAAGTGTCTTTTTCAAAGCTTTGAGAGGTAAGACTGACGAACGCTCGCACGCCTTGTGGGTGGGAGAGGGTGGGCGAGGGAGTGTGGGGGAGGTGGAGGGAAGAGAAGGGAGGGAGGAGAGGGGAGAGGGAAGGGAGGACGAGGGAGTGTGGGGGAGGCGGAGGGAGTGAGAGGGAAGGGAGGGGAGGGGAGAGGGAAGAGAGGGGAGGGAAGGCGAGAGAGAGAGTGTGATGAAATTAATTCCCATTAGAAGAGATTGCTTATGAGTATGAAAATACTCATAATTCTATTCCATGCTTTATGATATAAAGCTTCGCTTCCTTCGGGCGTCCCTAGACGGCCCCATTTATTTTTTTTTTTTTTTCCTCAACTTTACTATAAAGCGTAAAATTATCGGGTTCTGGAGCTGTAATGCAGTGAACGAGTGAACCAAATATTGGAAGCACGAAGCCCCGAATTTCGATACCTAGTAAATATACTATAAGTGAGGCTAAATAATTACGGTCAGTTTTCTACGTAGAAGGTCTGTATGATACAGATAATAAACCTTTGTGTAATAATTTGCAGCGTTTTTCAAATAATTCGATGAAAGCCTTTGCAATTGCACTTCATCCTTCTCCTAAATTCCTTACCTACATCTGGTGTAGCAAAAGCCCAACTATGTATAACCATTCCGTGGGGGGGGGGCTCTCTCCAAAAAATACAGATTACAGCACCACTAGCGAATAGTTCAGACATCAGCTCAAGTACCTACATGTTAGTACTCAATTAATCTCATCAATGGTTCTCCCGATCTTCTCTTCTCCCACAGGGAAAAAACCACAACTACCAGTGACCGACATAAAAAGTAGACATCGAAACAATGTAACCACCACCACTTACGTTATCTGTATTATTGTTTACAGCTGTCGGTACGTTTTTTTGAATTTCATTGTAGTAGTGGTGCATGGCGATATTCTCATCGAGCTTTTCATTTAGTTTATGACATCATCGTGGCACTATTTATATAGAAGAATACCTACTTCAAATTACTCGAGTAAGTTCGAAACTTGTTACTTGCATTTAAATACGCGGATGTATTTGCGGAAGTGATAAAGTTGGGAAGGGAAGCTCCATGTTTATTTACCTTGTTATCATTTGTTTAGATTACTTATCACTTGTTTAGGTTGTGGTATCATTATTTACGGTGATTGAATGTTGTTTTCGAGCTTTATATGGTTGATATACGCGTTCATTGTAGTTATAATCAGCGTACCTACCTTATTCTAGCTAGGTTCGTTCTGAATAACGTTTGATTATTGTTGTCTTCGCAAACGTTTAGTGATGGATATCTCCAAATATTCATGGGATCACCTAATATCCATTGTCTTGTCTGTCATTGTGTTCTTAGTATCTTTAGTTATAATAACAATGAGACCGCGAGGAAACATCTCAACCTCTATTATTAATAAAGAGTGCTAATCTTCACACAAATACATTTGCTGAGGAACTTGAGATAATAAAGTAAGTGTTGTCAGCAGTAAGCAATATCGAAAATTTAGCTTGGCTACTGAATTTTGGGTTCTTAGTCCGAGAGCCAACAACTTAATCAGAAGAGTTGTAGAAGGCTCGAATATATTAAAATATTTTACTTACTTACCTACTAATAATTAATGGAATCGATCGTCTGACATTGTGTACCTGGCGCGTAATCTAAAATGATCATATTTTTCATATATAATGATCATATAAAATGATAGGTAATAAAAAATCGTATTTTTCCTCCATCCTACGTGGAGGAAAACTAGTGCCAGACGATCAGGGGGGGGGGGGGGGGGGGGGGGGGTTGGCGCCAGAGCTCAGTAAGAACCACCTTCCTAATTTCGTCATAATTGCACTTATCTTATCCGGAGGGGTAAAAGGGCGGAACTTTCACTAATCAATTGTATATTTTTCCTTGAGTGGAGGAAAAACATTGCCAGAATATCTGGCACGTCAGTGCTGAAGTGTTGTCAGACACGAAAGTGCGCCAATATTGTGCTAAACTTAACTGGAAGGGTACATGGATGGACCTTTCACTAATCAATAGTGGAGGGAAAACAGTGCCAGAGTGTAGCCAGACACACGAAAGTTCGCCAAAACTGCACTAAACGAGAAAGGTATAGTAACACCGTACCTACTGAATATACGGATGGAAGTTTATCTAATCAAAAGTATACTACATCTTGCATGGAGGAAATACTGTGCCTGACTTTCAGGTTGGTGCCAGAGCATCCAGACTCGCCAAAGTTCCCCTCAATTGCACTCAACTTGAACGGAAAGGAATGATTATATGACGACTGCTCTAAGTATACGGATGAAAGCTTCACCAATCAAAAGTATATATTGCATCCTGATTGAAGGACAGATAGTGCCAGGCGATCAGGTTAGTGCTAAATCGCAGACAGACTTGCCATAATGCGCCAAAATTACGAGTTTACGTCCAATTTATGTGTTGACAAAATTACATCATTTGATTTTCACTCACCCCCTCTGTATTGTTTCGTTATTTCCACATTGTGACAATGAATGCTTGAATGTTCGTTTGGCCTATTTCCCGTGATTATCCAATGTTCTCATTTTTTGTCCCCATTGTGACTTTGAATTTAAAAATTACCTCATCCAGGAGAGCTTCTGGAGACATTGATTAAGGTTTCACGGGAAATACTCTCATTTGTTGACAAAAATCATACTTGGAGGCTACGCAAGCCACCTCGGTGGGGTGTTCAAGGAGTTGTTGCGGGACAGTGGACACTCTTTGCCATGCCTGTCGGGGTAAAAATGAGAACCTGTACCCAGCAGCTGGGGTATTAATAGTTTATAATTTCCTTGCACTCAAAAAGCTCAAATTTCAAAACAATTTAACAAGATACAATGCGATAATCTAAGAAAATTCGCTCATGCGATCATGCTGCATGACTGGAACTTTTAAATCTTTTGTCCATCTGAAGTGGTGAGATAATTAACTAGAATAGAGTTAGTGCAACTACAGTAAACATGGTTGCTTTGATCGAGTTGGAAGCTTAGAACACCTCGATAAATTTTAAATGGCAAAAATGGTGGCAAAGGTGACTCCAATGTTCATTTTAACCACATTGATAAAGGTGCAATATTCCCACTTCCTTTCATCCTTCCTGTACCATTTGCAACTTCCTCAATTCCAAGGGCCGGTGTCGAAACGAAAATTCCCTAAAAGTGTAAATGCTTAATTATAAATTGTATATATATGTGAAACATAAAAAATAATCGAAGTTTTGTGACGCTCCTGATGTTTATTCTTTGTTCCTGCTAGAATCATTTGTATGTCAGACAATCCAAACGGGTTTTAATGATTCTATCCAAATTTCATTTACAGATCCGAAACTTGTAATACTGAGCACACAACAAGAAGAAAGTTTTGAAAATATTACCGCTCCATCGAGAATTTACATATGGAGGAGTGGAGATGACTACAAAACATTCTGAAAGACTAAGTGAGGATGTGGTCAAACAGACTGTGTTGGAAGACACTGTCGAAGATGCATCGTTGGATCAATTCCCAGTTGAAGAATCCACCGAGGATATAGTTCCCGAGCAATATAGACTGATACCACATTGTAGTTATTCCATGGTAAGTACCTGAATCTGTATTAATCCTCTACTGCACCAATGCGTATGCCATTTATACTAACTATAGGATATGTATGATTTATGTTGGTACATTGAGTTGGTACTACCTACAGTAGTCAGTCCTGTGATGAAGTCTGTCAAAGTTCCTCAACACTGGCTGAAATTATACACACACACAGGACACTGGCGGGAATTATACCTGCCCAAAAAGATCTGTTTCCTTGAAGTCTCTGGCTTTGCAGTTTTAAATGCTTGTACACATATATGTAGATTTGGCGATTCGCTTTTCCATATTTTCAAGTTTTTCAAAACACCTTGTGTTCCTTCACCTTCGTCACTGTTTTTTTCTGTCTATTGAGACTATGGCCCATATTCTCGTGACGTCACGCCTGGAGTAGGTTCGCGTTTCAGCCAAAGTCGGCCATGAGACCGCCCTACGTCAATGAATCGCTACTCAACCAACCTATTTCTCACAGAAGTTTGCCGTCTCACGTCAACATAATTCGTGGTTATAATGCCATTTTTCAACAGTTTTGTTTTGAAAAAGTATAATATTGTTGCAATACAAAGTTTCAATTCGACTAAATGTTATAATAATCATGCCTGCCAGCGCAATAATTGATTGTAGATTGCTGTCAACAATACCAATCTAACGTGAACGAGTTTTTATTTGAACTAGGAGTTAATCAGTTAATCATCAGTCAGGTAATCAGTGTCAGAAAACTAAAGAACTTCATTCGTTTAGGCTTTGAGAATAATTAACCTGAAAAAATGAATTAACCTTTACTTTTAGTAAAGAAAAGATGATTGAAAATTCCTCAGGTGTCTTTACTGCTGTGTAGGTACCTAGCCTGCTCAGGTAGCTTCATCAGCGTTTTATTATAAGTTCGTAGTACTATGCTTAACTGAGGAAGCTTTACTTGTTATATTGAATGAATAAAAGGAGAGATTTGATAGTTTGTCAAAATAAAAAAGGCAGGTTGTTGCTACACCAAGAAACAAAACTACTTAGGTAGGTACGTACGTCCTACCAGATTTGCTGTTGGTTTAAAGTGCCTAAACAAAGTAGGTGGGTCGTTGCTTTGCCGACGAATACAACCGCTGATTGGCAAGTTTGTCAATCGAATCAGGGAATATGCAACATGAATTAAAAACCAGCTGCAAGGAAAAAACCTTGAAATGCATTCCTCTGAAGGTAAGATTTCATAAAGACGGCATTGGCAGTGCAGTTATTGCGCGAGTTTTGCAGTTACGCAAATTTCATGGACAAAAAAGGTAATTAGGTACCTACTTTCGTTTTGATCAATGAAGTACCTACATGAACAAGTAATAATATACGGAAAGTATGTAGGTATACCTTACCTCTAGGTACTTACCTTTCCACATGTGATACAACTTACTATTCCCGCCTAACAGAGCTCTCATAGCACATCCTTTCACAAGACCACTTTCACAGTACTCTAAAGATTTTTAGTTTCAATTGATTCAAAGAACAGTTCTAAAACTAGAGATAGGTAATCCACAACATCTTTGCGGCTGATGTCTGGATCATCTAGAACACTTGTATGTCAACTCCCCAACACACATTTCATATGGATCTCTACCCCACAGATTAAATCTTGCGTTCGTGGTCAACACCTGATACTAACTTGATGTAATTTGCATACAATTTATCACCTTGCATATTAAAAATAATGAAAATATTGACTCGGAACTAGGTTAGACTATGTTATGCTGTTGTCCAGCTGTGGCTACAAATGGCGCATTTTCGCATATGTTTACTCGTCACCATGACAACAAGGTGAAATAATTTCGATTTCGCCTTGCCTCGATATAAGGATGCGCTAGTGTCCAAGTCTCGAGAATATCACCCATACAAGTCTTTTGAGGTTTTACACTATGTTTATTTTTGTCACCATACTTTAGTGGGGTAGTGATCTGCACCAGGAATTTGAGAACTAGTTGAGAAAAAGCTTCCTAAAAAGCTGTGTCAAAGTGGTTATGATCGTAAACCACTTTGGAGACCTCACATAGAACAAAATAAAGTTTGCTACAGTTTCTAAGTGGAGGTTAACTCTTGGGAGTAAAAAAATAAAGAAAAAACGGCAAAATTTTGGGACTTTTCTAAGTTTTTGGCTTACATTACCTAAATAGTGCATATGACAGAAGATATTATTCATATCAATATTAAAGAACATTAAATTCTGCGTCGAAAAAAAGCCCTCAAACTTTGATATGGTTCAGTGATTACGTCACAATCAATTTTGAATGGAATTGTACATTTGCCCATATTCAAACTTCAAGAATATTTCAGAATATCCCGAAACAAAATTCAATATTAAATTTAATTTTAAATATTTGGTACCTAACTTTCCAGATGCAGTATGTGATCTACTCTCTGCCGTGCCACCTATGGTTGTTTTCTTGCTTTCAACGAGAGCTGTTGTTTTATCTGATGCCCTTTCTCCTCAAGTTCGTTATCTTCCTCAACCATCCTACTTTCTTCAAGCTATTTCCTCTTTGGTCAAGTCTAATCAGTCCCCGTCGTTCTATCAACCGAAAACATGCTTATCCACGATCTGTATACCAAGGTTATTTTAAATGAAGGAATCTGCGTAAAATTCTTGAAGGGGAAAGTTGTGTACATGTAACATGTTGGAGAGGCAGTTGGTCGAACAGTGGTGGCGTTCCCTTCATCCAGCAAACAGTATTTTTGACGCCTTTTGGACGGACCTGAAGAACACTACTACTTAATTAAAACTTCATTGATGACGAGCTTCACACCTGGAGCTACCCAAAACGAAGACGCTCTTCAATCGTAGTAATTAATTCTAAGCTAAGGTTTTTCTAATTTTTCCTCTTTTTAGGTCGTATACTGCATCTTTGAGTCAGACGTGTAGATCAAGGGTCGAGGGTAGGTCGCTTACTATAATGGTACCAAATATTTATCAGGCAAATGAAATACCTTTTAATTAGTCTTATATACTCTGAGGGTCCCTTATCCTTATCAACACCTAAACTTGGCCAATATCAACAGTTTCTACAAAATTTCTAACGTCTAATGTCAAATTTATTTCCTATTTTGAATTTTATCAAAATTCGTACCGAATCATACAAATGGCCAATGTTATAGTTCATAAAAAGCAGAAAACGAACCTAAATTAGCAGCAGATTGACAGCAACCAGATGTTGAACAACGACATTTGTGTCCAATATTTCCTGAGGACCGTATAAAAGAAAAATTCAATTTGGCAAGTCCTCCACACATAAGGCTTACCAACACTCCCAGAGGGCTTAACTACTGGAGCAGCTATGTTGAAATAACATTTTCGATCCCCAGCAGTGAGGCTAGAAAATAAAAAAATACCATTTAGTGCTAAACACTAGGTACCTTGTCACCACCACCACCTCAACAACTGCTGAATACAATATCATACACCTGTATTGATAGATCTCAAACGTCATTTGCACAACATGCCGAAATGTTATGTAGTTTGTTCCAGTTGAAGAGTTCACACATGCCTGAATTGCTTTAATTATTTATAATGATAATTATAAAATATAATATGAGTATAATGTATAATATTATATTTCTAATATTATAATATTATTTCTTAATATTATATAATAATATTATTTCTTAATATTATATAATAATATTATTTCTTAATATTATATAATAATATTATTTCTTAATATTATATAATAATATTATTTCTATATTATATAATATTTATTATATTATTAGATTTCTTTTGCAGCCCATATTTTCAAAATAATTCAAAAATAATAGATAATAATATTTCTACACCACGCGCTGTTTTGATTGCGAGTACGAAGCTTGAACTGAACTCCAAAGGGTTGAAGGAGAGAGCGTGGATGAGGATGAGTAGTTGGGGAGTTATCGAGGGGATGGATCAGGCAGCAGTTTTGTGCGGGAGGGGAGAAGGTGGTGCACAGCGGTGGCGGGTGAACGGTGAGCGCAATACTGGCATCTACCAGCAGCCCGTTGAACTTCCGTGACTTCGAGGATCCTCTTCCACCCCCCGCGCGGCCTATGCATATCTTTTAGGAAATAACATTTTCGATCCCCAGCAGTGAGGCTAGAAAATAAAAAAAATACCATTTTATGCTAAACACTAGGTACCATGTCAGCACCACCTCCTCAACAACTGCTGAACACAATATCATTCACTTGTATTAACAGATGTCAAACGTCATGTTCACGACATGCCGAAATGCTATGTAATATGTTCCAGTTGGAGAGTTCACACAGTGCCTTTTAGGGACCGGTGTCCTATATTTACGTCGTCAATACCATGCTCTGTGTGGCTCAGCACCGTATATGTACGGTATCACTTCTACACATGGCCAGGGCCAGTGCCGTATATATACGGCTTGGCCATTTTCTTCATTTCTCTGCAACCTAGTGGTGGCGGAACCAACTTGAAGTGTATAAATGTTGTTGTGTGACTTTTGGACTGATGTATTTGTTTATCTGACCCAAAATTTTTCCTTCTCACTTCTGACTAGTTCAGTTTTCGTCCAGCCATGATTCCTTTGCTAGAAATGAGTGAGAAACGCGTGTTTTCAGACAATGAGATCTGGGAAGTAATTTCCGGAATCCTTAGTGCTAGTAAGGGGGAAAGCTGTGAGGACGAAATACATCCTGATGAAACTATTTTGTGACCTGATTCTTTCCTTGCAGATCTGGATAATGAGCTTTCAGTTGGGGGAAAATTATTGAAGTTATCCAATCTAATATGTACCTAAGTAGAAATAATATAACTACCAATTGATTCATGAATCTTGTGTTATTTTTATTCAAACTATAAAAATGGGGATGTACTAAATCATGTTGGAAAACGTACTTAATTTCATTAAAATTAGCAACAAAAAAAATCGATAAAAACTGCAAAAAAATCCAAAATTAACCATCAAAATCAGTCTTACAGTGTAACACCTTGTTGTGAAAATAGACATCTTTTCATTAACTTCCCATTCCCCGAATGAAATCAAAAGGGAATGAAATTACCAGTGATTTATTTCGTGTTCAAAGTTAATGGGTCATTTTTCGTTATATTTAACTTGGGATTCTGAAATGCTTCTATAATTTATATTGCTGCATACTTTATCATATATATATATTTATATTTTATTCATGTTCCAGCTCAAAAAGGTAATGGATACATTCATGACCTCCAAAAGGCGTACGCGAGATTTAGAAAATATTGATACATTCATCAAGAAAAAACCTAAATCTGATTGCGCTCGAATCGATGCACTATACATGGTGAGACCTGGAAGAAAGAGCCACATTACAGGTATGATTCAGTTGCACTAATTACATTCCTTATTTGAATAGGGAGGTAACATATAAAAGCATGAAACATGCAGTTGTGTAAAACTGCAAAACAGCGAAAATGAAAGTGAATACTTTGGAAGATAGGAACAGCATTCTCGATGTGTCCGTCTCATCTTCTGAATTTGCAGGAATAGAAAACAAAGTTTAGCGAGCAAAATTCTTTACCTATAAGCAGTACCTAATTTTTGGAGTAACCTCCATGGTTACTGGATAGCAACACCTACTTGTGCAATATTTTCCAGGGTTGGTTTGAGGAAATGAGAGCGGGAGGGGGTGGGGGCATATTCGCACTTTGGACCACTCCATCTTTGAAATGGTGAAGAAAATGTTGACCCTACAGATATTCAATGAGTAATTTGTTCCCATCTCAAATTATGTTTGAAACCTTTTTTACTGTATGCTAGACCACTGGCAGTGCCTGAATATAGCAAAATTGTTGAAATTGTTAATAAGTTATTTTGAAAATCGTAGGAAGTGTAAATATTCAGGCAACTAGTTATCCCATCCAAAACGACCGAGGACATATATCTGAGTAGGAGGGCTTACTGCAACAGGAATGATCTATCCAATGGGTTCAAAAGTCTGTCCCACCTGAGAAGCCATCTGTCACTTAGTTTTGACTGTTGGTACAGAGTTGATTTTAAATTTAAAACAATCCAATACATTGTTTCACTTGTAAACCTAATAACTTTGCTGTAACTCCAGGATCCTTATCCAGTTCAAATTGGGGTCCTGATGCAAGACAAATCCTTCTCAGGCAAATCGGAAAGGGTTTTGGGCAGTAGAGTTCCACTTTTTCAAGGGAAGCTTGACCAAACCTTACACATCATTCAATTAGTTTCGGACAGAAATAGCCTCAGATATGGTATTTATAGAAAAATGTACATCATCCACGTACATTGACATTGACAACATTTCATAAACGTGGGGGTAAGTTTGCTTTACTTGATTAGCAAGCTCCAACAATACAAGATTGGCAAGGAAAGGCGCACTAACAGTGCCATACGTGACTGTATTAAGGGTATATTCCCTAAGTGGAACAGAAGAATTCGAGCGCCAAAAAATCCTTAACAAATCTCAAAACTGTGGAGAATGTGCCGTTTGTCGGAACATCTTTTCAATGTCCGCAGTCATGGCAAAACTACTTTCTAGGCCAAAAAATTGGGATAAGGCATGTTTTCGGGAATCTCTGAGAGTAGTTGTAGGGCTCTTAAGTGGGAAGTCCACCATGAAACGACCATCAGGAAGTCTAGTGCTTGTAGACTGAAAAATGCCTTCTGCCCTACACTCTGGGGCCAGATATAGCAAGGGAATTTCGGGAATTTAAATTTTCAGGAATGGGCAAAGGAGATGGAGAGATATCTGGCACTAAGATACACCTAGTGGGTAACTGGTGTGGAATTAGCCATAACTGAGCAAAATAAGAATTTCTGGAAATACTGGCAGATTTGGTGAGCCCTGTATGTAGGGATGACCAGTGATATTATCGTAAACAAGTTCGTGCATAATATTGGAGGATTTGATAGGAAACGGGATCAAGCCCGGAAACTTCGTTTTCTGAATAGATCCCTTAGGATTTCAAGATTTCTATTTGAGTTGAAGAAACTTCAGAAATTCTGTTTATTTCATAACTGGGACTTGTTTGGAAGGGCATTGGGGCCGGGACTATCGCCATTTTCTTGCTGTCTGGGCGGCTATGCTAGCCACCTTGGTGAGATGTTCAAGGGGTAGTAAGGAACAGTGGACTCCCTTTGCCGTGCCTGTCGTGCCGGTTTGGAGTAAAACTGAGAACCTGTACCATGTGGTGTAGCAGTGTCCTCAGACTCATAGTGGCCGCATTCTACCTCATGATGCCAGTAGATAGAAGGTGCTTTGTCATCTAGCAGTTGGGATGTCGAACAGGAGAGTCTTTATCACATGCTGAGTGACTGGGGCAAGAAGCTAGATATCTTTGCCGTCAAACCCCATGGGTCTGCCATAATCCTGGTTGTCCAGGTTGTCAGTAGCAGTGTGAACATGGAGCAGACCTGGTGGGCCAAGTAAATATGATAGAAATGACATGCTGCAAGTGATTTCTGAGCTAAAAGGAGTGGCGACTAATAACCACGACGACTAGTGGTTATGATTGAGACCGTGTCATGGCATGAGGTGTGGTGGGGAAAAGTTCCAAGAGTTCCACTCCGAGTATATATATATATATATATATATATATATATATATATATATATATATATATATATATATATATATTTATATATATATATATTGTCCAAGTTGATGGTGTTGATGCTTTGAGGGGAGCTTCATAAATAAATAAAAAATATGTGTGTGTGTGTGTGTGTGAGTATTTATACATACGAAAAACTATTAAACTGCAGGAATCAGAATGCCTCAAAACGAATTTGCATGTAGAATTTTTTGAAGCTATTGCAATACCTTTTTTTTTAATTCAAAATATGCTGAAAGTACAAAAACTAAGCAACCAATTTATGCAATTGATTAAATAAAGTGAACAAGGTAATGAAAGGGTAAGGAGCAATGAGAAATCGGACGCCACACTTGGTTCGTTTGTGAAACCAGCTATTTTGAACTGAACAGAAGGAATGAACATGTTTCTTCTTCAAATATAAGCCATTTTCAATGTCAGCAGTGTTAAAAAAAATGTGCTTGTGTTTTCCTGCTTATTCCATACACATTAGGTATCAGCAGAATAACTGAGGGATAACTGAGGTGATTTTGTTCTTAGTGAGTGAATCAAATAGAGAAGTAATTTTTGATTACCATGTATTCTACTTGTTCTCCATTTTGATTAATAAATTAATCATTCTTATTTCTTAAAAATTTTTGTGGATTTTAGTTCAAGAGAACGATCAGTATTGGAAAGAGCAAGAAAAGTTATTCCCTCATTTGAAAGAAATGCATGAAGAAGAAGCTGCGTCTTTGGAGAAAACGTCAGAGGTACAACACTACGTTAATTTTAATGGGTGATCGTTTAATTTGCGTGGGACTCTGGTTTACTCAATTTATTTCGATATTGTGTTGATTCAATTCAATAGCTTCGTTTTATCCTAAAATTCACTAACAATATAGCTATCCTTGAATACGAAATGAGATCTTTTAAAACAGTTCCTTCACAATCATCTATCTTGTTTGTTTTACGTGAGTAAATGTTGCTCTTCCCACTGTGTTCTTCTTTCTGGCAACTGTCACTAACTCATTTACTTCATCCTGTTACCTTTTTCTTTTCAGATTGGAAATACAATTGGACGTAGGGATTTACAAACTTGCAACTGAAAATCGCCTCGCAACGTGTTCCTTCATCTATATTTGGCAACTGCTATGGAACTGCAACAGTAGATAACATTTAATTTGATTTATACAGCTATATTAGGATCATCATCAATTATAGCCTTACGCCATTCAACGTTTCATTGTAGTAACTCTTTATCTTTCACCAATAAATTACTGTTTTCCAGTGTAGTTCATTAACTTTATACATCCTCTTTATGATATTTTTTTCTTTCCAATGTTACTTAAGTAGCGAAAGCATCTTAATTACTTTGAAAGGGAACCAAAAAATCCTTCAAAATCTAAGTTCCATTAGCGTATTATATTTTAGATGGCCCTGTACGATTTTGGTTTCATATCTGTCCATTAATTCTTGTAACGAGCAAAACGCCACTAAATAAGATTTATTATTAGTTATTGTTTGGGCTGTATGATTCCCATGAATAATATCTAATACCACTTTAAGGATAATAACTACTGCTTTAGATTAAAATCTCATGGATCGAGCTCCAGATGGAAGATGGTTATGAACTTCCCCCTGCCGATCCATTAGGTATTAGCCTCCATGCGTATGCAAGTTTCAAATTCCATGTAAGAAACATAACTTCGACAATTTTTCTCCAATTTCAGTTATTTTATCTGGCATTTCATGAGACGGGCTCTCCTTAGTGGTTAGTGGGAGAGGGGGTGTTCCTCTTTGAATTTCATTGCTTCAGAATCAAAGTGAGCTTCCTCGCATGAGCAGAGGTGAAATTCTTGTGCATAACTTCTACAGTTTTCATCCAATGTTAATTTTACGAATTGATGAGTGATGGGGTCTGTATGAAATTCGATAAATTTCATTGTCACCAGATCAAAGATGGTTTCTGCAACTCTGCTATTTATAAATGACCTTGCTTACCAATTTCAAGATAGACAACGAGAAATATTTCTATTTGTAGGTGCTATACAGTGTCTTGGAAATTTCAAGGCCATTAGGAACTGCTGTATCTGACTGTGTGAGCAAAATGAAGGGCACCCCACTGATTTACCTACCCTAACCTTCCACTCCTATAAACTAAAACTTTAAATTCGAGTTGAATATTAGTACACTGGCATTTCTAAATACACTAACACATTATAAAACTTGACATTGTGGTATTCCGCTTCCTTTTAATCCCTACAGTGGTATCCAATTTTCTTTTAAATCAAATCTAATCAATTCTCCGTGTCACATACCTGGGTATTGACAATGTGGTATTTCTGAAAGTCTAACTGTTGAATTTTATCTAAAACTCAACTTTACCACACCAGGAAACATATAAATTTTCATTTCAACTTTTTTTAAGTCAACATTTTGCTGAGTTTCGATCAAGAATAAGGTGAGGTTTGATGGTGTAGAGTGCCTTTTAGACAGAAGAGGGTTTGTGAAATAACAGCTCCATACTTGATTGAATCGTTGACTTACGTAATTAACAAAATCTCTGCAGAATATGTACCTACTTTTTGGAATGCCATGTATAAAACCTATCAACTACGTAGTACGTAACTACTTAATAGGAACACCTATTTACTAAATCAGTAGATACAACTATTACCACCATCGACCACTATATCATTCGCGAATTTATGAAAATCTTGGAGAGAGTCTTTTGTACGAGAAGTATAGTCCCCTCGAGTCTCAAGTAGTATTGTGACAGTTCCCACGAGATCCAAGGGGAAGCGCTGCCATCGCTCTGTTGTTTCCCAACGGGCGTCGGGCGCTTCTTCCCATGTTTTCGAAAGCCTGCGTTTGGCGATGGATGGGTGATCCTAGAACTGGAAAACCTATCATCTCCGAACTTAGCTTATATGTTATTAGTACGAGTTGTACCTCTTATGGTACTGTCACACCCCTCTCTATCTATGAGTGTGGATTTAGGCCCCCATTGCACCTCTGGGGCGGCCTAAGTCCATTACATGGTAGCAGAGCATGGTTAGGATTATGCACGGCTAACGCCAAGAAATCCGATCCACTATTTTTGGGGCGTTAATGTTTCAGAAGAAACATGGCCCGGGTTTCCAGAAGGAATACCCATTATACTCCCTTGGATACATAAATACTTTCATTGGTTCTTGATTATTAATTTCTCAATTTTTTTCCTCATATTATTTCTATTCAACATACTTAATTTTCAAGGGCATTGTTCCCAAACCCAGGGCATCGTTCCCTATTTCATAAGTCCCCATAGTGGGCACCTTCCACTGTAAGTCTCCAAAGTTGAGCAAGTTAATTCCCCAGGGCATAGTTCCCATTTTCGTAAGTCCCCAAAGTGGGCAGCTCCCTACTGTAAGTCTCCTGGTTGAGCAAGTTATATTATTCCCGATTGTTCCAATCTTTGATTGGGGGTTAACTACCTAATGAATATTCATTGACAATCCATCCTGTTTTAATTTCACCTTTTTATCCTCAATCGCCAATGCAGCTATTTATTAGTGAGCATCAGTTCTCAACCAGTAAACTATTCCACCTAGTTTACATACTTGCTCTTCAATCAAGTATGTTTTAGCGAATTTTTGAAGAAAATTAAGCTATTGCTCTCGCCTCAAAATTTGTAGAATGTGAATTTTTGAAAAAAAATTATGCAGAAATCCGTTTCAGGCTATTCTGAATCATATTCTGAAGTTTAACGCATTTTTTTATGTATGTATATATGTATGTATGTATGTATATATGTATGTATGTATGTATATATGTATGTATGTATGTATATATGTATGTATGTGTCATTCCAGACGATAACTGTCCGTAGAATTGTGCTAGAAACTTCAAACAAATTTTAAAATGTTAAGGGCACAAAACGAAAGTTCAAGTTCGTTGGCCAGCTTGATCGGATTACATCTTCGGGTTGAAATTTTCAAAAATGAAGTCAAAAATTTCAAAATAGCCTGTTTTTTGCGATTTGTCGTGCGAAATAATTTTTTCAGCATACTAACATGTGGTATATTCGGAATCAGCGTAAAATTTCCTATAAGAATATGTATCAAGTCAAAAATTTCAAAGTTGAAAAATCAGTCAAAAATCGAAATAATGCCGCTCGCTGGTTGTAAAAATCGGTAATATTCTTCAAAAATTCGCTCATGGGGTCATGCTGCATGACTGGACTTTTTCAAGGGGGGGGGGGAGCGTGACAGTTCCCGCGAGATCCAAGGGAATGCGCTGCCGTCGCTCCGTTGTTTCCCAACGGGCGTCGGGCGCTTCTTCCCGTGTTTTCGAAAGCCTGCGTTTGGCGATGGATGGGTGATCCTAGAACTGGAAAACCTATCATCTCCGAACGTAGCTTATATGTTATTAGTACGAGTTGTACCTCTTATGGTACTGTCACACCCCTCTCTATCTATTAGTGTGGATTCAGGCCCCCATTGCACCTCTGGGGCGGCCTAAGTACATTACAAAACACAATACCATTCAGGCAGTTATGAAACTTATCTTTGACTATATGTATGGTGTTGATTATGGGAAATCAGCGGAGCCTTACTGTGCAACATGTCAAATCCTTCAATGTGGAGAACTTGTATCTGCTTCTGCTAATACTCAGATACTATGGCCACGGTTGTTTGATTTAAATCAAATTGATTCAAATCAGCCAATTGAAATCATAATTTATCAAAAGCTTACAAAATTAAAATCAGAACAAATGCAAATAGCTAATATATTTTTTAAATTCTCTAAGCATAAGAAATTGTTTGGGAGCAGCATATAGCTTCCTCATATGCGACAACTGAACACATCGCTTCCCCAACATTTTAGGAGGAAAATAAAAATAAAATTGAACAAAGAGTAGAACAGAAGAGGCTGGGCTCCGTGATGATGGAAATGTAAATCTTTGGGGTGGCAACGAGTTCCACAATTTCCGATCGAGACTTAACTGAGACTTATAGTTTACCAAAATTCTCGGAAGCTCCCTTCTTTTCCGCCAAGCTTTCGATTATTTTTCATTTTGCGTACCTACCATCATTTACTTGAAATTACCCTTATGTAAAAATTTAAAAAACGTTACAATTTTGTATTTAAATTCAAAAATCCTTTAAATTAAAAATATCCTATTTAAATTTGAAAAATCCGATTAATTTTTTTTTTTTTTTTTTTAATTTTCAAGTCACGATTTCAGTCAACTCTGATTATGGTCTTTATGAAAATGCTCTGGCTCTTATTGGTAGTTAATATTTGAATGGTAGAAAATACTCAGACCTGAAACGCCTTCAACCGGGATTTGAGGCAGGGCTTAAATACTTGGTCTGCTTCTTTTTTGTATTTTTTACTAATGTCCTTCCTGATGAGAGCTCCTCCCACTCCATGCTGCTCTCCCTACAAAGCAAAGCTTTCCGATCTTTAGGATCATAATTAAAAAAAAAAACTAAAATAAATTAAAGAATAAAAATCCCAGTCAAACAGCATTTCCTTATGAGCGACTTTGTATCAATTTCATATTAATTTATGAACCAATCTCTTGAATCTCTAACAATATTCAGCAGGCCGATATTCGGGAATGTCTTCAAGTACGTAGGTATCTGATGAAGTAGATTTAAATAATAAAAGTTCCAGTCATGCAGCATGATCAAATGAGCGAATTTTTGTAAGTTATCGTATTATATTAAGTTAAATTGTTTCGAAGTTTGAGCTTTTTGAGTGCAAAGAAAATGTTAACTATTATTTTTATGGCAAAAAACGTATTCTAAACAGTAACTTGCAACTTGAAAAAAGATTTTGGATTTTTAGCTTTTTTCAGCTTTTATTGATTGTATAGCAAATTTTAATGGAATAAAGTGCGTTTTTCAGCATAATTTTGTGAATGAAATTTTTAATGTACTCTTTTATATTTTACAAACTTTATTTGAGCAGCATTCTGCTAAAAATTATAAATTTAACAATTTTTGGCCATTCTTAGTGATTTGTTCAGCACATTTTTTGATATTTGACCAATTTCTTGTGTTCAAAAAGTGCTGGCCAACGAACTCATCCATACGTTTGGAAAGCTTGATTTTTTGGCGCAAATACGGAATTTTTATCTCAATCCTAAGGAAAGTTATCGTCTGGAATGACACACACACACACACACACACACACACACATATATATATATATATATATATATATATATATATATATATATATATATATATATATATATATATATATATATATGAAAAAGTGCAAACTCCAGGAATCGTTTCAGAATGCCTCAAAAAGGATTTGAATGAAGAAATTTTTCGAAAATTTTGATTTTAAAAATTTCTGAGCCATTGCAGTAGCTTTATTTTCTACGAAAATTCGCTAAAACTATTCCAAGTCAGTCTTTTTGGTGAATAAAAAATCAGAATGATGTACTTCGTTCGGTGATCTGGATGCTCACAAGCTCGCATCTCAACAATAAACAAATATGCTAAATTAAATTAATCGTAATAGTAAAATTTACCCTAAATGTGGATAAAATCCAGACCCCAAGTTTTTTGGGGCTCAAAGCAATGATTCTTGAATAGCTTACATCTTGGCCCTGTCCAAAACACTTATCAGTACAGTATTTTTAATCAAGCGCCTGTCATTGCATTATCACACTCAGTAGGTACTACTAAAAGCATATGTTGGGCTTCTGAGTTTCGTTTGCACTATTATGAAGAGCCAGCAGCACTTAGTTCATTATTTCATGTCTGCCTACATCGACATTGCTTAGCCAAGATCCTAGAGAGAAATCCACTCTAAATTCTACAAATATCTTTCCCAATCACTTGGCATGTTTGAGACAAAGTTAAAATATATCCTTATCCACCTAGTTATATGGTGCTATAGAGGAGCTTAAACCAGAAACCTATTGTTCTATATAATTACTGTTCACTATTATTACGCTTATCCAATCATTTAAGAGCAAACTAACGTTTTTCTCTGTTGGATGTCGACAATAAAATGAAGAGTCCAGGGGAAGAAGGGTATAGGTAAGTCCATTTTTAGCACTTTCCCAGGAAACGAAAAGTAAAGTTCCACAACTGCTTAACACTGGAAATAAAAATATAATTTCAAGTCCAACAGTGGAGTAGAAGTAGTTTAGTTTGTAATATAAAAAGAAAAAATTCTTCAAAATGAACCCAATAACTCAAAAAATTGTAGAACATGCATGGACTCTGATCCTTCTTCCCGATCCTTCTTCCCGATCCTTCTTCCCGACAATAAGTTCAGATCTCAGTTGTCATCTTCGTCCAGTGGTACATTATCGATGTATTCATCATCGCTGCCTTGTGAATTTTCGCTTGATTTGAGGTTATCATAAAATTGTATAGATGACAGTTTCACCAAAAACTGTTTCAATTGTTGAAGATCTTTATATTTTGCAGCTTTTATGGGGAGTTTGCCGTCGTAGATTCTCTTTAGGGGAATTTCAACTTCTGGTTTAGGTTTTTGCCCTCTTTATTTTTTGCCAGTTTCTGTTAGTGTTTGATCTTCTGTTCAAATAGGTTTTCGGACGATGGCAGAATTGTATGCTCTGGCAAAATTAAGTTTGTGGAACATCATCCTCGAATGGTCTATTGAAAGTTTCAAGACTCTGATGGGCCTCGTAGGGAAATTGCAATTTTTGACATAGTAAAACGACAAATATTCAGTCCAGTTTTGGAATTCTACATTTTTTTCGCAGTCAACTACGGTGAAAGGAGACGGTTTAACCCTCGCGTTACGGAAAACCTCTCTCCATTCGTCTGGTGTTTCCACGTACGCTTTAGAGTTTACAAGATTCATATTCCTATCGTATTCCATATAAGATTGGCCTCTTACTGGGAAAACCATTCTTACTGTGTCAAATCTTCTTTTTTGAGCTACCAGATAATGAAAATAGCGTAAAATCGTGTAGTTTTTATTTTGTCCGGAACATGAGTCACAACAGCGGGAGCCAACCATTCTTCCTGGTACCGCGTGGACTCAAACCCTTTTTCCCCTGTACGGCAAATCTTTTTCTTGCTATATCTCGTGACTTGAACCATTCATTCTTGCTTCCAATCGTTTTTCCATTCCATAGTACACCTAAAACTCTAACAGATGGCACCTCTACCTAAAAATCGACCAAAAGTGGACTTATACCCTTCTTCCCCTGGACTCTTCAAATATCTATCTGTCTCACCATATCTGATTGATGCATTTTTCTAAAAAGTGTGATTCACGTTGGTATTGCCAGAACTGTTGGAAATGATTGCTGGATATTGTGAGGGTCAATTCTCTAGCATTATGACAAAGAAGAATTTTTAAAAGCCCACACTAAAATGTTAATGTCTGCAGATTGCACAAGATTAGGGAGCATGGACTGTGCTGCTGGAAAGAGGGGCATTCAGTGCAGTCACATAAGACACTTGTCAATCAGAGCAGGTTCAGGAGCAAAAAGGTTTAATACAAAATTTAAATGAAAAAACAAAACATAGTTTTTGTGATCATTGACAACACTATATTTTGTAGTACCACAACCTTAGTACATTTGGTAACCTCGATACTGAAACAGTACAATGGAACAGTACTTGCATCATTTACAGGGGTCGGGGAATGCCCAATACCTACTGTCCTCATCCTCAGATGGTGAAAACAAAAAATTTGTATGGGAACGAAAAAATATCTCACAATACATTTAAATGAGTTGCTTCAATAAATGTGGAACATCAACATCCATTTATTGGTATTTTCCATTCATTGACAGTACACAAAACTAATCATATCCAAACCTCATACATGACCTCTTAAGCTCTACATATTTTTGTACATGATGGTACTTTTGACTTAGGTACCCATATGTACAAACAATTTGTACATGATGATGCTCAGGTACTCTGATACGACTCTATTAGAGGCATAAGCAATTCGCATGTCCATATCGTTATTTTAAATGGAAGTGGAATATGGGCAACTTGTGTTTAAGGAAGATTCATGTAAGGGAGACTTTACTGTAACTCAATAAGGTTTACTCTTGGCTCTGAATTTAGATCAGTTTTTTCCCTATACTGATAGTAAAAATCATATGGGGTTGAAAGTATAGTTGCTTAGAAACATCAACTGAACCCATCTCTCACAACTCTCACCCATCTACCTTCTAAGTTGTGTGCAAGTTGAGTTTTAAACAGTAAAAGCTGGGTAGAACTGCAGTGTAAGATAAAGCTCGAAATTGGTATTTTGCTGGGATATCCTAATACTAGGATACAAATTGAAAAGAAAATGTTCTTCATTTTTCAGGTGGATCATGAGCCGAGAGGAAAGTCATGAGGAGCAGTTCGCTAGAAAAATATACTATGGATTGTATAAATAATACTTCAAAACTATTTTGAAATCAATACTTGGTGCATTGATGTCCATGTAGAGGAAATTCCCACTTTCAACTATAAGTTCATTAAATCATAACAAATTCTGAGTCCAGGCATTTGTAATTACAATAAAAGGTACTTCAAATATTGAGTAAAAGAAGCAATATAATGGCATATAAATGAGGAATGGAAGGGGAAAAAATGAGGGTAAGCCTCATTAAGATTGTGATCACTACTAACACATTTTAAACACTTTACTTCTCTTGTTAGAAAAAAATCATTATTTTATGAGGTTTCTAAAATGAATTAAGGAAAAAATAAATTAATTATTGCTGTTTCCCCAGAAATGCGTTGGTATTTTGGAATAGGATGGAAGATGCACCTAATCAAGGCACCATCATTATGTACACAGCTTCCTATCACAACTTCCTGACTAGGTAAATGTACCTCTCGACACCGGGGGTCGACACTTATAACTCAAAAACAGAAATATGAACACAGTCACCCAGTTAAAGGCCTCAAATCCACCCTCACTTTTTCATTTGTACTCAGCATGCCTATACTAGGGTAAAAACCACTTGAAGGCATTTCCACTCTTCTTACTCCAATGATTGAACCATTACGGGTGAAGAACACCTAGAACAGAAAGCGATTATTGTTGAAACAATAGGAAAGCGATTCTAGTTATGTGAAACATCGAAGAAAATTAACAATGTGTATTCATTATCAAATATATTATTTCAAACTTTTAGATATTTTATTCACATTCTGCTTCATATTAGTACAGATAAATCAGTAAGTTCTTAAATTAGTACACGTATTCATGTTACTATATTTCTAGTGTTATTATTAATTTCATTATTTTATAGTTATAAAACACTAACTAACACAGAACTTTAAAAAAGTTCCAGTCATGCAGCAAAATCGTATGAGCGAATTTTTGTAAATTACTAATTATCGTACCATATTAAACTACATTGTTTTGAATATTGATGACTTTGAGTGAAAAGAAATTGTTAACTACCAATTTTGTGAAAAAAAACTGTTTTAAATAATAATCTGCTATTAAAAAAGAGATTTTAGATTTTTAACTTTTTTGTAGTTTTTATTGATTTTTGTAAAGCATAATTTTGTACATAAATTTTGTAATGTTCTATTTTATAGTTAGTAAACTTTATTTCAGCATGGGCAAACTTTGCAACACCTCTTACTACAAGGATGCAATCCTCTTGGAGATAGTTCCGTTCTATTGGATCATCTATGTGTCGGAATGTCTCCGATCGACGATCCTTGTCGATAGGACATTGACGGCACTTTAGGGAAAACCTTTTTTACAGTTGGATTAGTTGAGAGGATTGGATATAGATCTTTTAGAATTTTGTTCATTCTCTCTATGCCGAAAAAAATGTTTTAGTTAATTGGACTTTTTGATTCGAATTGTGGGGTGTTCGGGGGTATTTAATATGGGAAGGAACAATCCTCTTTCTCACCACTTGTTCGGGATATCCTCTCGTCACTAATTTGTTCGCTAAATCTCTGAGGTATATTTCTTTTTCTATGTTTTCATTACAGATAAGGTGACCCCTTGGAGACAAAGCCCTTGGTATTGAGTGTTTTGTGTGTCGAGGGTGGCAGCTTTTGTAGTGTAGATATAATTGCTTGTTTGTCGGTTTGATATGTGCTGAGGAGGTGAGGAATTGTACGTTTACATCCAGGAATGTAGCTGCTGATGTTGAGTATGTCATGTAAATTTCACTGAAAACTGTGAATTTAGGTCACTTAGAAATTCGTTGAGGGTTTCCTCCCCATGAGTCCAAATTAAAAAAATGTCATCTATGAATCTCTTCCAAATTATAGGCCGAAGTGTCTGTGATGAAAGGAAACTTTGCTCCAACCTAGCCATAAATAGATTTGCGTAAGCTGGTGCCATTCTGGTCCCCATAGCAGTACCCTTTTGTTGTATGAACAGCTAATCTTCAAATTTCAACACATTAATGGTTAGAACATAGTTTGTGTAGTGGATTTAAATATGTTTTACTTGGCGTAGGTAGGCCAAGTGGGACATTTATATTCTGATTATGCGGGTTAGTCCCCGGGTTATTCCCGTAAGGAATGTGAGCGGATCCGCCAAGGTCAACTTGCTTGGCGGACTGAACTGAGAGATAGTTCGTGTCGCAGCCGCGTGGAGCACTGGGCTCGCATAGTGGGTGCTGGGTTCGATCAGTTTGGTACTGAGCCGTTTTGTAATATTCCGGCCTAAGATTTATATCTGTAGGGGGAATATGTTGAGCTTGGTTGAGGTACTGAAAAGTATCCTTCGCTTTTTGCACATTTGGAGTGTATTTGACACTCGGATCGGCCGGGTAGGCCTGCGTCGAATATCGTGGGTACTCGGACAGCTTGGTCGAATCGTAATGATCGGCTTCAGAGCGGGTCTGAAAGGTATCCTCGATCTTTTGTATAGGCGAGGCTTGATCGAACGTTTCTTTAACGAATACGTCAGGTGAGAAGGCGATCCCGTCGTGAGGATCGAGCCTTGCGCCGTCGCTGGGTTCAGCGGATTCGCCGGGTAGCCTGTAGGGAGCGCTACGGGGGCTACGCGGCCCGGCTTCGCCGTCGTCTGCCTCCCCTTGCATGAGGAAATAAGACGGCCGACGTTCCATCAAAATAACCGAGTTTTTAGCTCGTTTCGATGCCTCTATGTATAGAAATAGAGGGTTTGGGAGGTGGACTCGCTTGACAGAGCGTCTTTCCAATGCTCGTATGTCAGGGTCCTACCTCGTAGTCTTGAAAAAGACTTCCTTGGACGGTAAATTAGAGAGGATGAGCAGAGTAATTTACCGGCGTGCCCACAGCGGTCGGTGACGAGCTTATTGCTACGAAACCCGGGCGACACGGCTCGGAACGTCCCTCGGGCGTACGATCTAAAGAGAATATCGATAGATGTACCGGGTGGCGTCCTGACAGATGAACTACGTTGGGCAATGAGCAGGATGAATAATCACTGGACTCGTAGATGCCAATGCGAGATCTGTGTGGAGAGAAGGTAGGCCTTGTAGAAAGCAGTAGGAAGCCGTTCTTGAGATGAACTCGGAATGCAGAAGGTTCGTCAGCGTAGAGCGTGTAGAATTCTTCGTACTTCGAGGTGTCGTCGTCGAGAGCGGAGAGTAGAATGAAATTCGGAGGGCTCCTAGCGGGGTATTTATAGGGAGGTGGCCGCCTCCTGCCGCCTCCTGGTTGGTCCGCTTAATTTCATTAATTCGACTGTGTAATCTCATTGGCTCGCACATTGTTTTCTCAGTATCTGCGAGTATGATAGCTGAGCTGGTCTTTCGGGGTGGTTTCCCCACGTCCGTCGCTGCGACGGGGTCCCCGGGGGTGGCTGACGACCTTGAGTTTTTCTGTTTGCGATTTCTCATTCAAGGCGACTTGTTTCGAGATGCTTGTCGCATCTCTCTCGCCCAGTAAATGTTTAGGGAGGTCGCCTTGTGTGTTATTAGTTAATATTTCACTTTTGAGAGAGAATTTAGTATTTTCTCTCTGGTGAAATATTTTGTTTGACGGAGTTATAACTCGACGTCTTATAAATATTTTTGTGTTGTGTCTACCTCTTTTTGGTAGCCCTGAAAAGGGCTGTTGAAAAGAGGGGGTGGTTTTCACCACAGTTTGCCATGGTTGTAAGAAATGAAGTTGATGGTTTGTGTGACAGTTCCCGTGAGATTCAAGAGAATGTGCGTCCGTCGCTCCCCTGCCGGGCGTCATTGTCAAGTTGTTGAAATGCTGTGGTTGGCGATAGATGAGGATCTGAGAACCGGAAAATCATCTTCTCCGAACATAGCACATATGCTATTAGTACGAGTTGTATCTCTTATGGTACTGTCACACTCCCCTCTCTCTATGAGTGCGGATTTAGGCCCCATTGCACCCCTGGGGGCGACCTCAGTCCATTACATTTGTGTGGAAGATCTCTCAGATTAAGGAAGTGTGTCATTGCCGCTAAACCTTCGTCATGGGGGATTTCCATGTACAATGAGCATACATCCACTGATGCCAACATAATCGGATATTCATTTCCATTCGGCAATCGTAGTACATGAAGAACTTCCAGGAAGTGATCGGTATCCTTCAAATAAGATGGGTGATTCTACACAAGAGGCTGCAAGTTGTAATCATCATGTGCATATATTCTCTCTGTGATACTCCCAAAGCTAGCCACTGCTGGGGGCAATTGGTCTGGAAGTCAAAACTCCTTATGAATTTTTGGAAGGAGATTGAATTCGGAGCATCGAGGAATCTCAGGTACCAATCCTTGAACGTCAGTGTATGATAAATTTTCCATCAGCTTGCTTTGCTTTATATAGCTTTTCATTTCCTTAGTAAATCTTTGTGTAGGGTCTGTATGTGGTTCCTTATAAAAACGTTCATCATACAGCTGCTTAAGAGCTCTGTTAGTCAACTGTGTTCATTACTACCACAGTTGAACCCTTGTCTGCAGGCATCACTTCAATAGTTTCATCTCGTTTATTGTACCTAAGGCTCTACGTTTCTCGACTGAGAAGTTATCCTTCGGAGTCAGAGAATTAAGACTGGACAATTGAGATGTCTTGTGGATGAGCTGAGTGGTGAATTGCTCTAAAGGATGTGAATTTGGAAGACAAGGCGGTTGAAACTCTGAAGGAGCTTCAAATTTATGTAGAGAAGGGTGAAGTGTGATTGGTCCAGCCGAAGTAGGATCCTCCATTGCTGTCACCTCCCAGTCGTAACTTTCTGCAGAAGGCTTGAATGTCTTCATGGAGCTGGAAGTGGTCTACTCGAGGAGTAGGTCTAAAGTTCAGTCCTTTTGACAATACTTTGACTTCTGTTTCTGTGAGTATTCCGGACGACAGATTACATACTTCATTATTCTTCTCTGTCACTTCACTACAAGACGCAACTGGTGGTGTGATTTCTGGTGTTTGATGAGGATCACCAGTCATGTGTTGCGATTCACTTGTTTGAGGATCAGGAATGTCTTGAGCCATTGGTTTTGTAATATTGAAATTCCTAGTCCCAATAGGAGGTTCCAGTGGAACATGTGGTAGAAAGACAGACAAACTGGGCGCTGGTAGGGCTATTCGATCTCTCAAATGGCCAAGATATAAATATGACAATTTATGAAGATGATTTTGTCTTAGGGACTCCAAAACCAAATTTGCCTCATTTAGGGTGATATTTATTCGATTTACAAGTGTTGGATTTGTCAAAGAGACTATATTGATCAGGGGAACCAAGTTCCCTTTTAAAAATTTTTCACGCAAAAGGACGTACTGTTGTAGAACATGATTAGTGAATTTTTAAGATGAAAAGATTGGTGCTATGGCACTTGATATTACTTAGTTCAATGAAGGGCTCTACAAGAGCATGTATATCGCACCCGTCCTAGAATAAGGGTACAACTCAAAAATCGCGATTTTTGAGTTAGTTGTGGTTCTGAGAAGTAGAAACGGTCTAGTTTGTCTGTAGAAGGTGGTGATATGTGTAGGGCACTCTAATTCCGCTAGAGAGTGCGTGTGCAGGGTGGCCCCCAACGGGAAAAGTCAGGGAAAACCTGGAATTGTCAGGGAATTTTGTGCGACGGGAAAAGTCAGGGAAATGTCAGGGAATTTTGCAAAAAACACCAAAATGTCAGGGAATTTTTTCAATCAATACTTTGTGTAATCGTTTGCAGTGTTTTTAGGTTTATTTTAACTCCTAAACAATAAAACTTCAACGGCGTACTTTATCATACTACATATTATTTTATAGATGGGTATTACGAATAAAAAATTTTTAGGGGGAATTTTCCTAGATGTACAGCTGTCTTGGAATCGACAAGTCTCTCACATATTGAAAAAGGTTTATAGTTCCCTTTACACTTTACGAAGGTTTAAGAATTTCACTCCTCCTGGTTTAAAATTAATCTTAGCAAAATCATTATTAATACCACATTTCACTTACTGCTGTGAATTCTTTTCTCAAAGTTTGTCATCCAAAGAGCTCCATAGATTGCAAGTTTGCTACAATTCAATAGCCAGATATGTATTTGATAAAGGCCGATATAGTCACATTACTGAATTTTCAGAAAAATTAGTAGGTTGTTCTTTAGTAAACTATTTTAAATTTCGAATTTGTATATTCATATTTAAGCTTTTGTATGGTGAGGGCCCTGCTACACCAGAATACTTAGAGGGCATGTTTGCCTATGGGCGTTCTGGGAGGCTCCATGTATTGAATGTATCACCCCATCGAACGGTCTCCTTGGGTAATTCCCTTCGTATCGCTGGTGCAAGGATATGGAACGCCCTTCCCATTGCCATCCGTCGTTGCCCTGACTTTTCTGCCTTCCTTTTGCTAGCTGAGAAGCATTTTGCAGCCTGAATTATTTATTCTAACCCACCACAACATTTTTGTTTTCATTATTATTTTTTAGCATACTTTATTTTGTTTTTAATTATCTATATTTTTTTAAACTACAAATACCTAACTATCTAATTGTCTAAAAAAGAGCTGATTTGTATGTTAATGTAATTTTAATTTTTACACAACTGAAAGGCCCACGAGGCTTATGTGTATGCATTTCGTTTGCCAATAAATCTTCTTCTTCTTCTTCTTCTAAAAAAAAATAATTGTCAAGAGTCGTGGTACTGTTCAAAGAGTATCAACGCTATACACAGATGATAGGTACATTGTGACAAGGATATGTCTTCGGCTCTCCTGGTTACTGCATCACCTATTAGTAAACTATATGTGAGAAAAATCAACAGGTTATTGAACTAGGGAGCAAACCCAACAGAGTAGTGGATTGATCCAGTAAGAGTCCCAACAACGAGTTGGTGTACATAAGCTAGGACTTCTCATGTTGGCCTATTGAAATGTGAAGCCATGTGTCTTTGCAACGAAAGATTTTTGTGGGATGGGAAATAAGGCACCGATTGGAAGTAGGTGGGAAAAAGCGAGACATTTATTGCAGTCGGGCGAAAATTTGGAATTACCCACATAGCTAAGAAATATCCTTGTTAAAAACTTTTCCTTTTTTCAACACAAATGATTAAAATTTAAATTTGATCTTCAACAAATCGCTTCAGATCACAAATTGAGAGACCATAAAATATTAAATGAAAAGTAATGCAGCATGATTAAAGGCGAATTTTCGTTATTTGTCTTATTATATTTAGGTTAAATTGTTTTGAAAATTGAGAACTTTGAGGGCAATGAAGTTGTTAAATATACATTTTATGGCAAACAACTCATTCTAAATTATGTTCTGCTATTCAAAAAATGATTTCGGGTTTCTAGCTTTTTCTGCAGTTTTTATTTATTAATTGTTACTTTTTTTTTCACATATTAATGAACTTTCTTACAATTTCGTGCATGAATTTGTGTATGTTCTAATTTATAGTTGATAAACTTTATTTGAGTAATATTCCGCTAAAAATATAAATTTAACTATTTTTAACAGTTTTTGCCATTTTTGGTGCTTTTTAAGCTTCTTTTTAACGAATTTAACGTACTGAAAATGTGTCGTCCACCGAACTGATTCTTTCTTATGAAATACTAAATTGCACAGCACATGGTCGATTTTAAATAATTAGTTGTGATGAAATAACAATTTTATGTGAAAACAAAGCATTTATTCATTACGTACGTAGATAAAGTGTAGGTACCATAATTATGGTTCAGCAAAAGTTGTTTTTCAAACATCTCCTTCTAAGAGCTTCCAGTTAATTGTTATCATTTTGTATTATTCTGGTCACTAGTCATAGAATCTAGTGTTTTGATACGATAGTGTTTGAAGAACCTTGTGGCCATTCGGCATTCGTTAAATTATGTTTTTGAATTCGAAATACCAAAACTGGGTTTTGGAACTTATTGTAGTTTTTTCCTCATTTTCAGTTTATTTTTTACCTGAATTTACTGTGGAATATTTCATTTACCTTAAGTATGTAGTGTGTCAAAACCATTCTGTTCGTCTAACTGCGATTTTTTAAAAACTATTTAAGTAAATTCTTTCACAAATTTAATTACTTTAAAAAGTATCTTTTCTCCCATGCTTCACCTTCATTATTACTCCTGGCGTAGGCTGTTTTTTCTTTTTAAATTATACGATTTTCATTTTGGAAGCATTAAAGGTGACGCTATATATATATGAGTTTGATATTTTTTGTCAGGGAAATATGAAGTTCGGTCAGGGAAAAGTCAGGGAAATGTCAGGGAATTTTAAAATTTCCATTTGGGGGCCACCCTGGTGTGTCTTTCTTCTATGGACGGAGTAACCAATTCACGTCCTAGGAAGAAAGACACAACTCAGATGTGTTTGAGTAGTCTGTGTTCAAATAGTGTTGTTTCCTTTTTGTGTGGACAATTTTAACTTGTGTCTTTCTTTTCTGAACATTTTGGATCCTGACCGGTGAGATTTCAGTGTTTGAGTTGGAACAACTCAAAAATTCTTAAAAAATCAACAAAACCGTTCCCCCCACTCCCTTCCCACTGTCAAAAAAACTATTTATTCACCATGGGGCGTTAGAGTAATAATGTAGGAAACAAGTTTCGCAAAGATAAATAATGTTCATCTTGTTCCAAAGAACGGGTAGCCAATGGTGTGGAAGAAAACTTTGAATGCGATTTGCCGAAAATGACAATTTTTGAGTTGTACCCTTATTCTAGGATGGGTGCGATATGTTCCCAAAATTTTTAGAAAATCAAGAACGTACGACACAAAACTCATTTTTATATTTCGGCTTAATAATACTTTTTTCAAAACTACAAAGAAGAATGAATTTTGGGAATTATGACGTTGGTACGGAGATATAATTGCCAAGGAGAGACAGTTACCAGGTTAACGCCTAATATTCAGGCCTGGATATTCATACGCTCCCAACACATTGATATGCGCTCGTTCTGAATGAAGTAGCATTATTTTATTTGCATTACGTTTCATCTTATTTTAGAACTTTGATGCCAAAACAATTGTTGAATATTTCATTATGTGTCGTGGCATGTTGGCTCACTGGTAACTCTTCATCTCTTCTAACCACAGTTGCCCTGTGGTTGTTTACTCTCAAATTAAGGGATGATTCGGATTTGCCGACGCAAAATGCAGGGCATTTTTTGCATAACACCTAATAAACACACATTGGTTTTGGCATTCTGCCGACCCTTTGCACTTGTAAGAGTTGGGGTTGTTTGCCAACGTGAACTCTTCTTCTTACAGTACAATTGGGTGTATTGTGGGAGGTCACTGGAACAAACCCCCAAATAATGTTGGGCTGCTCTTTGTGCAACCTCCTAGCTTCTATCAGGAAGCATTGGCCTGTACCCAAACAATTTTCATCTCAAAGAATGGGAGAAGAGGCTGAGTGGTGGGAAGAGAGTGCTGTCTGATTTCCATTTCAACAGTAGTATTCCACAACTTCCAAAACATTCTGGCATCTCAATTCCAGGTGGCTGGTGTCAATCAGTGAACATGACACAGCAGACAACCTAACAGTTCTCAAAACTCTCATATCACTGGCCTTTATTAAAAATGACACTTCCATCTGCTTTGACTTTGTGGGCCATTTTGCTCAAACTGACTTTTTCTGTGAAGTCAGGGCATCTGCTTGCTTCATGATTGTTTGCTACCTGTACTGTGAAGGCTTGGCGGTCCTCATGGCTTCAGGGTACGCCAGAAAGATCATCTGTTGCCTTTTCTATTCAATGTAGTTGTAGATACAGCCGGGGGCTGCCTCCAGAAATAGGGAACAATACTACTTCAATAGTGCAAGCAGATGGATCGATGTCCTGCATACAAGACATGAGGGCTTGCAGATTGGCCTGAATGAATTTGTTGAGCAGCTAGCCAGGTGTGGTTTGGTGATCAACCCTAATGTGTTGGGCAGTCTACTTGGTTCCATCAAGCAAGGTGGGCAGAATTTTTCTGTTATAGGCAACTCCCATCCCTGTTGACCCATATGGTGGTAACCTGTAGTGGACTTCACTGGTATACTTACTGGTGAGTACTTGTCCAGTTACTCGACATTTGCAACTCTGCCCCATGAGCCTTGGTATAATCCGAACTCATATCAGTAGGTTTCATGCAAATTTATGTATATTCACATTCATATATTCGGATATTGTGACCTTCTGATTGAAGATGATAAATTAACATTTACTTGGACTCCAGAAAATACGATCACATCGGCTTTTGTGATTTTCTCTAAAATTATTCAAGCTATTCTGAGGAAATTCGGAGAAATCAAAAGTTCACACCAGATGTCCTAAATTTGTCTGGGATAAACGTATTTGATACCTTATTCTTTTAGGACGAAATTATCCAATTCCCACCAAGTTGTGGTGTGAATCAATAAAAAGAAACACACATAAAACAAATTCTCTTTAAATTTTACTATGTTCAAATGTTTTAAACTAAAATACAGTATGATTCTTTAGTTAAATCAAACTAAATGTTTACCTCAACTGGACGAGATTTTGGTTCTCCATTTGTTACATCACTCGATTCATTGTCACTGGAAGAAGGCGAATCGTCACTCCAGTTAACTGAATCTTCACTAGCTATATCACTGAAACTAAAGAGAACAAGAATCAGTCCCAAAATTTATGAATCAGCACTATGCAGTGTACGATCGTACAACCTACAGCTGAGACAGTATATGTGCTCATATATTCTTACCTACAGGTGTCATTTAAGCATGTCTCACAAGTTAAACTTCTTACTACGGGAGTGGGAGTGATAAATAGTAAATAGTCGCTGATAGTCATTTGAAAGAAATGAGGGGAACAATGTGCATGTTGACTAAAATTGAAGGCAACAGTAAATTCTGAAGCTTGGTGGAGGAACTTTTCCACAAAAGCCACAGGGCTAGGAGGAAATTCGAAAAATTCTCTTCTGAAGCACTTGATTGTACCCATTATATTACCATATACAATGGGATTTATGTTATAGCGAACTATTGATGAAAATAGGGCTAAATGATTCCAAAATGGTTGGATATCGATATTCCTTCATAGATACAATTTCCAAAGTTTAACATTATACATTGACGACAAAGCCCAGGGGCGTAGCCTCCTGGCCTGTGAGGGAGAAGGGGGTGGGGAGTTAAAGCCACATTCTCTCCATCTAAGCCTTCCATTATTAAGGGCACTTTAACATACTGAGACCTAAATGCTGTACTGCGGCACCACCCACCACCAAGCTCTTCAAAATCTGCTATTCTTGACCAAATGCTTTCAAAAGTTTACCATGTTTTTAGTACAAACTTAGGGTCACTCCCTCCAAATCAATCAATTCAGACAATTAGAAAACTTGGGAAAATATTACTACAAATCTTTAGAGTAGCGGGGGAATAAAACTAAAATTTGATGAGTGAGGAACTTCTGGACCAATTCATCCCCTAATATGACTACTATCACAGTCAGATAGTGTTTAAATGATGCGAGACCAATTAGCCGGATCTGAAGTACTGTAGCCTGCCTAATCTAGTAGCTGGCCATCAAGACTGTAGCTTTAATAGCTGGTATAATAAACAATATCTCAAATAATCTAACATCAACATTAAGATCACAGCTCTATTAATCTAATAGTCAGTCATTAAGACCGTAGCTCTAATAACCTAATTGTCGGATCTTTACTGCCATAGCTGAAATAATATAAAAGGATGTTAATAAAAAAGAACTCTGGTTCACTTTTATGGAAAGGTCGGATCAATGACACCATAGCCTGAGAAAGAAAAACAAGAATAAACTTGAGGAGAGACTGATGAGGTTTAGTGGAAAGGAACCAGTCTCATGAATGAAATGACTGGGGTCAGATTATTTATATATTGGCCCCCACTGAGGAGTCCGTATTCTCCCCTCTCTACTAGATGTGGCCCGGCCTGATTTGTATCTTGTTTATTTGGAAGAAACTAAAAGTTTTCCCAAGTCGGGAACGACATTTAGGTTTTGAGCAAATACAAATTTTCAGGACAACATTTATTTGTTACTGTTAGGGTTATCACATTCCAACTTCTGTTTTTGACTATGGAAGGAAGAGACCGAGCCATCAGTTTTTGATAATAATCATGTTTTGGCTTTTAGTGGCCTTTTAAACGTTTGGTGTTGACTTTGTTGATCTTTTCTCATAAAAGAAACATCATATGGTTTACCAGAAAAAAATCCGTGACACAGACTCTTCCTTACACTACAACAAACATCATCATCATATGCATATGTGATCACAATCGGATAAACGGTGTGGAAGACAAAGAACCTCAACCAACAAACAACATGAGTTTACAGGAGTTCATTTTTTGTAAAAAACACTTGGCCTCAATCACACTTCACCTAGCAACAGCATGAGTTGTTCTAATTGATTTCAACTCGGACACTCCAATATCATAGCTCTCAGTATCCATGGTGCTGTTTTATTAGCCAAGCTGCCACTTTTTGAAATATACGAGAAAGAGGATTCAGAGGAGAATAACGTATTGTCAAACTTAGTGAGTCATTGTTTGTTACCAGTTTGCTGATGCTGAGTGCAACGTAGGGCAGACTTTGCGGAATGGTTTGAAGCACTTCCTCCAGTCGTCTGATTTTCAAGATTTTTTTTCCAAAATATTACGTATTTATTAAAAACATGAATACGAAAAATCTATGGTTTCTCTTTTTTTTCTGGCAAAGTGCTCTTACTTCAGTAAAGAAAAAAGTATAAGAGGTTTAATGAACACATCAAGTTCTGCTTTTCAATTTCATTCAGCTGCAGTCTGTTGGCTCTGAACTAATGACTTGCTAAGAAACATTGTTTTGATTTCGTCAGTGAGCGTAACTCTACCAAATCATACGTAGAGATGACTATGATCAATGGATGATGGATGGAGTCTATGTCAATTGGTTCAGAAGGAAAGTAAAACCACATTCAGAAGTTACCAACAAATAGGTAGGGTGAAAAAGGTTATTGAAATCTTCCTACCACGGCCCTAAAACCACGTTGGAAGACAAAGGTAGCATCCAACTATCCACAATCATCAGTAAAATTCAAGAAAATCCTGGCAGGTATCCGTTTTTAAGGGAGGATACATGAGCACAAGCACCATCACACAGGTGGGGGCGAAATTTATACTGTTTTTGAAAATGAATATAAAATATATTGGTTGGATGTGTCTCAATTTTAATTTTGTTTCATTTATGGTATCAGACAATTGTTGAGTACTATTTATAGCCACAAATATACATCTATCTATCTACTAAACATTCCTTCCCACTTATAACTGCAGTCCCACATCACTTTTATACCTGTATTTTTGAGAATCATCATTGAATCAATCATGATCAGATTTTTTGGGAAAAATATAAGTAGATTTGAACATTTTGCAAAGTGATTTGAAAAAAAGAAGAACATCGGAAGAAAAACAAATTCAAGTCTACGATATTGAAACCAAAGCTCCCAATACTTTAGGTATACTGAGAAGCAGCATCCACGCACACAGTTGTGGCCAGACCCAGATAAATAATGTTTCTTGCTTCAAACCCTCCCACCATCCCTTCCCAAACTTGGATTTTGAAAGTACGACAACGAATTGTACAACAAAAAGTCCAACAGAAAAAGTGGAGTGGAGCATAATAAGCATGTTATAATACCACGTTATCAGTTGTTTGCAAGGTGGGAATATCATTAACAATTCTTCAGCTTTCCAACAGTAAAGTAATTTTTCTTCCAAGTCAACTAGTAGGTAGTGGAAGCAGTGTTTTCACTTTCGGGAAATAAACAAATTTTTGTCTAAAAAATCAAAATTTCCTTTAGCATTTTACTGTCTGTCTCACAGACTGTCTGTCTGTGTTTCCACAAATCCTTATAACAAGCTCAACTTCCACAGTTTCCATTCCATTCTGATAAAATTTCAGGGAATATGCAGGTTACACATAGATGGTCCCCTATCACTTTCATTGTTCCCAAATCAATACTACAATGTGCAAACGTAAATTCCATAAAGCATCATTTTTTCAGATCTCACTCACACTTAAGGGGTAGTTGGAAAGTTTGGAAGTTGGAATACCCCATATGATTTTCATAACGGTAGTATCATTAGTAGCAGCTGTACATGCACGAACATCAAATCATTTGTAACAAGCATGAATTCTACAGTTTTCATCTGATTAAGATAATAATGTCTGGAATTGAATGGTTCAAACTTTTACATTATTTAAAAATTCAATGTATACATTCATGCAACTGATAACAGGAAGCTATGAGCCACACCCAAATTGGCAGACGTTTTTTAATTAGCTAATTCAGAGAAAAATGAACTTATAATGTTAAAAACGTGGTTTTTTCCAAGAGATCGAGAGTTTTCAAGCAAAAAAGGCACTCCATGAACCAATGAATTGAGCTTGCAAATTTTGATTTTGAGGAGCAAAACTATGTTGAATTTGAACTTGAGAAATCGATGCTCCTCATAATGAATTCATGTTGATGCATTCATGTTGACATTCTACTATCAGTCAATCCAATAGCAATCACCATCCAAGAATATGTATTTTAAGGCCTCACATTCAATTTACACATTCAAAATTCAAGATGTACAATAATTTTCCTTGTTCATATTCACCTACAGTCCTTACTATTCTTTTATGCACAGCCAGTAAACAATAAGGAGGAACCCAAACCGTTTTGTACAATAACAAAGAAAACACATACTTTCCCTTCAATGATCTAAGCCACACCTTAACCAAAAGGGTCATAAGGGCAACGGCCATAAGCCTATTGTTTAATATTTGGTTCTGGCCTTCCATAGGCGTTTTGCGAAAAAAAAAACCCTATCGTCCCTCATATAAACACTCCTGATATTTGTATTGCGATGAGCACCAGGATGTGGGAGCACGCTGTTAGGCAAAAACCATTACAGCCAATTTTCGGCAAAAAGTTACTTCTCCTGGGCTTCTAAATCGAATATGATGGGAATATTCCCACGGCCTAACATGAGTTGACTTATTTTGGTCCTAGAACAAACACTAAAATGTTGAATGAAATTGGAAAGGGAAGAACCTTAGTCTCCACTAGTTAATATCTACAGTTTTGGGTGTAGAAAGGAATTGGCAGACATGCATGGTACCGAACTTGATCACTAGCTATGAAACGAAAAAAGCAAGCAAAATTTTGATTTTGGATAGATAACAAGAAAAAAAAATTTTTTTTTGTTCTTTTTGTTTTCTAAATTCTCTAGGTAGTGAGAAAGCAAAATCACGCCAATCATAGTGGTTGAGCGTTGTCATGTCAACAAGTCACCCAGATCAAATAAAACTGAGTGAGCAGGTGTTTGCCACTTACGTTTCATTGAAGAAACATATAGTAGAATTTATATAAACAGAATTCCATTAGAATATATAGAATTTTTTATCATAAAATAGTGATGCCATGATAAAATGATTCCATTCGTGAATTGAATAATTCGTAACAGCAATTTTAAGATGTTAATCTCTGCCAGATAAAAAGTGTGTGAACTAATAAAAACTCGGGTTTTTAATGGTTTCCTGCACATTTTTTACTGGTTGTGATGCATTTTTAGTACTGATTCACACCTCAAAGAATGCTCGATTGATTCAGTTTATTAATGAAACAAAGTCTCAAAATCTCAAAAATTAAAATAAGTAGATAGCATTATGGGTGGCGTTGGAGCACTTCCTGAACCACAATGGGGCTCCATGGTCAGCACCCTTTTAATGATAAGACAGTGTTAGATGAGGGTGGGGTTTACATTTCTCACCAAATTCCCCAGAGGTAGGAAAAAATAATGCCACATTACTTACTCATTCAAATATGCAGGATCGTTTCTGAATGAAATGCCACAGCCAAGTATGTCACCTTTGTGGCACCTAGGCCCAAAGTCTTCTCCAACCCCGCTTCCAATGAAGATTTTCCCATCATCTGCATGGTAAGCAATGGATCCTTTGTCCCATCCAGGATGTCGGTTTTTGGGGTAATCCTGAAAACCAATAAAAATTACTGCAATCCACTAATACTTTTTCCACTGTTTACTGAAAACGGCAAATGAAAATATGAGCTATCAGACAAACAATGGAGGCAAGAGGACCCCACAACATTGTCTTCAGCTATTAAAAAAATTTGGTGCCAAGCATCGCACAACTTTGCATACTTCGATATTTTACGCTTGCTAATATTATGGGTCCCATCAAGAATGAGCGACATTATTGTATTTATTGCGAGAATTTTGAAAGAAAATCTGAAAAAGGGTTTTAGCCAATAACTGATTCTAATATGTTTGCCAGCTATAAAGAGTGTTCGATAATGTTCGTGCCCCTGGAAGGTGTTACTCTTGTACATTTCATAAAAATCCTACAATTAAGAAAAAAAAGTGTTTACACCTAGCCTAATATTTGAAATGAGTATTTAAAGAGAACTTCAATGCCAAAATTTCAATTTATCATGTTAGGTCCCAAGGTATTTTGAATAGTAGTGACATAACATCCATAACGTTGACACCCAAGTACTGCCTAACCTCCAACAAGGCTCGGACGGGGATGGGAGATGGCTGGGACAAGCTCCTCATCCACTACTTTCAACTTGTGCAGGTAATCTGACCGATACTTAGTAATGTCCATGGCAGTAGAGGATGCGAGTCAGGCAGGCAAGCTTCTAATTGATGATATTCTCTGTGAATTGGCATTTACCTCTATTTGAGATGATGTTTCACTATTTTTTCCCCCCAAGACTAGTTAGGAACTACTCTGTACATGTAATTTACATGTTCATGTCAAATATACATGCAAAATAAATAAGAATACATGAAGTGCTTCGTTGAATTGATCATTGGAATGAAGCCTAAACAACACTAGGATATTCGGTCCCAAAATTGGAATACCAGCATGTGCTGCCAATCATTTTCAGCGCTGGGCTCAATTTTTATCCAACTATTCGTATGAAATGGAGTATGTTTCTTCTAATAAGAATATTGCAGATTGGCTGTCCAGGGCCCCTCTCCCTGGTCCCCCCCCCCCCCCACGAAATGGATCCTGACTTGACAATCAATTATGTTTTTGATAACATAGAGTTACCTGTACACTATAAGGATGTCCTAAAATATTCAAAACAGGATCCTCTCCTGATGAAAGCTATCAACTTCACCAAATGTGGGTGGCCTGATTCGGTGCCTAACGAGTTGGTTCCTTACCATCGATAAAAAAATGAAATGCACATCGAGAAAGACGTTTTAATGAGGGGTAATCGTTTAGTGATACCAACAAAATTGCGTCAGACGGTTTTGGAGCAGCTTCATGCTTCACACATGGGTGTAGTGAAATGCAAAGCATTAGCTAGATCTTACGTGTGGTGGCCCCAAATAGATCGTGACATTGAACAGCTGTTGTCTAGTTGCAAAAACTGTGCAAAAGCTAAGGACAACCCACCTAAATCAGAGTTAATTCCATGGGAATGGCCTATCAAACCATAGGTGCGTTTACATATCAACTATTTCGGGCCCACACATGGACATTACGTGTTAGTCATCAATGATAGTCATTAAAAGTGGGTAGAAGCTTTTCTCATAAAGTCAATGTCAGCTTCCACAACTATTAAATGTTTGCATGAAACTTTTTCCCAATTTGTTTTACCGGAGATTTTGGTCTCGGACAATTATCCTTCTTTTATTTCTGAAGAGTTTCAGGGTTTCCTAGCCAAGAGTGGCATCAAATTTAAGTCGGGTACTGTGTTCAGCATGAGCACAAACGGCGCTGCTGAGGATGCTGTTCGTACTTTGAAATGAGCCATTTATGCGGCTTAAGGGAAAGTTAACCATAATAATTCTTTCGATTTAGTTCTTCAGCGTTTTTTTGTTGGACTACCGCAATACAAAACACCTGACTACAAGTGTTTCTCCTACAAAAGCGATGCTAGGTCGCACAATACGAAGAACCTTCGATTTGATGAGGCCCCCACCACCGCTTCTCAAGTGTGTACACAGCAAGAAAAGCAAATAGTGACCCATGGTGGCGTGGAGCCCACAATTTTCCGGGTCGATGATCAGATTTGGGCTCGCCAATATCAAGCAGGGAGAGACAAGTGGGTACTTGGAGTTGTTAAAAAATTGTTAGGTCCAAGACGTGTGGAGGTGTTTATTCCAAAATTAGACACGACTTGGGTGAGACATCACCATCAGCTGAGAAAACGAATTAGTTCAGCTGTGAACACCAAACCCTTGATTTCTCCTTTAATTTCCTTTACTAATAATAGTAAATCAACTATCTTTTACCGCAATATTGGTGACAGGAGAAACAAACTTGAATCAGTTACAAAATTAAACTACTCCATCCTCCGCATCCATGAATGGTCAAAAAGATGGAGAATTAGATTAAATTACGCGAAGTCTTGTTGATTTCACAAATAAAAGAATCAACTATGTGCTAGCCTTCCTTGACAACAAGGCGATTCCGTATGCCAATGAGGCTAAATATCTTGGGATTACACTCAATGCCAAACTAAGGTGGAAATCACATGTTAAAAAGAAAAAGTCTGAACTAGTTATCAAATTCAGGAAAATGTACTGGCTTTTGGGAAGACACTCAAAACTGTCTATCTACAATAAGCTCATATCGTACAGGCAAGTCCTCAAACCTGTCTGGACATATGGTGCTCAACTGTGGGGGTGCACTGCACAAAGTAACTGCAACATTATTCAGCGCTTTCAGAATAATGTTCTGCATACCTGCGTAATTTACGCATACAGATAGTTCAGAAACTACAGATTACACTATGAGTTGAAAGTTGAATCTGTCAATGAGGTTATCCGCAAACAAGCCGTCAATCACCTTTGGAGGCTCAGAGATCATACTAACGAGGATATCGTCCAGCTCCTTGACACCGAAGATCTACTTAGAAGACTTGAAAGAATTAAACCTCATGAACTAAATGAAATAAAATGAACGTCAAGACTAGTGACTCAATTATCTGAACAATAAGTCTAAAGTGAATTATATTAGATTTTAAGAAAATGTATAATAATTTATCACATGAATATTGCTTATAAGTTGTTATTACTTGGCACAATAAAACTTGTCAAAAAAAAAACCTATCTTCAAGTTTTCCTTCTTTAGGGTTCTCACCTGCTACTAGGGGTTCTCCTTTTAGGGGATTTGGCAGTGAGCCTTCTATTGATTCGAATGTTCCTGATTTTACTCCTAAGGGTACTACCACTAGAGTAGGCCAAAGGGTGTAGCACGTTAAGAGATTGATAAATGAATACTGAATAAGTGATTTACAATGGTGAAATTATAGGAAGCTCATGAAATTTAAAATTGGAATCGTAGTGATTCTATATATGATTTTTTTAAATTAAATATTGTGAGAAGTTTTCCAGTGATTTTGCAATATTATTATTATTATTATCAAGTATAGCATTATTAGTAATTTTGATATATTAAGATATAAGCATATGTTACCTACATGATTTGAAATGTTGTTCGAAGACTGATTTATAACTTTTGATATACAATGATTGTATGTAATTTATATGATTGATAATTTCAAAAGAATGATGTATAATTTTTGGAAATTATCAGAGATATATATTTTGTTGGCATGATACACATTTGCAGAAGATTGAGTAAATAATATTATAATGCTATAAAATAGTATTTAAGTAGTATAAGTAAAGTATAATAGTAGTAGAGCCCGAAAAACGTGGTTTTCTTTTACACATTTTGTGATGCTACCCAGACAACAATTTTCAACCGATTTTCGTGATGATTATTTTTTTTATTCCAATTTTAGTCTAGTTTTGCAACGAACCTTGGGAATTTCGGATTTGCAGTAGAGGTGGGTGGTGGAGGGGATAATTACCGATTCTTTCATGCGCTGCCCAAGCTACAGATCTCGACTGATTTTCGTGATTCTTGTTTTGTTCCATTACGAATTCGATATAGTTTTGGAACGTGTGTGGAGTTTCAAATTTAATTATGGGAGGGGGTTAATGGAGGAGGTAATACTGATGAATTATGATTTTTCAACAATTATCGCACAATTATTATAAATCATGATGTTTAAACTAATCTCGTTAGATTTTCGTGTTTTTTTTCTTTTTGCAACTATGAATTTGGTCTGGTTTTGTAATGTATATCAGGAGTTTTAAATTTCATCATGGAAGAGGGTGAATGGAGGGGGTAATAGCAAACAATCATGATGAAAACTATTCGCGTCAGACTTTTGTGACCTTTTTTTGATCAATTATGAATTTTAGTTTTGGATATTATGGCAGGATTTTTCAAATTCCATGATGAGAATTTGCTGTCAGTGGAGGGGGTTAATGAGTGAGAGGTTAATTCCGAAAAGTCATGATATTTTTGTTTTTTCTCTTATTTTAACATTCAACACAATTAAATACAATCCAGTCATAGGGTCGTCCCTGTAATGCATGCATTACTTACCAACATTTTTTTAAATGTTATAACATTTCAACAGTGCATTCCGAACCAATAATATTAAGATTTCCCCAAACCCATTACAGTGGTTATTCAATCATAGTAGGCATATGTATGCAACATAGTAGGCACATGTATGTAACATAGTAGGCATATGTACGCAACATGTATTGCATATGTATGCAACAATAATGGAAGGTAGATAATGGCTGGACATTACTTGTAGAGCGATTTTTCACCATATAATGGAGGTCCATCACAGACCTCAGTGGGCCCAAATATCCAACAAACCAAACACCAACCATCATGTTTGGAAAGTGTGATCACAAACTGCCTTGCACTCATTTGTTCAAGTTCATTTGAAAACTACTATGAATCTAAATTATTCAAGTAAACATCACAGGTGTTTATTGGAATGCTAGGTAGTCGGAGGAAAAAGTACAGACACCTTTTTGCTGTTTTAAGCAAGCACTTTTGGGAAATACTGTGCCCTCTCACTGCAAAAAGAAGTCTGTATTTTTTCTTCCTACTACCCATCAATGCAGGAAACCTTGATGATGTGTATTAGGAGTCACCAAACGATCAAATTATTGCCTATAATAAATCCAGTATACATCAAACACGATGGCTTCACATGTCATCAATTATCTTCTTGTAGAGCAATAAGTCCAAGAAGCGGGGGTACATTGGGAGGTCAATAACTCTTCTAATTGCTAGGATAATGTTGATATAGTGTTGTTGGACATATGAATGACAAGTAGATTCAAGTAGTCATACGTTTCTACAAGGTAGAAGGATGAATTACCTTTTGAGTCAGTCCTATTGCAATATAGCAATTTTCACCGGGATCAATAATTTGTATTTCAAAATAATGGAATGTCGTATTCAAAGGATGTCTAGCCTGAGCGAATCCAACATCCAGGATTGTTAGTCCAAGGCCGATGTACTCAAGAACCTGGAAACATGGAACCAGAAACACAGTGTTGACCATGAAAACCTCAAAAAGTGTTTGGGGCAAGGTATGTTTTGTCCACTCATTTCTACATTAATTCACGTCTTACTACAAGAATGATATTAGAAATGAGAAGTTATGTAATCCCAATGTTCTTAGAAAATTATTGCTGATGACCCTTGGTTGTAAAATGAGAGAACGCCTGCCACCAAAAACAGAAAGTCTTCACTGGCAAGATTAATTGATTTATTGATGCCAAGTTACACAGGATATTTCCTAGAGTTGTTGAGGATGAGAGAGATCAGCTTCTCGTATTAGTTCATTATCTTAGCGTTTTCCCCTTTATTGGCCTCGACAGAGTTTAGATTTATATGTGGGGGTTGTTTAGTGTTACTATTTCCATTTGGCAGTTTGTATGTCTTGTAATTTTCTCTATATAAGTCTTTTTATTTATATCAGTGGTTAGGGGGACCCATCCTCTAATTTCTGTTGTATACTGGTTGTTGCTATACCTTTTAGCATGTTGTTGAAGGTAGGGGGGGGGGGTTAATTTTAGTTTTAAAATTAATAAAATAAGCAAGATATGGGAGCAAGCACTTATCATAATTTAATCCATATTGTATCATTATGTACCATCTTCCATCATTTTAAATAATGATAAGTGCTTTTATTAATCACAAGCTTTTAACCACATGTTAAAAGGTAGGTTCTCTCTTTCTCACCCTCAACAACTCTAGGATGTATTCCTCAAAGCCCACTACCCCACATACGTACAATTATTTGGTCATGAACTCAGCTATTTTAGGGTGGAATTCATAGACAAAGCCTGAGTGTGTGTGTTCACTCGCACTCACCTAAACGGAGGGTCACCCTCCACTCACCAGTTCGAATTCATAGTTGAGTGGGTTGGTTCACTCAGCAGTTAGGGGCACACACAGATTACATGAGTTTGACAGTGCACTCAGGGGACACTGAATTGTTTGTCTGTTGAAGTGCTGATAATTTGTTTATTATCTATTGATTTGTAGTATTGAATAGTATGATTATGAATAGTGACTTAAAAGAAGTGAGAAAATGAGAAAACAATGATTCGCCAGTTAGTTTTGAAGAACAGATGTGTATTTGAAAATAAGAAGAGTTATAGGTATAATGAGACTGTTGGAAGAAAAGAAGAAGTGAGGTTTTGGTAGAGCTTCAAGGAATCACATTTTCATGGAATTCTCATTGATTGTACATCCTGATCAATGGAAGGTCTCCTTCCACCAACTCATTACACAAACCAAGATGAATCGGAAAACCATGCTCTCCAAACTTGGTATGTAGGTATCGCATAAAATCAAAGAGTGACCAGCACTTTCAGCTGTGGTTGTTATAAATCCTTTCCATTTATTTTAGGCTCCTTCAGGTTCGTAGTTGTCCATGACTGTCTCTTTCCCAAATAGGAATAGTTCGCGAAATATTTCGTTGTTGATTGTATAACATTCAAATGGGATTTATTGGTCACATCAAACATGTACTTCACTACCGTTTAGGAACAGCCTACCTACTCTTATGTGTGCGTACTCTTATGAAGTTGTTGAATAAACTCCAAACTAAATAAACGATGTGTGCTCTACTATATTACCAGTACCTATAACTACGTGAAAATAATAATAAAAGTTATCAGTTGACGCACTTAAGTGACCTCCTGCTGTCACTCAGGATATTGCACCGTTGAGCTGAGGGTGACACTCACCTCAACGCCATTTTTTGTTTATGAATCCCGTTGAGTGTGCATTTGGGTTGCACACTCAGTGCGCCCTCAAATCACGTCTATGAATCGCGCTGAGTGCATGAATTCCCTTATCGATACACTTAGGGGCCCACTCAGACTCAATTCCCGTCTATGAATTCCGCCCTAATTCCCTTTCCTTCTGCTCAACCTTGAATCGAGTGGTATCTGGCTACCAAAACAACTCTAAGTTGTTTTCGTGCACTACAAAGTAAATGTAATCCAAGTGTAGAACATAAGAATGTGTACCTGTCCATTAGTGAATACAATATCATGCATTCTATTCCAGTCTTCTTCATTTGTGTCAACAGCCATCATAGAATCATCACGGGAGTCAATTGTTTCTACACTACAATCCAAATGGACGGATCGGTTTGACGATGATGCCATTCTAAATCTATAAATAAAAAACATGCAGAATGGAATCAATCGAAATCAAGAGGAAATCAATTATATAAAATAGAAACTAAATTACTTATAAAAAGATGATAATTGGCCACAATTTGGCACCTAATTCTGTTTAGAGGAACAGAAAGGGGAGGGGGGGATCTAGGACAGTCCTGTTGGTTAAGATCACCACCTGAGAAACTATCCTGTGTGTGTGTGTACCTGTGAAAGGAGTGACTCGTGTGAATTACATTTAAAAGCTAATTCTACTTCAGGAAATAATCATCAATATGGTCTTTCTCTGGAGCAATCATAAGGACGTCCAGGATGGAAACTGGACTGGAAGATACGGCTAGAATCGAGGCAAATTATTTTGAACTATTATGAAGTAATGTTTTAGTTTGTACAATTTTTTAAATCGAAGCTGTATGTATTTATTTTGAATCTCATGAAGTATGCGCCTTTATGTATGTAATTGTTTTCAATAAATATCCTGTAAATGCTCAACTTTGGTGATCATACGAGAACCGAAATATTGCCGTTGGCAAATCCTAGCTCGTAGGTCTAGTATACCTAGCTCTATCTCATACCTATGTATACAGCTGATAAAGTGGACACTAAAATCAATTCAAACTCCTTCTACTCGATCTCGAATTCAAGAGAATCATTGACATTGAAATACTGGCGGGACTTAAGCTTGATGAGAGAGTTCGGTTTTTTGCGTGTACAAGTAAAAATACGTGAAGAGCTAGCATCTGCAGTTGTGCTTCATGCACTAATGGGGAAAATCGAACGGGAAGAAAACCAAAACTCTCTGACGCAGTTTGGTGCATCTGGGAGCGCTCTGGCACCAACTAGATTTTCTGGCGATATTTACCCTCTACTCAGGATCCAATGTACTTATAAACTTCCATTCGTATACTCAGTATGATATTCATATATTCGTATCTTACCGGGTAAATCGAGTGCAATCTTGGCGTACAATGGTGCGTATTGTAGCACTCTGATTGTCTGGCACTATTTTTCACAACAAAGGAAACAATATACATTTCATTGTTGAAATTTTTAAGCACATACCCTTTTGGTAAAGTTAACACAATAGTGATACACTTTGGTGCGTCTGGCGTTAACTCGATCGTCTAGCACTACTTTTCCTTCTTTCAAGATGCAATATACTTTTTATTATTGCGACTTTCATCTGTACAATCAGTTCAGTGCCATTTTTAGCGCACTTTGGTCGTCCATCATGAGGCTAAGCGCCAGGTACAGACGCTCGATTAGTTGACAATAAGTAGAAACTATATTTTAAGATATTCAAACCTTTTATACCCTACCAGTCAAGTGTTTGGTTGCTGGCTCTCCGACTATCTGGCATACCATCCTTGAATAGTCTGTGTGAGAGTGCTTTGCTAGGTAAACAAGAACAATACTACTTCTTTTCCCACAACAGAACACCAGAGAACTGATGCCGATCTCTCATTCCGATTAAGTTAAACGTTCTAACCGTTTGTACAAAACAAGCGAAAGGAATCTATAACTACCACTAGAACTGACCCCTAAGCACTTCGGTCAGAACCTTAGTTTGAGAGGACCCAAGGTTTGAGAAGAAATATACAGAATCCCATCTATTGAGAACATGCATGTAGGAACCTAACAGCACAGCATCGTCCATCACACCTAGTTCTTTATATTATTGACAACTAAAACATTTGTCTTTTACGTCTAGTAAATGCACACATCACAACTGTACGTCATCTGGAAACTGGTTACTTATGGTGAATATTTAGTAATAAGGAATAAATATACTTACGTTTATTTGGAAACAACCAGTAGTAGAGAATTATTTCTGTTGACAAAGATGAGAGTTGGAATTTATGAACATTGTCCAGGCGAAGCTAAATTACTGGAAAGTTTCAAGCGGTTCACACTCAACGACCACCTTAGCTTCGTAGAATATTCAAATGTGTCACAGCAGTCAATACATCCGATGTGTTTGCATGATTCCATGATTTGATGCATTTCACACCTGTCTCATATTAAAACTCACTCATGACACAACTAGCGAATGTTTCAATCTCAAGCAAACCAATTTAGGAGAATAAGATCACTCACGAAGTAATGAATCGCACTAACTCAGATAAAGAGCTGAAGCAAAATTATCTTGAGTATGTAAACCTACATCACAATAAACGCATTAGGCTAGTCATAAAATGCTCTCCTCGTAACCCAAAACCGAAGCATTATATAAGTAGGTAGTTAACAGCAAAGGGAGTTCAACATCACCATTAATGAGTATATCTATCTAAACGATGATGGAAACATTATTGGTCGAAAATAAAAGAATGTAAGTGGCTTCATGTACACGATTGAAATTGCATTCATTTCAATAGATTATTAACCGCTGTTGATGTGATAAACGCTATCAATTGTTGTTGTGGTTGGTGTTATTCTTTACTTGTCTTGGCACTGATTTAGAAATGGATACTATTATGAATTACCGAAGAAGAGTACAATGGAGGTTAGCGTATGGAATGGCGTAGGTTGTTTGTCGGCCTTGCCGCCTGCAGCGCTACATCGCAGTTTTTCGATCTTGGCGTTCTCGTGGGGAAAAATTCCAAAACCACCAAACTGTAAAAAAAATAGTTCCTGATACCATTTTCTGGTGGAATCAATTTTATCTCATTCAAATTCTCAAACATGTTGCTTAGTTTCATTTCAATAACAGCTCCCATGGTCTCCATGGTTGCGATACTTACCTATGTATATTAACCATGTCCACTTTATTTGTGTTTACCTACAATGAACCTGTCAGTAGCATTCCAAGTTTAGTTTAGTGAGTATGGCAAATGAGCCCGAAGGCACAAGGGACAAGTTGTCCCTTGGTACGACAAGTAGTTACGTAGTTAATTTATTACTGATGATAAGTAAGTAGGTTCCTACCTACCTAATCACCGTGCAATAAATATACTACCTATACATACCTACCTACAATATACCTACTGTTTATACAGGTTGTCCCCCCCCCCCCCCCCCCCCCCTACTAAAATCGTTATTTATAGGTCAAAAATAAAATTTATTTTTTTCAAATTTATTAGGTAATATCTTTATTTTTTTTAAATTTTATTTAATTTTTTTTCCAGGATCACAAAAATGACAAAATTACGTATTGCACAAACATATGCTGTCGATATCAACTCCGTTTTTTTTTTATATGGGAACCCCCATTGTTCATTGCAAATTTGAATTTTACCTAAAATTTCATGAAGAAATGACTAATCACTCGATTTGTTTTAAAGCGCACAAACGGTCGCAATTTCGCTGTTAAAACACGCAATTTCCCTCCTAAAAGTGCCAAAATTACTGAAAAATACCTACTGAGTTTTTGAAAATATTCCATTGCCATATGAAATACATGATTTCGGGGTATATTTTTGTGCTGAACCTCGTAATGATGTTGATTTAATGAATTTATTGATATTTGCAACACCAAATTGGGAAAACACTGGAAAAACTGTATTCTAGTAGGTACGCTTTGTGCTATGTGGAAATGAGTGAGAAAAGTGCAATTCTCATCGATGTTTCGGTGTTTTCCCAAGATCCTGTTGCAAATATCAATAAATGAACGTCATTACGAGGTTCAGCATGAAAAAATACCCGAAAATCTTGTATTTCATGTGGCAATTGAATAGGTAGGTATCTACCTATCTTCAAAAACTCAGTAAGCCTACCTACCTATTCCACAATTTTTGCACTTTTAAGAGCAGAATTGCGCCCGTTTGTGCGCACTGAAAAACATCGAGTGATGGATCATTCCTTCATGAAATTTTACATATAATTGAAATCGGCAATGAAAAATGTGGGTTTCCATTTTATAAAAACGAAGTTGATGTCAATTGCGCACGATTGCGAGATTGCGCGATTTTCCAATTGTTGAGATTCCTACATTAAAAAAGCTGAAAAAAATGCTGCAAATTATTACACAAAGGTTTATTATTTCTGTATCATACAGACCTTCTACGTAGAAAACTGACCGTAATTATTTAGCCTCACTTATAGTATATTTACTAGGTATCGAAACTCGGGGCTTCGTGCTTCCAATATTTGGTTCACTCGTTCACTGCATTACAACTCCAGGACCCCATAACTTTACGCTTTATAGTAAAGTTGAGGAAAAAAATAATAATAACGGGCCGTCTAGGGACACCCGAAGGAAGGGAAGCTTTCTATCATAAAGCTTAGAATAGAATTATGAGTATTTTCATACTCATAAACAATCTCTTCTAATTGGAATTAATTTCATCACACACTCTCTCTCGCCTTCCCTCCCCTCCTCTCCCTTCCCTCCCCCCTCCCTCAACCTCCCTTCCCTCTCACTCCCACCGCCTCCCCCACACTCCCTCGCCCTCCTTCCCTCTCACTCCATCTCCCCTCCCGTCCCTTCCATCTCTTCCCTCCGCTTCCCCCACACTCCCTCGCCCTCCCTTCCCTCTCACTCCCTCCGCCTCGCCCTCCCTCTCACTCTCTCTCCCGCCCACCCTCTCCCACCCACAAGGCGTGCGTGCGTTCTTCAGTCTTACCACTCAAAGTCACGAAAAAGACACTTTTTCGCCCGTTTTTGGCCCATAGCATCTATGCGAGTAAAGCGATAAAAATTTTTTGCTACACGATCACATAGGCTTATTATTGAAAATAATAAACCAAAATATTCAAAGAAATTTGTTGATCCATGAGCGGGGGGGGGGGGGGGGGGGGGGGGTATACCTTGTAATATGGTTTGACACACTCAACGCCTCTTCCGAGGCAAATCGGGGCAAGGGTGGACACAGATCCTCCATTAAGAGAGAGGGGGGGTGCTCTGAAAAAGTCTCAGTTAGGTACAGTAGCCGTTAAGGTAATTTAACTCAAATTCCCACTGAACGCTATATTTAACCAACATTAACTTGAAAAAAAAAAAACAGTCAGGTGGAATATATAAATATAAAATAATTGAAGAATACAAAACAATATGTAGGTACATATAGTATATACATCATACAAATTAATGTAGGTAAGTACAGAGCATTTTTCAAAATAAAATTGAGGATTTTTTTTTTCTTTTTTTTTAAGAATTTAAGCCTTATCACCGGAAGGGTCATTAGTGGCAATCAAAAAGGGGGTGTCAAAAGAACACTGGAACGGGCACGATTCTAAGGGATCATCACCAAACGGATTGCCATCACAGACTCACGGGGGAGAAATAATAATAATAATAACCTGCAAAACAAGGCATCGCCGCACTCTGCCACAAAGGATACAGAGATGATGACCGCTTTGTAACCCCTACAGCGGATAAAAATATCCTAGACTAGATGATCCTTACAAATACATAAATATTATCGATAAATATTTATCGTTTCACAATTTTACAAAGAAGTTTGTAAAAGTTATATTCAAAAAGTCTGATATTGGTTTTTAAAAAAAAGCGTATTCCAAAAACCAAAATCGAGCTACCGGTGTAGGTTTTTGCTATGCAAAAAATCTGAAAAAATTCAGGGGTAATTTTTTTGACATTTTAAACCAAATTTCGGGTGGAGGTCATCAAAATTTCACCTTTCTCAAAATAGCGGGAACCCTATTGTACAAGTATGAAATCCGAGGATGTATGAGATAGGTAGGTACTCATACCATGTGTTGGGGGTTTTCGAGGGTTGGTCCGAATTTAGATGACTCCTTTACGCCAACGTTTCAAACAATTTATTGTTCATCCTCAGGGCTTAGGGAATTAAGTGTAGAAACAATCTCATATCACACATTAGTTGAGAATGAAGCTACCCAGAAATACAGTTGAGACATTGCTTGAATGCAGACGTTTTTTAAGTGATGAAAATGCAAAGTGAAGTGACAAAAATACTTGTTTTACTAACCCTGGAATGTCCCGGCTAAATTTCCAACACTTAACTCCCCGGTGGGGTGTGTCAAACCCCAACTTTGAAAAATGTTAGAAAATTCAAAAATAACTTACACTTGAATCAAATTTTATTTTTATTCTGTTATCATGGGTGTAAAGAAACAAGAAGTAGGTAGGTACCTAAACTCACGAAGAAAAAAGTAATAGTAAGAAAAAACCTCTCTGAAGAAAAAAATAATAGCAGAAAGGTACCTCATTGTAACAAAATTTCAATATAAAATTAGCACATTTTCATTTAAAAACAAAAATAAATAAATAAATAAAATCTACAAAACGATTTTCTGAGATTAGTTTGATACTACGTACAAAACCCAAGAACTAGAATGAAAAGGTAACATAAAATTGGCAAGCAATAGGATCAACATTCTCAACACTTTGAAGATCTATGATGTTCACAGAAGGAACTTCGAACTAGTTTCTCCAAAACTATCACTTTTGACGCTTCATCATCTGAGGCAATTTCTTATAACTTGACATTATCTTCCGTGTTTGAATTTTCTCAGCCAAAATATACATCTTCTTCCTCCAACTGTTCCAACATGGATCTAATGTCTTCAGGATCCGAAAACTTGCGTTTTCAGCCATTTCTAACGATGAGCCAATAACAAAACTGTGGGAACGCCCACAAAAATAACACTTGCTATAGCAGTTAACTCCCCGGTGGGGTTTGTCAAACCCCAGGCACAAGAAAGTACTACATTACACAGAAGTCTTAAACGTACTAAACTGTAAAAATGCTGAAGCCTTTAGGGAAGAAGTGGGGGGTGATATAGAAGGGGGCGAGAAGAGCCAGACGATCGGGATTCAACATGATAAACTGACTTCAAATCGCGATTGGTGTTTGACAAACCCCACAGGGCATTCCAGGGCTAATAATGTTTTACTAAATTTTTGTCACTTCACTTTGCATTTTCATCACTTAAAAAATGTCTGCATTCAAGCGATGTCTCAACTGTATTTCTGGGTAGCTTCATGCCCAACTAATGTGTGATATGGGATAGTGTTTCTATACTTAATTCCCTAAGCCCTGAGGATGAACAATAAATTGTTTGAAACGTTGGCGTAAAGGAGTCATCTGAATTCGGACCAACCCTCAAAAACCGCCAAAACATAGTTTAATTGGAAGTGGTCGAGATCGTCATACATTGGTACTCATACCTTCCGTTCTAAAGCTGCAGAAGAGCAAAGTAGGCAGGTAGTTGTTACCTATCTAGTATTCGTAATGGGCATGATCATAAAGCATCGCTGTCACCTTTACTTTGAAGTATGCACAACATGTCAACGTCCAGCGGCATCTATATAGAACAAACGGAGGAATTTTTATGGTAGGTTGGGTCCATGTAATTGTCTCACAGTGAGAGAAGGAGGCAGCTCGCTGTGATGGAAGCGGACACGGTCCACTGAGCCCTACGACCACCCTTATCTGGTTTTTGTCACTTGGCCATTCTCTACGCCCGCGGGTTTTTCACGTTGGTTCTCCAGCATCGCTCCCGGTAGAGGGGCATCACTAATCATTCCCTCCTCTCAACTCTGTCCATCTTACCTCTAGCTCTAGCATCTAGGTCTCTACTTTTCATCAGTTGTTTTATACTTTTGCTACCTTTACAAATGAAGTTAGTAGTTTAGTCGGCCGTAAGTACTTATGTCGTTGGAATTAGTCGGTATGCGGCCCAGGGAAAAAAATGAATTTATCTCATATTGTTTATTGAGCGACGTTTCGTCCTCTTACTGAGCACATCTTCAGGATTCTCATATGAGTCTTTGACTTATTTGACTGGGTGAACCACTGTTATTGTTACATATTTGACAAGTCCGTTATATTCGGATGATTATATTTTTCCTGGACACACCAAAATCCTGAAGATATCCTCAGTAAGAGGACGAAACGTCGCTCAATAAACAGCATGAAATAAATTCATTTTTTTCCCTGGGCCGCATCCCGACTAATTCCAACGACTCCACTTTACAAATGAAGAGTACAGAGGAAGATCGGGCTATCATGGTTTTTCCTAGTTTCGAGAAAAACGAATTTGAATGCTAAAAACTTAATAAAATTTGAAATTTTGAAATGATAATGTCAACGTACAGGTAAAAAGACCACACGGGAGAAGTGTAAACTCCTATGACGATTTGGACATTACTTTCCACTCTGTTGGGATGTTGGGAAAGTAAAAGTGGATAGGCTCCGCCCCTGGACCCTCGGTCACTTTCCGCCTTGAGCCTTCGGCTAAAATGCTAAAACATGGAACATGCTTTCTTCCCGCTAATTCGTAAATGTAAATAAATTTAAAACTACGACATAAATGTTTTAAAAATCGAAATTAGAACAGAGTACCTAAGTAGGTAATTTTCTGTTATGGTGCGCGTCTACGATTACTATAAGCAAGATTAACTTCTCAACCAAGTGACAACAAAACAAGCGGCATTGTTTACTACATCCATTTATAACATAAATAAATATAAAACTACGACATGAATAGAAGAACAAGTACGAAAGAAATGCGTGATAAATCGAGAGCTTTCCAACGAGTGGAGAACGATTTTCGTCCGGTGAAAAATAAAGAAGTTTCATTTCCCCAGCAACGGCTTGGTTGTCAAAACAGCTTGACTGAAAAAAACGTGACGGTAAAATCGTTTTCACACCCCGCTAAATTTTTCGACGCGGTGCGCCTACAGAAGTTTACACTTCAAAAGTAGTAAAAATGCCAAATTACGTCACGAAATTCATTTTATTGAAATATAACGGGGAAAAAAAGCCGAACATCACAAAAAACAGCGAAAGAACGGGATAACTCCCTTGACAGCGAGTGATTTCCTCACTTGTGGGTTAATTTTTAGAAATTCCTCCTGGCTTTCTCAGAACAGAATATTTTTGAATAAATCAAATCCCTGGAATGTTTGGAAGAGATCGAAATTTTTCTCGTGTAGGAATAGAATAGAAATAATTTATTGTTACCATACAACAAAAGGTATCTAACAAACGTCAACAGGAGACAAAAAAAAATTTTTTTTTTTTTTCATGAAAACAGGTAGTTGTCAATATTTCTCAACAATTCACTGGAGAACACCAGCTCCCACAAGAAACTTCATTCGTGCTGTTCGGTGCCAAGGCAATCAGCCTATCCTTTATTTCCCTCTGAAATACGGCAGGGCTCATCGACTTCAGAGCAGCCTGCAGATCATTCTTTATTCCCACAGAGTCTGGACTATATTTCTGAACTAGAGCCAGCCAGCAATGAACTTGATGGGAAGTAAAATTCTGATGGACAAAATGGCTTCTGAGCGCCAGATCTTTTTTTTTTTTTTTTTTTTTTTTTTTTGCGGATTCGGCGTCACAAAGTTGCTAGTAAATTCTGCATTATAGTTCTAACGATAGTAAATTAGCCAAAGGTAATCAACTCGAACTTTTACTTCTCTCAGCCGCCTTGTCATCATTGGAGCTTTAGGAATACACTTTGTGTCAAGAAAATCCGCCCAATCAAAATATATGATTTTGATCAGGCCAAAAAATTAATGAATAACACAGAACCAAACGATGAATATTGAATAGAGACAGCAACAGATCGGAAAAGTGGTAGAATGTGCAATATGAAACGCAGCTGAACTGCTGTGATTCAAAGACTGGATAATGAACTAACAAGGATGGGGGAAGTGGCAGCTCTAAGTTAGCCCGTTCATTCCCTAGTCCGCTCCCCTAAGCCTGTTCTTTCGCTGTATACGATATACTCACCCGCTGTTTTGAAGTATTTAGACTCGTTTATTCCCTATTTTGACCACACCACCGTGTTCGGCTTCCCCCGGTACATAAGGTAGGTACCATTCTCAACTCGTTTTTGACAAAAAATCGTTCTTCCTCTGTACTCTCTTAATACTAACTGCTTATAAACCCTATGGAAGAGCCTCTTCAATGAGCTTGAAATTAACGAGTAAATGCGATTGGCACTTGTGTACAGAGAAGGCACCTAGTGCAGTTTACAAATTAACCACCGATCAGTCAATAGGTAGTCCCCTTCAACTTGTTCAAGGCTGTGATCAAGTGCTTACTTGTTGAACATGAACTCCACCGTGTCATATCACGTTCCATCCATATTTAAATCATGTTCTAATATGTATTATTGACGTCATGCTTTTTTAAAATGTAATATTAAGTTTAGTATATCTTGTAGCCTTTTCAAAATTTTTATGTCAGCAGCCGAGGAATTTTATAATAGTACTCGAGCTAGCTTTTAGATAATATTTCCTACTGTGATAGAGTTGTTGAGAATTGTTTGTTAACTACTATTAGGTATTTATTTATTTTTTAATTTTTAAAGTTGAATGTTAGATTTCAGTTGTTAACTGTATGAAAATGTGTGAATGTAATTTAAATGAGTGTCTGGCGATGGAGGGATATTTTTAGAGAATTTTTGAAGAAAATTAAGCTATTGCTCTCGCCTCAAAATTTGTAGAATGTGAATTTTTGAAAAAATTTTATGCAGAAATCCGTTTCAGGCTATTCTAAATCATATTCTGAAGTTTAACGCATTTTTTTATGTATGTATGTATGTATATATGTATATATGTATATATGTATGTGTCATTCCAGACGATAACTGTCCGTAGAATTGTGCTTGAAACTTTAAACAAATTTTAAAATGTTAAGGACACAAAACGAAAGTTCAAGTTCGTTGGCCAGCATGATCGGATTACATCTTCGGGTTGAAATTTTCAAAAATGTAGTAAAAAATTTCAAAATAGCCTGTTTTTTTGCGATTTGTTGTGCGAAATAATATTTCCAGCATACTAACGTGTGGTGTATTCGGAATCAGCGTAAAATTTCCTATAAGAATATGTATCAAGTTTTCAAAAATTTCAAAGTTGAAAAATCAGTCCAAAATCGAAATAATGCCGTTCGCTAGTTTTGTAAAAATCGGTAATATTTGTTCGAAACAGGGACTACAGCTTGTCTGTCAATTTCTAGCTGTGGGATACTAGATTCGAATGCAACTGACTTTATATCACTCGTAATATAAAGCCTCATCATCGATTGGCTGTGGAAATACGTTTCTTTCATATGACGTCGGTATGTTATTTTATTTTATGTCAAGATTTGATGATGTCATGATAGTATACTGTTAAGATTTCAACTGCCTTCAATACTGACCACATTGGACATCGAAATCTATGAATATTTACTTAAATTTGTCTTTAAATCTACAAGATCAGTTTAATAAAATAAAGTATGAGTACCTCCTAATTATTTTTAATAATTAGATTCCATGTTTGTCTATCAAAATCATAAACTAAAATTTCTCTACATGATCAATAGCGACTGAAATGTCGAAGATTTCTTCAAAAATTCGCTCATGGGGTCATGCTGCATGACTGGACTTTTTCTCTCTGTCTCTATCCACTGGCTACATGGTATGTATTATATTTATAACCAATTTTTGACAATAAATTATCCTGCATCGATATGTTCTGACAAATATATTTTATCTGATTAGTGTATTTTTAGGACGTCCCTCTGAAGCTCGGTCATCAAGGCTTCGTTTATAAGACGAAATACAAAATTCTAAACTAACTGCTGTTGGTGGTAGGGATCACCATTTTTTTCAGCTTTTTTGATCCGAAAAATCAATGAAGGCCAATTTAATGAAGAGAATATTTTTAATGTCTTCGGATACATAGAGTGAGCGTTAACGTTAGTGTTTGTGGTAAACAAACTTTTTCAAAAGAAGATGATGTTGATAGTGGTCTAAATAATTTATAGCTACTTGAAAATAAAGTTGATATTTACAATCAAGTAGGAAGTATTGATGGAACAATAAAGTTCTATTTGTGTTTTAATGAGACAAATGAATGTTTTATTGGGACTCCAAATCTGTTTTACTCTAAATTTCTTTCATTGTGGTTCCTGATGTAAATCGAGACTCTAAGTTGGACATATTTTTTATGTTTTCATATTATTTTCGCTCTCAGAGTTTGTGCAATTTATTATTTTATAACTACCTACTAGGAAATCACTTGTAACCATAATCTATTTTTTTAATCATGTTACTGGGCGTTATGCCCGTGTGTAAGTAAATTAACAAATGAAATTGGAATCAATAAGCTTTGGAAAAAACATTTTTAGGTCGGCAATATCAATATATACAGGGTGAGTCTCTCGCAAATGCAAAAAACAATTGGGTAAAACTACATAAAAAATGGAGTAAAATGCCGCCAACTGCATATTTTTATCTCAATCCGTTCTCAAGATATGATTTTTTAAAGGTTTTTTTTCGGGAAAACCGTGTTTTTTTCCTTTTAAACTCAACTTTCTTCACTTTACTTCATTTAATTTTAATTTTTGACCACACTTTTGGAATCAGCACTAATTTTACTATAAGAATAGTGTACGTGGGTTTTTGAAAAGTACCATCCAAAGGCCCTCAACCTCAAACATTGACGATTTTGAAAAAATAATATTTCTGAAAATCTTTAAAACTTTACTACTCTTTTAAAAAGAATCCTGGAAACTGGCAAATCTCATGAAAACTGCTTCATCTAATATGCTTTCCAACGGTATTATCAATTTTACTTTTATTTTGTTATTTAGGGGAGAAAATAATGTTTTAATGTTAAAAAATGTGGGTTTTTCAATGAAATTGTTGGTTTTCTCGAAAGATGACCCTCCATGAACCAACGAGTATGGGATCGGTTTCTACGTATTTTTTCTCGCTGGATCGAATGGAAACTCTTGCAGATCTCTCAACTACGTTATAATCGAGTTTTACACTTTAATTAACTAGTTTTACCCCATAACACACATACATTTAATCGTAACAAACAAACTAAACATTTGCGATTTTAAGTGTAAAACTCGGTTATAACGGAGTTGGAGAGATCTACAAATGTTACCACTCGATGATAGAGCGTGAAAAAATACATAGAAACCGACCCCATACTCGTAGGTTCATGGAGGGTCATCTTTCGAGAAAACCAACGATTTCATTGAAAAACCCACATTTTTTAACATTAAAACATCATTTTCCCCACTAAATAACAAAATAAAAGTAAATTTGATTATACCGTTGGAAAGAGTATTAGACGAAGCAGCTTTCATGAGATTTGCCAGTTTCTAGGATTCTTTTTAAAAAAGAAGTAAAGTTTTAAAGATTTTCAGAAATATTATTTTTTCAAAATCGTCAATGTTTGAGCTGATGTGAGGGCCTTTGGATGGTACTTTTTAAGAACCCAAGTACACTATTCTTATAGTAAATTTAGTGCTGATTCCGAAAATGTGGTCAAAAATTAAAATTAAATGAAGTAAAGTGAAGAAAGTTGAGTTTAAAAGGAAAAAAACACGGTTTTCCTGAAAAAAACTTTAAAAAATCATATCTCGAGAACGGATTGAGATAAAAATATGCAGTTGGCGGCATTTTACTCCATTTTTGATGTAGTTTTACCCAAATTTTTTTTGCATTTGCGAGAGACTCACCCTGTATATTAATTGCTATGCAATTCTTAGGCCGACCCCCAATAATTTTTTATGTAACGTCCGTGACGAAATTGAAGATGATTTTCACGTACAACCGAGTAGTTGAGTAGTTGCTATAGATTGTGTCACAATTTCAGTGTTTTTCACGTACAACCCAGCCGTTGTTAGGGGAATGAAACTTCCGCAGTTTTCATCGCACAAAAATCGTTCGCCATTCGTTGGAAAGCGCTTGATTTATGTGATAAATGTTCACATTTCAAGCTACCTATTTCCCTCTCCTTACGTACCTGGCTACATTCCAAAACTAAGTTGATTCAGGCTAAGAATTGCATAGCAAATTATCCTCGTTTTCTACGCAGTAGAAAAGAGAAAAGATCCGGCGAGGCGCGAAGCGCCGAGTATAGATTAGGGGGGTCCAGGGGGGCGAAGCCCCCCGGCGAGGCGCTGAGCGCCGAGTATATATATATAGGTAGGTATATATATACATATATATATATATATTTTTTGTTGGAACGGGGCTTCATTCGCCAACAGGCTCCGAATGGAGTGTCCCTAGTATTATTTAAAATAAATTATACGCTACCTACTCTACATTTAAATCATTGCCTATACCACTACTTCCTTGATAATTTCTTACAAGCCTAATGAATTGTAAGATAACAATAGATTAGAAAACGTGAATTCGTAGACAATCCACTAATGCAACTACCGAACTCAAAATTAGACGGGTAGCCTTGGAATCTCGCTCACCTACTCCGATGTCTACAGCGGCGGGTCGGTGGAGACTCCTACGAGATTCTACCATCCGGATACGATTTTGTCAAAAAGCCTTTATATTGATGATAGTTGGTGATCGAAACGTCCACACAAAGATGGAGGTTGACTTTCGACTTGACGCTTCGATTCGTGGAATGTTGACTCTCGGGGGCTCCTTGACACTCCTGATATCCCAGTAGGTACACTCGCGCCTTGGCTTGCGGAGAAGATCCGTAAAGGCGCGGCTACACCGGGCGAGCCGAGCCGAGCCGAACCCAAGAATGCTTGCCCGGTGTGGACGCATTCACGAGCATTCGCAAACGTTCGGCTCGGCTCGCGGCCGTTCCCGCTTGGAGTCGGTACATCAAAAGGTTCGTTCTCAGTGCGCGTTCTAACAGTTCTCGAACTCATCAGAACTGGGACGGAAAATCTCGGGGAGTTCCGGAACTTGTGGAACTGCGTTCTGCACTGCGAACGATTTCAGAACTTGGAAGTGGAATAACCTGTGTTGTTTGTAACCTCACTCAACTCGTGTTACCTTCCTTTTTTTTACCTACCATTTTTAGTGCCCTCGTATATATTACTTGATGACTATAAATATTACTAAACTATTGCAATAAATAAAAAACCGGAAAAATCTGAAAAGCTGAAAAGCTCCCCAAAAAAAGCTAAAATTTCCAAATCTTTTTTGAGTCGCAGATTATTATTTAGAACTTATTTCGTTGCCATAAAATTGGTTATTAACTATTTCAAAGTGTTCTAATTTCGAAAGTATGTACCTAACATAACATAGGTACAAGATAATTTACGAAAATTCGCTCATACGATCATGCTGCATGACTGGAACTTTTTGTTTTTTTTTTTGCCAGACCTTGCCATAAGGACCGAAGTGATAATGGTAGAGGTTGCTGGCCTGATAACGGTGGGCTAACTCCTCCACGAGCCCACGGCTTATTCGAAAATGGTAATCGAACTCTTCGTCGTCAAACCATGGCACAATTTTCTAAAAAAAATGTGAGTTTCTTGGGTGCATACGAGATCCAACTACAACTTCGATCTCGTTTTCATCGTCTACAATCCACGGGAAACCATCATCGAAATTATCACTTTCTGAACTTGACGAGCTAATTGACATATTGAATTATTTAGAATAGTTAGCTAACGTATAGAGACTAGTTATAATCAATGAAGCTGAGATTAAGTTATTATGACCGATGAAGCTGAGACTTTAGTTATGATCGATGAAGAAGAAGAAAGTTGTTTGCTCCACGAGATCCGAAAAATTGTGAAATGCGCATGCGTTAACTACGTCCTTGCGTTCGAGTTCTCACAGTTCCGAAAAAAAACGGGAACTGTTAGAACCGTTCGGAATTGGGTTCGCAAAACACTGCGAACGCCGAACTCGGCGTTCTTGGCGTTCCGGAACTGGGCGTTCTGGCACTGCGAACGACAAAACTCTACTGCGCTTGCCCAGAACCGTTCTGAACTCACAGAACGCGCACTGAGAACGAAGCTAAAGGGTGCTCGCTCGGTGTGGACGCAATTGCGAACAGTGTTCTCAATTTGTAATGAAACAATTGATGATTTTGGAAGCTTTGAAGATAGTTTCACCCTGTTTATCATTCACGGTGATTAATTTTACTTATATAGACATATGTATCAATAGATAGGTACTGCGTCTGTCATCCACATAGCTTATGAGCTAATTACAATTACTAAACACAGCACAAAGCGATACATAATTTAAAGCGTCTTGTCGTATACAATTATCAGTGATTTTCTATGATGAAACGCCAAATTTGAACATTTTTTGGCTCACCGAATTTTTCAGTCCTCTAATTTTTTCTTGTGTAATAATTAATGATTTTAAAGGAATACACGTGATTTTTAAGCGCTTTGAAACAATTTATGCAAAAAAAAAAAAAAAAAAAAAATAAAGTTGTCCAACATTCCAGATAATGCTCTAGTATGCTCTAACTAAACTCCAGTATGCTCAAAGAAACGCCGGAAAACCCCAGTAAAATAAACGATGCCGCCGCCACAGCCGTTTTTGAAAAGACAGGAGCCATCGTTTCGACGGGCGTCTGCGGTAACACTGGCGAGCATCGGCGAACACGAATGCTCGTCCGGTGTGGACAGGTAGACGAACAAGTGTTCGCGAATGCTCGCGAACCCTGTTCGTCGATGCTCGGTTGGTGTGGACGCGCCTTAAAACACTTTTGTAACTTCATCGTGAAAATTTGTAGGAATGGCTTTTTTTGCTTGCTTGAAAAACTTGCTTGCTTGCTTGAGAAAAAGATGTTCCCACATGAACCTAACGGGGGGGGGTTAAACCTTAATTTTTAAAACAAAATTAGCAAAAGATGGTTTCAATTTGCTTAGTGAAAATCGTCTGCCATGTGTTCCTTGTATCCGTAACATGAATATGTTCCCTCTCTATTAATTTAAATAATCATGAAAGATTCCATAGTGGGTTCCTATGGTTAGAGAAAATGATAGATACAGTTAAGTGTAAGATATATATATATTATTTAATTACCTACCTCAACCAGAAGAGTCATTTGCGGCCAAGATTATTAAAGATGGTTGTTCAAAGGTTTCCAACGCTTGCGCGTCTTTTGCATAAAACGCATGAATTCATACGATTATGATGAAATACATATGGGGCGATCAAATCGGATTTTCCATTCCAGGCGTTCTGCATCGGCTTTTTGCTCCATAGTTGAGCGAAATCGGGGTGATTGGCAATGAGAAAATTCTGTTTGCGCAAGCGTAAAAGATACATGAGACGGGAGCAATGGAGTTTAATGGGGACCATCTACAGCTTAAACCCCTGAAAATTTCTTTGAAATCTGTTGAAAACTGTAAAAGTCAAGCGTAGTAGTTACTATTGATTCGATCGTGATGAAATGATATGGGATTATTAAATCATTGTTTGACTACTTTCCGAATTTGAGTGAGATCGGACGATTTGGCAATGAGAAAATGGATTTTACTTCGCGCATCCGCTTTGCGTATTATTTTTTGGTAAAGAAACACCGCCGTCTATAACTCAACCCGCGCATCCTTGAAATTTTTATTTGATCTCATGAAAACTGTAAAAATTGAGCTTGTTACTAGGGTATGGATATAGGTACAGACACAAAACTAGAGTTGTTCAGAATGTTCTAAAACACATGTTGCATGTAAAATTTTTTATTTTGGCGATGTTGGTTTATTATTTTTAATAATGAACCTTTGTAATCGACCAAAAACATTCTTAAACACCCCCCCCCCCTCCCCCCGAAATTTGATGGTTTACGTTTCAAGATGTGTAGAACCTAAAAATCGAAATAAAACTCGGCGCTCCGCGCCTCGCCAGGGGGCAAGCCCCCTGGACCCCCGGTTACCTCTATTTACATGCTTCGGACGAAATTATTGAAACACAGAATGTGTTTGCGTTGTCGCGCAACCAAGTGACAACCAAACAAGCGTCATTGTTTACTATTCATTTATAACATCAATTAATATAGTTATAGTATGAAACTACGAAAATTGCGTTGTCGCGCAACCAAATGACAACCAAACAAGCGTCATTGTTTACTATTCATTTATAACATCAATTTATATAGTTATAGTATGAAACTACGAAAAAAAAATACGAAATAAATTCGTGATAAATCAAGAGCTTTCCAACGAATGGTGAACGATTTCTGTGCGATTAAAATGGCGGAAATTCCATTTTCCTACCAACGGCTCGGTTGTACGTGAAAATCATCCGTCACACATTTCGTTCCCATCCCGCGTTCCATTTTCGGCTAGTTAGTCCATGGCTAAAACACATTCTGTGTTAAAATCCGTCCGTCCACCGTCCTCAACTTTTCTCCAAAATTAATTGACCAAGCTTAATGAAAATTGCTATAAAAAGGATAAATAGGTAATACAATAATGGAATTATCAACTAATTTCTGTAATTGGCGTGAGCCGTTCATAATAATAAATAAATATGGTTTACATTGAATTTATTCTAACGTTGCTAAATCGAGTTTCTTAACTACTAGCTGGTTCACCCGTGCGTTGCACAGGTTGACTTGAATATACGCAAGACCCCCCCCCCCCCCCCCCCCCCCCCTCACCCATCACATTTTTGGACACCCCTATGGATCTGATTAAAAAAATTCCTTACTTAAAGTACTTACTTATAAATTTACCTATTAGGGCCAAACTACTGAGATCAACACCCTCTCCACAAACACCCCCATATTTTAGATTAAAAATATTCTTGATAGGCAACCCAAAAGAACGTTCAGACTAATCCATTTTCATTGTTACGAACATCAGACCACCAGTTCGTTCGGTGATGACCAAATTATTCCTTTTAACCACCCCCTCCCTCCCTCCCCTTTTCTCCCTTACCACAATCACCTCACTATGGTTGAGACTAGACATTTTTTTAGTAGCCTGTGATTGGGGTTGACGTAATCCAAACATATTCGCCCAATCACATCCCCAGTTTGTTCAGTGATGTCAAAGATACCCCTTTCCAGACCCCCTTCCCTAAAAACACCCCTATGGGTCGGAATTGAAAATTTTTAAGTAGGCAAAGGTTTTTTAGTGTTATCCAAATATATTTTATCAATCAGGCCTTCAGTTTATTCAGTGATGTTCAAGATACCCCCATGCCACCCTTACCCATCCCTCAAAATACCCGTTATGGTTCAGATTTGAAAATTTCAAGCATTTTGTGATTCAAGTTAGAGTATTCGAAACATATTTAATCAATTAGGTCCGTAGTTTATTCAGTGATGTCTAAGATACCTCATTTCACCCCCCCCCCCCCCCCTCCCACCACCCTCCTCTAAGAAAACACCCCCTTTGGGTCAGATTTGAAAAATTTCAAGTAGCCTGTGATTTGAGTTAGTGTAATTCAAACATATTTTAGCAATCAGGTCCCCAGTTTATTCAGTGATGTCCATGATACCCCATCCCCCATCCCTCCCCAAAACTTGAAGTAGTCTGTGATTCAAGTAAGAGTATTTCAAACATTTCTTACCAGTCAGCTCCAGTTTATTTAGTGATGTCCAAGATAACCCCATCTCCCCCACCGCCAAAACCCTAATGGTCGGGTTTGAAAATTTCAAGTTCCTAGTTTGCGATTCAAGTTCGAGTAACCTGAACATATTTCAACCATCTCGTCTCAAGTTTATTTACTGATGTCCACGATACCCCCATTTCACTCCCCTCCTCTCCCAAAACACCCCCATGGGTTGTAAAATTTCAAGTAGCTTGTGGTTCAAGTTAGTTATCCAAACATATTCCCCCACTCAGATCCCCGGTTTGTTCAGTGATGACAAAGGTACCCCCCCCCCCCTCCCCTAAAACACCCCCTCTGGCTCAAATTTTAAAACCTTCAAATAGCCTATAATTCAAGTTGGACTGATGCAGTCATTTCCCACCACTCATATCAGTGTTCCAATGTCCCAGTAACCGTGAAAAGCGGACAAACATACGGACAGGCAGACAGACAGACAAAAATTGAGAAAATGGTACCAATCGTCTACAAATAGCATGGAACGGAAAAGAAACGCAAATTTCATGATTCTAATCAATGTACAAACAGACATAGTTACGATTTTATTAATATAGGTTGTCCGTGCGGATGCACCTATTAGTGAAGCATTGGTATTGTGGTACCTAGATGCTTAATTGCATCTAATAAATTGCTCCCAAGTCTACCTATAGGTAGCGGAAGCATTGTTTTCAATTTTGAGAGATGGAAAAGATTACGTCTCTAAAAAATCAAACGGTTGTTTTTTTTTTTTTTTTTTTTTTTACAGTGGTAAAATTTCCACTCTTTTACGTTTTAAACTATTCTTCCTCTGTGTGTGTGTGTGTGTATGTGTGTCTGTGTCTGTCGTGTATCCACGAATCCTTGTAAAAGCTTATTGTCCACAATATTCAACCGATTTTTATAGCATGTTCACGGAATGTGCGGGTTGGGGTCTAGATGGCCCTCTATCAGTTTCGTTGTTCCCAAATCAATAACTTCACTCAGCGCATGCGCAAACTTAAATTCCATCAAGTATAATTTTCTCACAGCCCCGTCGTCCGATCTAACGCGAATTTGGAGGATCGGTGAGGGAGATTAATTTGAGAATTCCCTAGTAATTTCAACATAATCCTATCATTATTAGCTACTGCGCATGCGCGAATGTGTATCCCTTCTAACGAACCTAATTTCAACAGTTTTCGTCCGTTTTTGATGAAAATTTCAGGGAATGTACGGGCTAGGCTGAAAATGGTCCTCTATTAATTTCACACTTTTCAAATCATTACTTCATTCTGCGCATGTGCAAATGTAAATTACTTCAAGCATAATTTTCTTCACTTCTTGTCCTCCAATCTCGCTCAAGTTTGGTGCATAGTTGGGGAACAGTGGTTTAATTATTCCATATTAATTTCAACATTATTGCATCATTAGTAGCTCCTGCGCATGCGAGAAAGTGTAATCCCAGAAACAAGTTAAATTTCTAGTTTTTATCAGATTTTGATTACATTTTTTTGGGAATGTGCGGGTTGGGCTATCGATTGTCCCCTCCGAATTTCATTTTTCTCAAATTATAACTCCTTTCTCCTTATGCGCTAACGTAATTTCCTTCAAGCATCATTTTCCCGTTTTCTAAATGACCGATTTCGAAGTTCTACGTTACCTACATCTTGATTGACTATATTCCGATATAGAGTTTATATGATTATTAAAACCACTTCAATGATCAATAAATTTATGTTATTTTCAATTTGTAGATACCTACTTACTTAAATATGACACTAAAAAATATGAAGACTTAAATATGAAGGTGGGCTTCACCATATTAGCGTGTACCAACTGTACCATGTTAGGGCTCTACCACCTTATGTCTCGGATCATTCTCAGGTTATAGAAATGTAGATGTGTAACTCCTGCATCGTGCGTTGAGATCTCCAGCAGCATCCGATCTTCCCCTCGAACATGGACCAGACTGCCAATGCGCATGTGACTATTCAACTCACCCTCCATCGTCATTGCAATATGCGAACCCCGATGCGGCGGCTAGTGAGGGGGTGGGACTTGTTTTAAGACGTCTCTCAGTAGCGAGGACAGCCTTCTATTTTTGATCCGGGTGGGATGGTGAAAATTTTCAACCGTGAGAACAATGAGCAACATGGAACTCCGCGTTGTGACGATCCGCTTCTGAACTCCCTGAAAAAAATCGGTAAAACAAACCCATAGAAACAGTAGGATTTCGGTGTTTGGAGACCACGTGCGTGTAAGAAAGCAATTATGATAGAAAGGACCTGCGGCAAACAGTATTTGAGTTGAAAGAGGTGGTGGAAAAACAACAAAATCATGTCCACGATCTTGTCATGGTGGGTAGTACTGAGATGGGAAATTGCCAGGGATCTACTTGAGTTGAGCATCTCAGCAGGAGGGTTCTACAGGGTGTTACACCTAACTGACTGACACCGGCTAGGAGTCAATTCTACTACTAGTTTCTGACAAAAAGTGCGTCTTAGACTTTTTTTATTTTTAGAGGCTTCGTTTCCGAATTATTTTACTTTTAAGAGTTTTTTCGTGTTTTCGACCTTAGTCACAAAAACGGCTCTAACTCCCCAATTTTTAGAGTTTTCTCAAATCTGAGGATACCGTTGGAAATAACGTTAAATTTTATATTTCCCTGATGGAAAACAAAAATTTTTTGAATAGGCAAAACGGGTGAACGATGAACTTAAAGATTTGTCAAATCTTGAAAATCTCCACTATTTTAAAACGCGTCCATGTGATCCAGCTTGTGAATGTTTGCCTGTAAGCCTAAAAGTTGCGCCAAAATCTCAGCTTTTCCAACGGTATAATCGATTTTTATTTTACTTTGTAAATTAGGGGAGAAAAGTATGTTTGTATGTTTAAAAATGTATATTTTTCTATGAAAGCGAGGGTTTTCGTGAAAAATGACCCTCTAAGATGATACAAGTTTGGGGTCGGTTTCTGCGTATTTTTTCACGCTGAATCGAATGGTAACACTCGCAGATCTCTCCAACTCCATTTCAACCGAGTTTTACACTTTAAATAACAAGTTTTACCCTTAAAAAACACATAAAATTGAGCATAACAAGTTAACTAAAAACTAGATTGTTCTTGCGCCAAAAAATCAACCTTTCCAAACGAATGGATGAGTTTGTTGGCCAACAGTTTTTGATTACATCAAATTGGTCAAACTTCAGAAAATATGCTCAACAAATCACTAAAAGTGACTAAAAACGTATAAAAAGCGTTTAATTTGTATTTTTAGCAGAATTTTAGTCAAAGGGTATTTATCAACGATGAACTAGAATATTAAAAAAATTATTCACAAAATTATGGTTAAAAATGTACTTTAACTTTATTAATATTTGCTAAAAAATCGATTTAAAAAAATCGAAAACTTGCTAAACATCCTAAATCTGTTTTGAATCGTTAAATACGATTTAGAACGAGTTTATTCGCTATCAAACTGGTGGATAACAATTTATTTGCACTCAAAGTGCTCAAATTTCAAACAAAGTAACATGATATAATGCGATAACCTACGAAAATTCGCTCATACGATCATGCTGTATGACTCTAACTTTTTGTTAGATTATTTTACTATTTTGCTCGAAGATTTATGATTCTCTGAGAAACCCTTATCAGTAATTTTAAATCGCGTATTGTTGGTGAGGGGATGGGAAGGGGGATACAGATATACCGTGATGTTCTCAACGAATTTGTAAAAGCAGTTCTGCTTGTATTCTCACTAAAGCCTTATACAACCAGTGACGGATTGATAGTATTTCGTGGGTGGGGGCTGTCCTCTACAGGGAGTACCCCCCCCCCCCCCCCCCACCGAGAAATTTTTTGAAAAAAGACCTTGAAAAACTAGCAGTTTTATTGGTTATAGACCCACATTACAGGTATGTAAAAATTAACATGAAAAACTTAATTATTTTTTGCACAAGTTTTAGCTTGGTTACCAAACATCCATGTACACACAAAAAATAAATAACAAATAAAATTTACTAAAAATAAAGTAATTATAGAGGTAAGTAATTTTTTGGCAAAATTATATCTAAAATAATTATATCTCAAAAGGCAGGGAATGGATCATAAAGCGCAGGAGAACTTCTGTCCTCGTGATGTAATATTATTTATAAAATATACACTTATATTGTAAACCCAGGATTAAATAATAATACACTCTTCATTTTTTCTATTTACTTTAGAAGTAAAAAACCATTTGATAAACACTCACGATGAAATTAAATGAATGATGTACATTTTTGATTAAAGATGAAAACACAAATAAAATATTACCTTGTTAAACATTTTTTGTCTATTACTGGTAAATGTAAAACAGTGAATAATTCACTTCAATCGAAAATACTGGTTGCAATCAGTTAAGAAAACACGATTCGTTTCTTTCTTCGTCGAAACAGTAGATAGGTTGATTATGTTAATACATAACACAGCCATAATAGACACACATAGCCATAATTAGCCATAGCCATAATTGGCTTTTGATTATGTATTGTTACTGCTACCAAAAGCGGTAATCGAGAGACAAATACAGTAGGTTCCTACCGTAACTTGTTGAATAACCTGATGAACACAAACTTTTCTCTATTAATTGAAACTGTATTCTTTACTTTCTGCCGTATGTTTTTAAAGAAGAAAGATGTTATCTTCCATGCTCGTTTCTTGATTGAGTTACACTCAAACACTAAAAAAAAACTTAAGTTCGCATTTAACACGGTTTGGTTTCTACTGCTCTTATACTCACAATAGGGCGACGATGGACGACAGCACGACACGGACTCAACATCACCTTTGCCAACCTGCTTTGATGATTTTTCCCTCAAGCACTTCTGGAAATCTCAGAGCTTACCGACGAAAATTCTGACACTACCCACGTAAATCTCCGATTGATACCCCGTGGCACCTACGCAGTTTTTAGGCCTACTAAAATTCAAACGAACAAATTAGTAAATTGGGCGTGGCAGATTAGTAAAACCGGTACCTATCATACCAGTTTCCCCACAGTATTAAGTTCCTTCATCTATACTCGTATTTTTGTCAACCTACAAGCGCGAAGTCGCGATTCTATTTTGACGTTCCCTCGCAAGAATTTTTTGCTTCTGCCTCTCAGGAAGGGGGGGGGGGCGACCGCCCCCCCCCCTTTAATCCGTCCCTGTATACAACCATATACAGGTGGTCCCAGTAATGCATGCATTACTTACCAATATGTTTCTTAAGTAAGTTAAGGTTAAAAATTCAAGTACAATCTCTTCCAACTCAAACGCGAAATTGTTTTCCGAATTCTTTACACAGGTTAATGCTTGAATTTACGGAAATTCACTCATATGTTCACGCTGCGCCTGAGTTCTGCTTGTATTCTCACTAAAGCCATATACAACCCATATACAGGTGGTCCCAGTAATGCATGCATTACTTACTAATATGTTTCTTAAGTAAGTTAAGGTGAAACTAAGCAAGTACAATCTCTTCCAACTCAAACGCAAAATTGTTTTTCGAATTCTTTACAAAGGAATTACGGAAATTCACTCATATGTTCATGCAGCGCGACCTGAACATTTTGCTTCCGAGTCTACCTAAAGGTAGCGGAAGCACTGTTTTCACTGTCGGGAGAACAAAAATGTTGGTCTCCAAAATCAAAATTTCCACTCGCATTTTACGTTTTAGGCCATTCTGAACAACTTTGGTTCCGTGTCTGTGTGTGTGTGTGTCGTGTGTCCACAAATCCTTGTAACAAGCTTATTTTCCAAAGTTTTCATTCGATTTAGATGAAGTTTTCAGGGGATGTGTGGGCTAGGGGGTAGACGGTCCCCTATCAGTTTCATCGTTCTTGACTCAATACCTCACTCCGCGCATGCGCAAACGTAAATTCTACCAAGCATAATTTTCTCACGCCCTAGTCGTCCGATCTCGCTCCAATTCGGATGATAGTTGGGGAATGACAATTTGATCATCTTATATCAATTTCAACATGATTGTATCAGTAATAGCTACTACGCATGCGCCTATGTGAAATCCTTGTATCGACTTTAATTTCCACTGTTTACATCCGATTTCGATGAGATTGTCAGAGAATGCAAGGGTTAGATGGTAAATGGTCCCCTATCAGCTTCATTGTTGCTAAATCAATTCTTCATTCTGCGCATGTGTTAACGTAAATTACATTATGCTCCATTTTTTCACACTCTAGTCGTTCGATTTCGGTGAAATTTGGATGATAGTTGGAAGAAAATGACTTGACTACCTCATATTATTATTGATTGTGTTATTTTTGCTCTTCAGGCAACCGCGTTTTATCAATGAAGGTGAAACGGAACGGGATCATTATTTTATTTGAGTGGCGACGTTGCCCCCGTTTCCGAAACAAAGTTAGTTGGGTTACCTACAGGCTGAGCCAGGTGGCGGGGAACAGGTGGGGCATCAGCTGGCCGCTCTGGCATATGTCGGGGAGCCGCCACTGCCCCAACTTCCCGCGCCTTCCTCCAACTCAGTCGCGAATTTACCGCGGACTCTCCCAACGCTGCGTCGCATCCTGTCGGGAGGAAGGGCGCCTCATTCTCTACATTTCCTAACCAGGGTTGCCAGCCTATTTCAAGTTTACAAGTGTACAAGTTGATAAGTACAGGTACTTGTAATGCACGGTAAACTAGTACAAGTGTTTCACCAAAACAAGTTACAAGTGTACAAGTTAACAAGTACAGGTACTTGTAATGTACGGTAAACTAGAACAAGTGTTTCACCAAAACAAAGGGAGGAAGGGCGCTTCATTCTCTACATTTCCTAATCAGGGTTGCCAGCCTATTTCAAGTTAACAAGTGTACAAGTTAATAAGTACAGGTACTTGTAATGCACGGTAAACTATAACAAGTGTTTCACCAAAACAAAGGGAGGAAGGGCGCCTCATTCTCTACATTTCCTAACCAGGGTTGCCAGGGGCCTATTTCATAAAATAACAAGTTACAAGTGTACAAGTACAGGTAGTTGTAATGCACGGTAAAATAGAACAAGTGTTTCACCAAAACAAAGGGAGGAAGGGCGCCTCATTCTCTACATTTCCTAACCAGGGTTGCCAGGGGCCTATTTCATAAAAGAACAAGTTACAAGTGTACAAGTTAACAAGTACAGGTACATGTAATGCACGATAAACTATAACAAGTGTTTCACCAAAACAAAGGGAGGAAGGGCGCCTCCTTGTCTACATTTCCTAACCAGGGTTGCCAGGGGCCTATTTCATAAAACAACAAGTTACTGTGTACATACTAACAAGTACAGGTACTTGTAATGTACGGTAAACTAGAACAAGTGTACTAGAACAAGGGCGTCTCATTCGGTACATTTCCTAACCAGGGTTGCCAGCCTATTTCAAGTTAACAAGTTTACAAGTTAATAAGTACAGGTACTTGTAATGCACGGTAAACTATAACAATTGTTTCACCAAAACAAAAGGAGGAAGGGCGCCTCATTCTCTACATTTCCTAACCAGGGTTGCCAGCCTATTACAAGTTAACAAGTGTACAAGTTAATAAGTACAGGTACTTGTAATGTACGGTAAAATAGAACAAGTGTTTCACCGACACAAATGGAGGAAGGGCGCTTCATTCTCTACATTTCCTAATCAGGGTTGCCAGCCTATTTCAAGTTAACAAGTGTACAAGTTAATAAGTACAGGTACTTGTAATGCACGGTAAACTAGTACAAGTGTTTCACCAAAACAAAGGGAGGAAGGGCGTCTCATTCGGTACATTTCCTAACCAGGGTTGCCAGCCTATTTCAAGTTAACAAGTTTACAAGTTAATAAGTACAGGTACTTGTAATGCACGGTAAACTAGTACAAGTGTTTCACCAAAACAAAGGGAGGAAGGGCGCCTCATTCTCTACATTTCCCAACCAGGATTGCCAGGGGCCTATTTCATAAAACAACAAGTTACAAGTGTACAAGTACAGGTACTTGTAATGTACGGTAAAATAGAACAAGTGTTTCACCGACACAAAGGGAGGAAGGGCGCTTCATTCTCTACATTTCCTAATCAGGGTTGCCAGCCTATTTCATAAAAGAACAAGTTACAAGTGTACAAGTTAACAAGTAGAGGTACGTGTAATGCACGGTGAACTAGAACAAGTGTTTCACCAAAACAAAGGGAGAAAGGGCACTTCATTCTCTACATTTCTCAACCAGGGTCGCCAGGGGCCTATTTCATAAAATCACAAGTTACAAGTGTACAAGTTAACAAGTACAGGTACGTGTAATGCACGGTAAACTAGAACAAGTGATTCACCAAAACAAGGGGAGGAAGGGCGTCTCATTCTGTTCATTTCCTAACCAGAGTTGCCACCCTATTTCAAGTTAACAAGTGTACAAGTTAATAAGTACAGGTACTTGTAATGCACGGTAAACTATCACAAGTGTTTCACCAAAACAAAGGGAGGAAGGGCGCCTCATTCTCTATATTTCCTAACCAGGGTTGCCAGGGGCCTATTTCATAAAAGAACAAGTTACAAGTGTACAAGTTAACAAGTACAGGTACATGTAATGCACGATAAACTATAACAAGTGTTTCACCAAAACAAAGGGAGGAAGGGCGCCTCCTTGTCTACATTTCCTAACCAGGGTTGCCAGGGGCCTATTTCATAAAAGAACAAGTTACAAGTGTACAAGTTAACAAGTACAGGTACATGTAATGCACGGTAAACTATAACAAGTGTTTCACCAAAACAAAGGGAGGAAGGGCGCCTCATTCTCTACATTTCCTAACCAGGGTTGCCAGGGGCCTATTTCATAAAAGAACAAGTTACAAGTGTACAAGTTAACAAGTACAGGTACTTGTAATGCACGGTAAACTATAACAAGTGATTCACCAAAACAAAGGGATGAAGGGCGCCTCATTCTCTACATTTCCCAAACAGGATTGCCAGCCTATTTCAAGTTAACAAGTGTACAAGTTAATAAGTACAGGTACTTGTAATGCACGGTAAACTAGAACAAGTGTTTCACCGCAACAAAGGGTGGAAGGGCGCCTCATTCTCTACATTTCCTAATCAGGGTTGCCAGGGGCATCTTTCATAAAAGAACAAGTTACAAGTGTACAAGTTAACAAGTACAGGTACTTGTAATGCACGGTAAACTATAACAAGTGTTTCACCAAAACAAAGGGAGGAAGGGCGCCTCATTCTCTACATTTCCTAACCAGGGTTGCCAGGGGCCTATTTCATAAAAAACAAGTTACAAGTGTACAAGTGTACAAGTACAGGTACTTGTAATGCACGGTAAACTATAACAAGTGTTTCACCAAAACAAAGGGAGGAAGGGCGCCTCATTCTCTACATTTCCTAACCAGGGTTGCCAGGGGCCTATTTCATAAAAGAACAAGTTACAAGTGTACAAGTTAACAAGTACAAGTACTTGTAATACACGGTAAACTATAACAAGTGTTTCACCAAAACAAAGGGAGGAAGGGCGCCTCCTTGTCTACATTTCCTAACCAGGGTTGCCAGGGGCCTATTTCATAAAATATCAAGTTACAAGTGTACAAGTACAGGTACTTGTAATGTACGGTAAAATAGAACAAGTGTTTCACCGAAACAAAGGGAGGAAGGGCGCTTCATTCTCTACATTTCCTAATCAGGGTTGCCAGCCTATTTCATAAAACAACAAGTTACAAGTGTACAAGTTAACAAGTACAGGTACTTGTAATGTACGGCAAACTAGAACAAGTGATTCACCAAAACAAGGGGAGGAAGGGCGTCTCATTCTGTACATTTCCTAATCAGGGTTGCCAGCCTATTTCAAGTTAACAAGTGTACAAGTTAATAAGTACAGGTACTTGTAATGCACGGTAAACTAGAACAAGTGTTTCACCGCAACAAAGGGTGGAAGGGCGCCTCATTCTCTACATTTCCTAACCAGGGTTGCCAGGGGCCTATTTCATAAAAGAACAAGTTACAAGTGTACAAGTTAACAAGTACAGGTACATGTAATGCACGATAAACTATAACAAGTGTTTCACCAAAACAAAGGGAGGAAGGGCGCCTCCTTGTCTACATTTCCTAACCAGGGTTGCCAAGGATAAAAAAACAAGTTACAAGTGTACAAGTTAACAAGTACAGGTACTTGTAATGCACGGTAAACTATAACAAGTGTTTCACCAAAATAAAGGGAGGAAGGGCGCCTCATTCTCTACATTTCCTAATCAGGGTTGCCAGGGGCCTATTTCATAAAACAACAATTTACAAGTGTACAAGTTAACAAGTACAGGTACTTGTAATATACGGTAAACTAGAACAAGTGTTACACCAAAACAAAGGGAGGAAGGGCGCTTCATTCTCTACATTTCCTTACCAGGGTTGCCAGGTGCCTATTTCATAAAACAACAAGTTACAAGTGTACAAGTTAACAAGTACAGGTACTTGTAATGTACGGCAAACTAGAACAAGTGATTCACCAAAACAAGGGGAGGAAGGGCGTCTCATTCTGTACATTTCCTAACTAGGGTTGCCAGCCTATTTCAAGTTAACAAGTGTACAAGGTAATAAGTGCAGGTACTTGTAATGCACGGTAAACTATAACAAGTGTTTCACCAAAACAAAGGGAGGAAGGGCGTCTCATTCTGTACATTTCCTAACTAGGGTTGCCAGCCTATTTGATGTTAACAAGTGTACAAGTTAACAAGTACAGGTACTTGTAAGGCACGGTAAACTACAACAAGTGTTTCACCAAAACAAAAGGAGGAAGGGCGCTTCTTCTCTACATTTCCTAACCAGGGTTGCCAGGGGCCTATTTCATAAAACAGCAAGTTACAAGGTAATGGTTTTTGAGGGTTGAGAAATTCTTGAAGGCTCCTCAAATCATACAGTTTATTGCTGAGCGCTTTCGCCTCGTACTGGCCTCATCAGAGCTGCGATTGTTATAAATTTTTTTTTTTTTTTTTACACTTAGGTCTAGCTAGTCTTACAAGTATATTCGTATTTAGGTATTAGCAACAATATAACTAAATATAACTACTGCTTAATAGGACACAGTAGAGATATCTACCACCAGACAATGCGTGATCCAACCACCAGATTTTCACATATAATCCCCCTCCAACAAATTGACGAAACATATAAACTTGGAAGGTAAGAATACCAGTTTCAATACCTAACAACAAACATTACATAAACAGTCCTATTACTAAATACAACAAACATCCAAAAACAGGTATCTTCTAAGATGGTGATGAGGCCCAAAACGAAGGAATTAAGCACCTAACAACTAACTGCAAGGTAAATATGTACGCTAATACCTGGATACGAATGTACTTGTAAGACTAGCTAGACCTAAGTTTAAAAAAAAAAAAAAAAAACTTTGTAACAATTGCAGCTCTAATGAGGCCAGTACAAGGCGAAATTGCTCAGCAATAAACTGTATGATTTGAGAAGCCTTCAGGAATTTCTCAACCCTCAAAAACCATTTCCTTATACGAATAAGGCAACAACCCTTAACCAACAAGTTACAAGTGTACAAATTAACAAGTACAGGTACTAGTAATTCACGGTAAAATAGAACAAGTGTTTCACCAAAACAAAGAGTACAAGTGTAGAAAAGTCAAACGAGCCAGGATGAAGAGCAGGGGGAAGAACCTCTGGATGGCACCACTGCACCAACAGAAGGGGATGTTTTTGTTGCGGTGAAATACTCAAAGAAGAAGTATCCTGGAAGAAATCTATCCAAACCCGACCACAACGGCGAATCCAAAGATTCAGCCATGGAGAAAAAGGGGAAATTTTGGATTTGGCCCACCCCTCCAGACTTAGTTTGGTATAAAGAAAGCCAAATTTTAGGGCCGATAATAGCACCAAAGGAGATAGCTAATAGTTGATCTAAAATCTTGATTGATAGAATTGAGGTCATTTTTATCTATTAAGTTTTTATGTCTCCACATTTCTTTGAAGTTCATTTCATAATCTCTAGGTTTTCCAAGTCTTATAATACCCACTAAAAGTATTATATTCCAAGTTTTCTATTTCGTGGAAGTTTTGAATTCTATATTTTAAGTTTTATATTTTATATTGAAGTTCCTACTATGTAACGTTTTCTAGTTTTTTTTTTAAGACTGAGTAAAATGCTGCCTATGTGAAAGGAATTCGAGTGTCTTTGAGGTCTTTACCACATAGATGTATTTTTTACTTTTATAGTGATTTTTTTCAGTCAAATTTTTTATAAGAGTTGAAGATTTCTTGGGATATTTTTGTATGAATTGTTACGATTTTTTAAATAAAAATGAACAGAAAGTTGCTGTGCGTTGATTTTTTTATATTCACCTTGTTTTAAAAAATTGAAAAAACACTGAAAATTTCGTGGGATAAATTTTTTTTATGTTTCTCAGCAAAATGATCATGCTGATTAACAAGATTCAGACCACAGCAATGAGCCACACTACGTTTTTCATGTCATTCCAGGCTAAAATAAAAAGATGATTGCTCAAATTTGCACCTTTCCGGGGTAATGAATGTGCCACGAATAAATATTTCCCCCTCCATTCACCGAACAGATGGAATTTTTCCCTTAGACACAGTTGATAAGTGAGATGTGTAAGTATCTTGGGTAAAAATTTCAACGAGATACGACGAAAAATAAAATTCCGACACTCAAAAAACCAAAAAAGTGACACAAAATTGAATGAGTTTACGGTACACTTGTAGAAGCTAAGTTTACCAGTGTAGCTAGCAGAAAAGAAAAATGGCGTGTGGGGACAAACGAAATGAACAACGTCAAGTGGGATGCCGAAATTGAAGTTTTGTCAGCGAATCATAATATAAAAACGGTGTTAAGTACACGATAGCATGTTTTTCGTACATGACAAGGTGTAATGATCGAAAGACAGACAAGTGATAAACTGAAAAGTGGAGAAAGTGTGAAATTTCAACTTATTCTGATGGCTGGCATAATCCGATTTTTCTCCTTCATTCAGCGGAAATGATTAATCAGTTCATCATGTCATAATGCTGCTGGGTTAGGAATGTCATCTGTAATTCCGACATGATCTTCACACTTCACTTTGTTCTTCAATGATAGGGAGATCTATCAGGAAAAATTGCACAGGGTCACGCACCATTTGAATCTTTCAAGGATCTCGGAAGACATCCTAAATCTCTCGTTAAACTCAAAAATACCCACGAAATGAGCGTTTATTTGTGGCTGAAAAAATCTTTGGCCGCTTTTACGCTGAATGCTACTTTCTTGTCCTTATTATTCAGCAGAAGATGGTTCCCAAATATTAAACACCGACAAATTGTTAAATCACAATGCTGGAAAATGACAAGTTTATAGGTGAACGAACGTAGGTTAAAAATTGGCCATTTTTTACAACTGCAAACAGTGACTTGTTCACAATGAAGGGGAAACACTTGTTACTTGTCCAAATTCGCCTGTACACTTGTTAATTTTCACAGTGCATTGCAAGTCTACACTTGTACCTTTATAAAACGCTCGCACACTCATTTTTTTAGAAATTGTACATAAAATCGGCTTGTAACTTGTCACTTGTTGCTTTATGAAATAGGCTCCAGGTGTCCGGTTTTGGCCCGGACAGTCCGGTTTTTTAACAAGCTGTCCGGGCGAAAATCACTCTGAAAACCGAATGTCCGGTTTTCCTAGGAAGAGCGGCACATTTCCAGTTGTGGATCCTATCCTAGGTTGCTATTCTACGAACTCAGCCGTGACTTCTAGAGGACCTACCTACATCAACCTTCCAACCTACTTGTTTTAAGTTATCTTTTGGAAATCGACCATAGAAAGCTATCTAAACGTCCATTATCATAAACATTTGTACTCTTGTCACATTATTTCATACGAAGGAACTCTCCATCTATTCCGTTGGCCATTACTTGTGCATTCGCTCTTTCAGTTTTAGACGGAGGTGAATAATCTTGAATCTAGACCTAATACGTGTCGTGATTGTTGTAGCTAAAATTTCAAGTTATCGGCTATTTATTTATACGAACGTTTTCTGTCATTCTAGTAGGTATGTAACCTACATAAATATGATTTTATAAAAGTTCTTAAATACCATCGTACAGCCTGTGACACGGGTCTTCTTGAAAACTTATTTCATGTTCTATTTGAGTGTCCTATGTATAGGTCTAACCAATAGGTCTAACTGGATCAGAAAAAGATATATCTCGGACTTGGTGGGGGGTACCGAAAACTTGATAAATTTTGTATCAGTACCAAGTGAATTCGACATAAAAAGGCTATATTTCTTCTTAAGTGAAGTTTGCAAACTGAGAAATTTATTTTTGTTTGACTGAAGGATTAACTCGCATATATATACCTACTGGTACTGCCTTTGTTAACTGCTTTAATGTTTGTGAAATGATCTATGAAGTTCATTGTGTGTTTTATTTTATTGCTATTTCCAATATTTATAAGATAAAGAGAATAAGCTGAATTGATAGTGAACGTTATATTAATTTGTAATTTATAAAATTTTTGAAATTTCTACTAACGCTGTGATACTGAATACATTATCATTAATTGTGAGTAAATCATGTAACTGGACACCACGATCAATTTCTAAATTTCGTACTCTTATAGTTGATTTAACTGGGTATTGAAAACACTACGCTAATGATGTTTATACTACAACTGTTTCAATTATGTATTTTTTTGTAAAGCATACTCGAATGTAAGGAACATTCATGTTCAAATACATTAAATAAATAAATAAGACCAAAGAAGTTTTCATGCGATTCCAAATAGAACTTGTTCTCAATAATAATCTACTTTTCAAATAAAGATTTCATTGTTAAAGTTCTTTTTAAAGCATATAGGTACCTACTAATGACATTCAAGTGCATATTTCAGCATTAATTTATGCTTATTTTTTATTAAATGTTCTAGGTGGTAGTTATTAAACTTCTTTTAAGTAATATTCTAAAAAATATAAATTTAACCCCTTCAGAACCGATTTTTTTCTACTGGGCCAAAAAAATTAAAACTTGGCACATGACTTCCTACTAGTCCAAGGGTGACGAGGTTCAAATTTGGTCCACCCCTTCAAGAGTTATGCAATGTCCCCTATAGTGGACATTGGTTCTTGGTTGAGCTGCGTTTGACAACCACCAACCTCAGAAAAATTCGTGCAAGTCTCGGGAAGGTTCTGTGGTGGTGGTTTTCAACCTTCTACGCACTCAGGGTCATTGGGACACCATGAAATACACAGGAAAAAAAGAAGATTCGAGAAGGATTGATGTACATGGGTGCTGGAGCCCTAGAAAGTTCATGTCCACTATAGGGTGCGTTGGTTCTAAAGGGGTTAATTATCCTTTGCCAATTTTGTTTCCATTTTGCGTGTGCATTTTGCATTTTTTCTCTTTTCTCATGCTTGGGCTGTCCCACGCCCCCTGGATCAATTCCCTCTGGATTGTCCCTCTATTGAAGAAGCCTAGCTTCAAAAAGGCCAAGCTTCGCGCTTTTGCGAAAAATTCAACCATGACATTGCGCAACTATGCGCAGTCAACGTCAACTTTGTTTTTTCAAATAGGGACCTCCATTTTTAATTGCAGAATTATATTCTATGCAAAACGTCATGAAAAAAGTACCGGTCACTTGAATTTTTTAGCGCGCAAAAACGAGCGCTATCACTCGCAAATAGAGCACAAATAGTGAAATAATGAGTTTTTGAAGATATTCAATGTACAATATTATGACAGTTTTTTCAATGTTTTCCCGAATTGCTGATATGAATATCAATAAATGAACATCACTACGTGATTCAGTGATTCAGCGTGATTCAACATACCTACTTCATAATCATGTATCACACGAAGCAGTTGAATGTCTCCAAAAACTGGACCACGTCCTCCAGTTTTGCTCTCCATGTCCCAGTTTTCCAAAAAGCCGTCTCGGGACACGATATAGTCCCAGTTCTACAAAATCCACGAGAATAGAGAGGTTTTAAGAAGAGCGATTTTTAAAGTAACATTTTCTTCGACCAGTACATTTTTGGCCTTTAATTTGATATTATGTGAGAGTTATACATTATTCTCTCTTTAATTTTCTAAATTTCACACGAATATTGTAAAACTTGTGTGAATTTATTTGTCATTTAATTTGTTTTGTGTAAAATAAAACTTTTAAAAAATTGTTACGACTAACACCCCTCTACCGCCTACCTGGATTTTTTATTCTGTAGAGATTAGTTTTTCTACAACTTTCAAAGACGCATTTAAAAAAAATGTTTCAGCATTAAAAAAATAAAAAAATAAAAAAGATTGAAAATGGTTTCTTGATAACTAAATAACTCGAATTAATTTTGATCTGAAGTGTTTAAAATATTGAAATGCTACATTTAATGGTCGAGAATTCAGGATAATCTTCTTGACTAGTAAAAATTCGATATAAACGAGATTTTTTTGAGGTAGTGACCAAGCTAGTCTTGTGTTCCAATGTAGTTTTTTATTTTTCCATAATAGCGACGTTTCGGCCCTTGATACGAGTCCTATTCATGCTTATCTAGAGTATTGAAGAAACGTGGAGACGTTAGACATGGTTGGACTTCCAATCTTATTCCAATTGTTATTATATTGTTATTATATATGCTATTATGGACAAATAAAAAACTACATTGGAACACAAGACTAGCTTGGTCACTACCTCAAAATAATCTCTTTTTTTTATTTAATGGTCTATATACGAGTATATTCTATACATTTTTGTGGTATGAGAAAGACGTAAATTTATTAGTGAAAAAACACGTATAAAGCTACCAAAATTTTATAATTTTCCGGGGGAGGGCTCCGGACCCCCCTTGTCCTGGGGGTTTTTTGCCTATTCCTATTAGTGTCTCGGTTTCACTCGTGACAAATATGGCAAACCTAAGCGGGTCGGATGCAGACATCATTACGATTGATGCACGAAGTGTCAACTATTTCGCTTCTCGTGGGAAAAACAGGCTCATCCTTTTGCATTTCGAGGAGGAGACGCATCTTCTCAGCTCAAAGGTGCAGGAGACGTAGCTCCTCCCTTAGGTAGCGTAAGCTCGAAAAAGCGAAAAATAAATCAATACAATAAAATTGGTATTACTAACTCTCTTAGGAAGAGTTTTTCAGAAAAAAGGAACTTTGGTTGGACATCATTTGTAGAATCAAACCCAAGCCGGTGGAGCACCCTGTACATGCCTGTACAGGGATCTACCCGAAAGTTACTTCGGAAATAAAAGTCCTCCGATGAAGGTTTAGTTCCCGAGCCAACAACATCCCTGCTGGGATCTCCTGCCTCTAATGAGCTTCGCCTTACCCCCCCCCCCCTCCACTACCTCCATCTCTTACCACTTCCTTCCTTTCTTCTTTTTCTCTCTCTCCTTCTCTCTTTTTTTTCGCTGTAAATGTAAAAAGGATTGGGTCAGAAAGGGAAGGTTCTCTTTACACGTGGAAGGCCGCCTCCTAGGAGAAGGTCGATGAACCGAAATTACCAGCAATTCCTGCCGTTGGTTGAATGAAGACTGTCGTGGCCTGGACCCGCGGCTTCGGCCGGGAACCCACCGACCGATTTACCAATCCGACTCTGCATCGGCTTTGAGAATGAGAGGCACAAAGATCAATACCCGCGCAATCACTAGCACGAAGTGCTACATTTGTTAGATATTATCTCTAGTCATCACGCGATATCCTACTTAGCTTCTCAACAATTCGACATCATGAGTCATAGGCGCCCTTCCCCCTCTATTTTTACTTTGCTTTCATCTAATTGGCCCCTTAGCTCCTAATATCACATTAATTTAATAAGCATCGTTGTAGGTTGAATAACGACTGCAGATTTCAATCACCTTTTAGATCCATGAAGGTAAAACACTATTCAACCTAACCTTCAGAATATTGCCAGGTATCCAAACAGTATAAATCGATTCCATCAAAAGCACAATATTTGCTGAACTCAATCATCTGTTTCACGAATACCTGAGGAAGCATGCGTATCACTATCGTGAAGAAAATATTAGCGATTTGTTCCACAAAATTTGAGGTGGGAAAATTAGCTTTGCCCACTTATTCATTTTACATTGGTTTATCATTTTCATAATTGACCTTTTGAAATCGACTGAGAAAAAAAGTCCAGTCATGCAGCATGACCCTATGAGCGAATTTTTGAAGATGTTTCATGCAAATATTACCGATTTTTACAACTAGCGAACGGCATTATTTCGATTTTTGACTGATTTTTCAACTTTGAAATTTTTGAAAACTTGATATATATTCTTATAGGAAATTTTACGCTGATTCCGAATATACCGCATGTTAGTATGCTGAAAAAATTATTTCGCACAACAAATCGCAAAAAACAGGCTATTTTGAAATTTTTGACTACATTTTTGAAAATTTCAATCCGATCATGCTGGCCAACGAACTTGAACTTTCGTTTTGTGTCCTTAACATTTTAAAATTTGTTTGAAGTTTCTATCACAATTCTACGGACAGTTATCGTCTGGAATGACACATACATACATACATATATACATACATACATACATATTTTATACATACATTAAAAAAATGCGTTAAACTTCAAAATATGATTCAGAATAGCCTGAAACGGATTTCTGCATAAAATTTTTTCAAAAATTCACATTCTACAAATTTCGAGGCGAGAGCAATAGCTTAATTTTCTTCAAAAATTCGCTAAAAACAAATTGTATCCCAGTCTACCTCCTCCCTCAAGAAGAAAGAGAAAAAATCGGTATTAAAAAAAGTCCATTCAACGCACAGTACAGTGGGATGAAACAGGTAATGGGGTACTTTCATGAGTTGGAATTTCCCATTTTTAACCTCAGATTCGGATTCAACGAACTTGAAAACCCCGATGTAGCAATTTTCAGCTCAAAAGAGAGTTTATTTTGGCCAATAAACTGGTAGAATTACCGCGAGTGACGTACTTAGTAGCGGGGGCCGTGACGTCATCGCGCAAATGAATTTCAATTTACTATTATTGCAATTATAGTAACACTGTTATAATACTACGATAATGAACTATATTGCTGTATTGATGCCTATATTGACAGGAACTATATTACTTTGTTTCAATTTACTGGTCAGATACTCATCATATGCCACGTCTATTTGTTAGCGACTATGAAGAAATATATTTATATAAAAAAAATAAAAAAAAAAAAAACTGCCAAGTTGGGTGTGGCACATTGCTTCCTCGTGTACCTACCATGCATGTAGATCATTGAAAAGTTTTAAATGATCTTGAAAAATTCCATAGAGGAAAAAAGTAAATAAAGAAGTCGAATTGTCATAACTGATCAATTAAGAAACGAAAAAATGATACTCAATGCAATGTACGTTTGTGCAAGCTCAGAATGAACTGATGATTTGAAAACAATGAAATAGGTACGGGAACATCTTCAACCTAAACCGCACATTCGCTGACAATTTCATCAAAATGGGATGAAAACTGTGGAAATTAAAATCATTAGAAGTATTTCACATTGGCGCATGCGCAGTGGCTATTAACGATACAATCGTGTCGAAATTGATATGAAATAATGAAGTCATCTTCTTCTAACACTCATCCAAATTTAAGCGAAATCGAACGACTAGAGTGTGAAAAAATGGAGCATAATGGAATTTGCGTTTGCGCATGCGAAGAATGAAGTATTGATTTGGCAACAATGAATCTGAGATGGGACCATCTACAACGTAACCGGTGCATTCTCTGACAATTTCATCGATACCGGACGAAAACAGTGGAAATTAAGGTCGTTACAAGGATTTCACATAGGCGCATGCGCAGTCGCTATTAATCATACAATCATGTTGAAATTCATATAAGATGATTAAATAGTCATCTATCATCCGAATTTGAGCGAGATCGGACCACTAGGGCGTGAGAAAATTATGCTTAGTAGAACTTACGTTTGCGCATGCGCAGAGTGAGGAATTGATTCAAGAACGATGAAATTGATAGGGGACCGTCAACCCTCTAGCTCGCACATCTCCTGAAAATTTCATCCAAATCGGATGAAAACTGTGGAAAATAAGCTTGTTACAAGGATTTGCGGACACATGACAGACACACACTCACACAGACAGACAGACACGGAACCAAAGTTGTTCAGGATGGTCCAAAACGTAAAATTGCGAGTGGAAAGTTTGACTTTGGAGACCAAAAACTTTTTTCACCCGAAAGTGAAAACAATGCTTCCGCTATCTTTTTGGTAGACTCGGAAGCAATAATCAAATAGAAAACGTGTGAAATATATGAATGTACCTACATGAAAGGAAAACAAATCTTGTCGTAAATCATCTCACATCTAAATCGTAAATTATTTCACTTCAAGTTGAAACTATGAAACTACTACAACTATGAAACTATGAAAGTTATATGTATAATCAATATAAATTAAGTCAGTCAATCAATTCATTCAATTTCCATCTTATCAGTTATTTGGCGAATCGGCCAAAACGAACAAAAACAGGTAACCTTGGCCCTCTTTTCTTCCTAATATATTTAAATAGCCACTGTAATTTAACTCTTCCGAACACATCACTCCTCTCTTATGCAGATGACACTTGCCAGGTCATTTCCACCGAATCTTGAAAACTATACTCGTATATAGCATTTCCCAATTGAGTTAAACTTTTTCCATTTAGGTTTAGTCCTTTTCCATTTAGGTTTAGTCCTTTTCCATTTAGGTTTAGTCCTTTTTCATTTTGGTTTAAACCTTTTCCATTTAGGTTTAGACCTTTTCCATTTAGATTTAAACCTTTTCCATTTAGATTAAACCATTTCCACTTAGATTTAAACCTTTTCCATTTGGATTTAAACCTTTTCCATTTGGATTTAAACTCCATCAAAACGTCAGTAGTTAGCCCCATCATAGTAACTAAGTGCCTATCTACTAAAATTTCATCAGGCTAGAAGTAAAAAAAAGGAAACGGATGGTTTTAACTTAATTTATAACTTCCGTTCATGAGAAATTCTTGTGTTCAAAAAACATTTGTTCATTATTATATTATATTACATTTCTGTGCATAAAAAAACACTTGCATGATTTAATTTTCAAGCTGTGGCATAATAACGTCGGGTTAGAGGTAAAAGTACCGAAGAGGTAAATTCATATTGTGCAAAAATCAAATTAAAATTTCAAAAGTTAGTTTGGTAAATATGATTATTTTCTTAGGTTGGATACATAGTTTGATGATATTGATCACCAATAATAACAACAGTTAAATAATCATAATATTCTCCATTTGATTTTCCCACGTGTTGAATTTGTGACTTGGGTACTTTTACCTCTAACTCCACGATAATTTCCTGAGTTTAAATCCAAATGGAAAAGGTTTAAATCCAAATGGAAAAGGTTTAAATCTAAGTGGAAATGGTTTAATCTAAATGGAAAAGGTTTAAATCTAAATGGAAAAGGTCTAAACCTAAATGGAAAAGGTTTAAACCAAAATGAAAAAGGACTAAACCTAAATGGAAAAGGACTAAACCTAAATGGAAAAGGACTAAACCTAAATGGAAAAAGTTTAACTCAATTGGGAAATGCTATATGTTAATATATAATATTTTTGAATACGTGGGATGCTTCCCTACTATGATGACTTCTTTGGTATCTGAAGTTCTTGTTACGGCTCTGCTGGGCCTCTCTGATAGAGAACCAAATCGATGCGTTATATATAGATTACAGCAAAGCTTTTGATTGAATTAACCTTGGCACGATGCTGGGGAAGCTTCACTGGTTTGGTTTTTGTGACCAAGCGGTGGCTTTTTTCGCATCTTATCTCTCTGGTAGAGAGCTAGAAAATATGTCTTCTGGCGGGGAAGCGTGTCTAAGCCCTTCTGTGCGACATCGGGGTACCTCAGGGTTCAAATGTTGGGCCTTTGATATTCTCCATGTACATCATTGATGTTGCAAACACAGCAAAGTATTGCTTTATGCTGAGGACATGCAAATTTTTAAACGAATAGGCATAACGTGTCTGACCAGCTCGAGCTCCAGGAAGACCTTTACAGCGTGATTGGAGCATCAGGAATCAATCACCACTGAACCTGAAGAAACACCAGACCATAACCTTCACTCGCAAGAAATCTCCATGCAGTTTCAATACAACCCAGAATATATTATTATCGACCCAAACGCAGCAATCTGTCGTGGGATTATCAGGAATGGGGCCAAACAAATGATTCCTCCTCTTTCGCCTAGCTTTCGACAAATATGTTATCTTCTTCAGGGCCTATAATATATAGTACAACAGGTTAACCCTTGGAAAAACGGCTAACTCATAAAAGATAATAAATAAAGGTATAAACGCAAAAAAACTTCAGCAAGAAACACGTATACTATAGGTAAAATCAGCTATTATTATTATTATTCCATTTATTTATTTATCTATTTATTTATTTATTTTTATGGAAAAAAATACCCTGACTTTCCGGTTCCTTAAATAAGTACCTATCTATGAATCTAAAGTGCTGGTTTTCACATACTGTGTACATGTTATACATACACCACACACGCACATTTAGCAGTGTTGTAGCAGTTAGCATTGTAACAAGATTTTTTTTTTTTTCCGGTCGATTGTAATACTTTGCTTTGACCCTTCTGGTCGAGTAAGGAATGTAATAACTACCTATGAAATTGAATATTGTGCTTTATGGATCACGTGAATATGAAACGCAACAAACCTTTTATTACCTCCGCAAAGACCCATCCTCACCCTCTCAACAGTCCACACATTCCAACAATCCAAATATATGTGACTATTAATAAACTTCAGTGATTAAGTTAAGCACTCTGAAAACACGGGTAAGCTGATGTGCCACGTCCTTGTGGTAGACGCTTCAAGATATCAGCTCAATTTTTTAACAGAATCCGTGAGTTTTGCAATTCTCGTAACTTCTAGTATCTGAAATTGCAGCATTTGAAGGTCTTACCACCAACTACCAGGTAAGATATTGCCCGTGAAGACGCGCTTACATTGGTCACATAAACCAAAATGAGTAGGGTAAACCTGTACGCTTACATTCGAACGCTCATTAAAATTGACGTCATCATCCTGGAGCTGTTTTTTTCGCATAAAAACGCACGAAAATAACTGAGATATGGTTGATTTTAAGCTCCAAACCGGCCTATCCTGAAGCTTTTTTGCTTGGAAACGCACACACACAGTAAAATTACATGATGCCTGCTTTTTAGTTAGTAAAAAAGGAACAAAAAAAAAACCATGGTCGGGAGCTAAAAAATGCATTAATTTGGCGCGCACTGGTGGTGTGGCCGCCAGCAAACAGGAGTATAAAAATCTCAATACGATGGTAAAGGCTCTTTTGGCCAATTTGTGTGCGTTTCGTGCTTTTGGGGGGCATCCCCATTATAATCTATGATACATTGTAAACTTACCGTACACGTCGACTCGGTATGTTGCTGCCGCCTTCTCTCCGCTACTGCAACGCTTAATCGACTTAGGTAAGTATTTTAATCAGCTAAGTGTTACTCTAGTAAGTATTATATAAGGTTGGTATATGGGGCAGTACTTGTGAAATAATAGATGCTGTAATTTTTTAAAGATTTTATTGCATGAACCAATCAACTTAAATCCATGTACATTCAGGTTTAGATCTCTTTGCAGCATTAACAAAAGCTGATCCTTTGACATTCAGGACGTGCGGACATTCTTCATATTCGCGTGCATGCTCAATCCATGGGTCGTCGTTCATTACCCAATCTTGAATGCCTCCTTCGCAAGCGTAGCAGTAGACAAGGTCACCCTGCAGTTCGTTATAGTGAAATCCAGCATTGCAGAGGTCGTCAACTAGATGGTGAAGTACTTAAGGCCATCTTCTAAAAGTTGCACACCTCCCAGCAGCAGCCCCCACCTTACTCTGAGAATGAGAAGGTACATCCATTGCCTTGCTCATTTCCTCCGCAAAATTCGATACATTATTGGTTAATTCGGGGCTCTCAGCAAATAGGCAAACTGGGCTCCAGCGCTTGTGCACCTCCAATGGGACGTCAAAATCTCTCCATTTTCCGTGCACATTTCCACAGAAATTGCATTGCACCCTATCGCTGAATAGCGTGTAAAAAAAGCCCGCCTTAGCCAACTCAATACCCTGTGGTTTGTCAAGGGGCCAGTGCAGGAAACTTTCCAACCTGACTGACTCTATATGGTAGTCCATCGCTGATGGTGGTTCTACAAGCATTGAGACAGTGTAACTTTAAAGCCTACTTTTAAACTCTACAAGATCAAGGATGGGGGAGGGGGTCAAAAAGAGAAAATACGCGTTAAAAAATAGGAATTTTATTGAAACCAATGGAATTCGATAGTTCGATACACCACCAGTGCGCGCCAAATTAATGCATTTTTTAGCTCCCGACCAAAGTTTTTTGTTCCTTTTTTGCTAACTAAAAAGCAGGCATCATGTAATTTTACTTTGTATGTGCGTTTCCAAGGAAAAAAGCTTCAGGATAGGCCGGTTTGGAGCTTAAAATCAACCATATCTAAGTTATTTGCATACAATTTTATGCGAAAAAACAGTTCCAGTATGATGACGTCAATTTTAATGAGCGTTCGAATGTAAGTGTTCAGGTTTACCCTGCTAAAATGTTCCAGTAAACCGAACTCGCGTTAGAGTTAAGTATTGCTTCACGCGTATGGTCGTCTGCTAAACTTTGATTTATGATCAGATGGCTGCAGCTAAGATTCTTCTCGCAACTCGTTGTGTGTTCAGGTAAGTTATTCGGCGCCTGACCGCACTCAGCTGTCCGAAACGTCTCACCTGCCCTTTCGCGCTTATGGTAATCCGTATCATCCAAAGATTCATGGTTCTTCCATTGTCTAACCAACTAGACTTCCAAACAGAAATGAAATATTTTCCTAATTTTTAGCATTTTCAATAATGTTATTGAGATTTCTTTAAGAATTCTGAAACCAACCAGAATCTGACAAACTACCAGTTTCCAGTAGTTACATAAATGATTCATGGGAAACAATAAATGTACTACCAAAGCTAGTACGTCTAGCTTATACTTTATCATCGCAGTTCATCCCCGTTATCAATTATCGTATCAATTACGAGGGTGAATTCAAATTTGAATGAGTTCCACTGTGACAACCACAAAATGATTCTATACTTTTGCTTGAGTTTAGATTCCATCTTGATATTTTGGTCAACAACAGTACCTACTCTCTTCAGAAGATTGATAGTTTTAGTTATAGTGTCGTGAGGGGGTTACGTGTGTGTGTACTCGCTTCCAGCGATAGTTCTCCTTAGAATTGAGATGAAAATTCCGTTCTAACGCCAAAAAAATCAAGCTTCCCAAACGAAACGACGATTTCGTTGGGCAGCATTTTCTGAGTAAATTAAATTGGTAACATTTCTAAAAGTTCCATTCATGCAGCATGATCGTATGAGCGAATTTTCGTAAATTATCGTATTGTATAATGTTGAATTGTTTTGAAATTTGAGCTTTTTGAGTGCAAGGAAATCGTTAACCATTAATTTTATGGCAAAAAACGTATTCTAAATAATAACCTGCTATTCAAATAGAGGTTCTGAATTTTTAGCTTTTTTAGCAGGTTTTATCGATTTTTTAGCAAATTTTGATGCATTTTAAGTACATTTTTCTGCATAATTGTGTACATACATTTTTGGATGTTCTATTTTATAGTTAATAAACTTTATTTGAGCAGTATTCTACCAAAAAATATAAATTGAACGATTTTTAGCCGTTTTTAGCCATTTTTAGAGATTTTTTTAGTAAATTTTTCAAATTTGACCAATTTAATGTGCTCAAAAAGTGTTGTCCAACGAACTCATCCTTTCTTTTGAAATGCTTGATTTTTTGGCGAAAGAACGAAGTTTTTATCTCAATTCTATCGAGAGTTATCGTCTGGAATGACACATACATATATATATATATATACATATATATATATATACATATAAAAAAGCGTTAAAATCCAGGAATCATTTCAGAATGCCTCAAAACAGATTTCGATGAAGAAAATTTTTGAAAATTTTTATTTTAAAATTTTTGGAGCCATTGCAATAGCTTCATTTTCTAAGAAAATTCGCTAAAAACTCTGAAAAAAAAAAAAAAAAAAAAAAAAAAATCACTAAAATTAGCAAAAAAAAACGCGTAAAAATCGGTAAATTTATATTTTTTGTAGGATATTGTTCAAATGAAGTTTATTGACTATAAAATAGAATAATTAAAAAATTTATGTAAAAAAATTATGCTTTTGCTTATTGAAAAGCAACTTATTATTTAGAACGAGATTTCTGTCTTAAAATTGGTAGATTTAACAATTTATTTTCAATCTAAGTCCTCAATTTTCAAAACAATGTAACATAGTATAGTACGATAATTTACGAAAATTCGCTCACACGATCATGCTGCATGACTGGAAGTTTTTAGTCATGAGTTGTTCAAATAAAATGTAAATAGCAATTGTGGGGGGGCTAATGGCTTAACTGGTGATGAGGGGGTCTGTGAGAGGCTTTTCCAGTTTAACCCTCATCGACCCTTCCGTCAGCTAAGGCCGTCTATCCTCATTCTCACAAAGGCTCAAAGGGTGAGAGACGCCGGATCGCGTAGGTACAAGGAAACAAAAGGCGGCGGGAGGAGTTTTGACTTTTAGACGGAACTACCCCCCCGGCACCAACCCCTTTGGGAAGGTCATCAAATGTCAACTAGGGGTTGCATCCGAGGGTGCGCTTGCCATTTCCTCTCATTCTCTCCCACTGATAGGTGAGTCCGTTTCTTCTTCAATGCACGAATTTTGCCGACCCGCAACATAATTTATCATCACAAACAATTAAAATCCTAATTAATCTGTTACTAATAAATGTAATACTAATTATGATTTTCTGTCCATCATTCAGAATAATGAATTATTGACTTTTGTTCCCGTTATTTGCTATTTTAATGAGATGGACGCTTCTCTTCCATGGTTATTCTTTTGCTTCCTCCCCACCGAAGCTTTGTGTTCGTGTAAGAATTCGAAAAAAGTTTTGCCCCCAAAAATTGAAATTTCCACTATTTTTTGCGTTTCAGAGCTTGCTGATCAATTTTGGTTCCGTGTCTGTCTGTCTGATGAGTGTCAGTGGTTCATCTCTGTCACGTCAAAAACTCTACAAAGTTATAGTCCAATTTAGATCAATTTGGCAGACGTGAATTTGGCCTAGTATTCGAGCGGCAATGATATATATATTTATAGGACAAAATTTAGGAGCTAAACCACACAATTCCTGAAAATTTCAAAAAATGGTCCATTAGTCTCGGAGTTTCGCCTGTGTCAATAAATTTCAGTTTTGTGCATGCGCAGTAGTAATTACTCAACCAATCTTGATTTGATTCAAATGGTACATTTCTGGAACCAATATCCAACTATGTTTCGCTCAGAGAATGATATTGTTTTGCATTATACAAATTCTAAAATTCCAACTGGGAGGTTTGAGTAAATATTTGTATACTCAATATGTTTGAGGAAAAATGTATACAAATTATTGAACATACCTATAAATGTATACGCAAAAAGCTAGCGGTAATTTTGATTTTGGATAAGAAAATTTTGTTCGAGATCTCACTAGAACACAAAGCACGGTAGTGTGGAAGCAAAATATTAGAATATTTTATGGAATAGAATGAACGGGGACCGGCGATTCCTTCCCGACCTCCGAAAAGCATGGCGATTCCTTCCCCTTTAAGTGTTGGCGATTCCTTTCGGTTACTCAATTCCTTCCGCCGTGCAATCGGTGATTCCTTCCCTTTACTCAATTGCTTCCCGCCCAGGTAATAGTGGTTAGGTTTGAAGCAAAAATTAATTTTTTATCGGACTAAACCCCTCTTAATTGCACAATTAAGTACTTAAAACGCAAATAAAAGTATAACAATCACAAAGTATTAAAATCACTAAATAAAAAATCCGTCGTAAAGTTCACGTCTCAATTTCATTGCTCAAAAATCCCCCCAAATTTAAGGGCCAATTGGTAAGGGTCATCGTCAGGAGTTTGCCGAGCGATGAGTCACCGGATCTTTTTTTTTTCTGGCTCTTGGGAGTATTATGGTCGCTGTCATAGGTCTTAATGTAGTTTTCGGTTTGAAAAGCTATTAAACCATTTACGAAACTACAAATGTGGGGATGAGCGTTGTGCGTTTCATTCACCACTAGCAAGGAGTCATCTCTTTTGGGAGTGTGGATATTCATTGTAGGAAGAGTAGACAAAAACTCATCAATGGACTTCTGAAGGGTTGGAAGTTTCTTACATTTGGTCCTGAGAAACAGAACACAAGATTTCTTCAGAAACATTGACAAAATAACTACATAAATGCGATTTTTTAAATAAATAGATATCAAATATTATTAAATCCTCCTGACGGGCCTTATCACTTTGATATTGGAGGGGAAGGAATCGCCAAACCTCGGCTCACTGGCCGGCCTCACAACGGTAGGAATTGCCATTTCCCTCGGGTCGCAAGGTCCGAATTTCACTTTGACGGGAAGGAATCGCCGGTTCCCCAGAATGAAACACATTGTCTAATGGGAATACTTCATATAAATAATAATTTAGGATTTCTGTATTGGATATAGTATTTTATAGAATTTCTACACAGATCACTAGTCTATAATTATTGAACGTTACCTATGTTATTATCTAAATATCAATACATTGACGTAAGCACGTCTACCTTTGAGGAAATTTATATAATTAAATACAACGCATACACTTTACTAGTCCCTTTATAGATAACAATAGCTGGAATTGGAATTATATCAGCTGATATCATATAAGACGGGTGTTACTACGAGTATGATCATTTCAGTACTCATTCGGTTACGTCAAAAAATGGAAGTTTGTGACAAAACGTTATCTTTTTCACTAAAAATAAAGTTACAATGTTAAATCGATTTCGACGGTTAGGCCATCATCAGTAACAAACAATAACTGAACACACATTAGAAAGGATACAGCTTATATAGTTATAGGTAAAGGGAGATTAAATCCCATTGGTCGTGAGAAAGGAAAGGGGGCAGGAGGCACAAACAATTAAGTGCAAGCAAAGTGAAGAGGGATTATAGCTAATGAAGTGAAAGGAGGGGAAGAATCACTGGTTCCAACAGTTTGAAGGGATAATTCCAAGCTTCATAGAAATGGAACTATCAATGGGGAAATATAGTAAGGGATATCCTCATTTAAACATTTACCATATCTGTCACTTTTGATCATTTCGAATTTCCAAATACATTCAACATACCTCCCTTTGGGCAAAAACGAAAAAATTCTACAAACTGTCTGTCTGTCAAATCAAAATTGTAATTATGATTGGATTCCTGAAGAGGTTTTGCAAATGTAGATCTACCCTTATTTTCCCTGAAATCCTCCTGATGCACTTCTATTATTTCCCTGAATGTCCTACCAGTTTCACCACAATATTCGTAGCCGCAAGAAATTTTAGTTTATAAACCCCACTTTTATCCTGAACATTAATTTTGTTTTTAACGGAACCTAGTAATGCTCTAAGACTATTTTTAGTTTTAAAACCCACTTTGTAACCCCTCGATGATAGAATTTTGCCGATTTCATCAGAAATTTTCCCATAATAAGGTATACTTATCCATTGTTTTTCTTCTGAAGTTATATCTTCCCTAACCAGATTGGAAACTTTATCTCTACTCTTTCTCCGAAGAACCTTATTCAATATGGTATCTACGAGATCTCCTCCGTAGCCATTACTAGCCGCTATGCTTTTGATAATGGATTTTTCTTTAGTTAAATTTCGTTCACTCATAGGAATAGGTAGTGCTCGGTTGATCATACTATGGAAAGCTGCATGATTATGGACTAAAGGGTGATTTGAAGTACTGTGGATCGTTAAACCGCTATATGTATCTTTTCTATAAATTGAAAAATCATGCTTCTCATTTACCAAAGAGATGGACAGATCAAGAAAATTTAGTTTATTCAGCGAAATTCAAGGGTGAATCTGATAAAAGGATATAATTTATTGATTTTTTCTTGAAAAGAATTTAGTTGTCTTTCTGTGACCTTCCATAGAATGATAATATCATCGACATTTCTATACCAATAGAGAAGATTATTTGTGTAACACGTTGTAAATATTTGTACCTCAAGATAATCCATGTATATATCTGCAAGCAGAGGAGATAACGGAGAGCCCATAGCAACCCCTGGCTATGTATAACATTGTACCTCATATAAAAAGTAATTTTGATCTATACAGACAGAATCAAATTAAACAATTCATCTTTTTCGAAAATATTAAGTTAAGAGCCGTGAATCAGCCTGCATAGCACATCTTTGCAGCTAGCTACATCGATATTGGTGAACAGACAAACTACGTCAAAAGATGAGAGTTTAGCATTTGGAGGCATCTGAATGTCCTGAATTTCGGAGACCGAATCATAAGAATTTAGTACAGTATGTTGAGGCCGAAAGTTGATTTTGTTTCTACATAAAATATTGAGTTTTTTAGCCAATTTGTAAGCAGGAGCACCAATGTAAGACACCACCGGTCTCATCGGCGCTCCTTCCTTATGAATTTTAGGGAGTCAAGATAACCTGGGCGCATGAGGGTTTTTTGTACCACCAGCCCCCTTTCCTTTTTCTCACCCAATGGGATTCAATCTCCCTTCACCTTTAAGCTGTGTCCTTTTTACTGTGTGTTCAGTTATTGTTTGTTACTGATGATTGCCTAACTGTCGAAATCGATTTAACATTGTAACTCTTAATTTTTTGTGGAAATAAACAACGTTTTTTCACAATCTTCCGTTTTGAAATGGGTTTCCACAACTTCGTCGTGAGTGATTTAGTTCGTATCAGTTATGTTATTTCTTTCTGTCAAAGGCCCTTAGAGAAAGAAAAGAGATGAACGTACAGCAATCCGGGAGGTTTCATTCGTTATTTGGATTCTTATCTGTCAATAACGAAAAAAAGAACACACAACACTAGGTATTGTTGTTTCATACAAAATGAGCTCATTTTGAACTTCTTGTACTGTTTGAAGTTTCGGCCGGTTTTGAAAGTTTTTGATTTCACGGCAGTCCGATGTTGAGAAGCGCGAGAGAAGTGAGAGACCCAAACTGCCTTCTGCCTGCCACCCTAACCAAATGGATTGGTCAGACAATAAACGTGAAAGCGGTAGGGGATGTTATGTTGCCCCTGGAAGGTGGGCGCGGGAGGCGTTGGCAGTTAAATTTGAAGGAAGGCGGAAGGAAGCGGAAGGGGAAAAAAGAAATAAGGTGATGGAGAGAACGAGAGAGAGAGAGAGTAAAAGGGGGTGAGGGAACGGACGGGCGCTGGGGCCGAGAATCGATCCTCGTCCTTAAACCACCGCATGGGCGCCGACACCTGGCCGACTTTCAAAACTATCATCCCCCAATCACCATCTCACCTTACCAGACGCCTGGGATCATTCTGATGTGGTATAGGGTGAATCACACGTAAGAACAGTTAGAATTTAACAGTATTGCTTCCGAGTACCTATAAGTATTCACTTTCGGAAGAAAATTTTTTTGGTCTCCAAAATCAAAATTTCCACTCGAATTTTACGTTTTAGACCATTCTGAACAACTTTGGTTCCGTGCGTGTGTGAGTGTATGTGTGTGTCTGTCGTGTGTCCGCAAATCCTTGTAACAAGCTTATTTTCCACAGTTTTCATCCGATTTGGATGAAATTTTCAGGGAATGTGCGGGCCAGGGGTAGACGGTCCCCTATTGGTTCCATCGTTCTTGATTCAATACTTCACTCTGCGCATGCGCAAACGTAAATTCTACCAAGCATCATTTTCTCACGCCCTAGTCGTCCGATCTCGCTCAAATTTGGATGATAGTTGGGGGAGGACGATTTTATCATCCTATATCATCCTAAAGCCGCTGGCATGCGCCAACGTGAAATCCTTGTAACATTTTTATTTTCCACAGTTTTCAACAGATTTGGATGGAATTCTCAAGGAATGTGCGGGCTAGGGTGTAGACCAGCCATACTCAACCTGCGGCCCGCGGGCCGCAAGCGGCCCACCAAGCTTTTCTGTGTGGCCCTCATAAGCTAGGGTCACTTTTTGTCCGATAGAATGAAATTTACCTACCTATACCCGTTTCCTCCTCTATTTAGTCATTTTATAATTCTTCTGTTTTCGGTTCTGTTTCACTCCTATTTTAACTTACCGAACTGACTCAATTCATTTTTGACGAAATAAATACCAAAGATAACCCACGTTAAAAGCGGAGACACTCACATAGTTAAAAGCCTGTCACAATATCAAAAATCACATTAATTTTGTATTACTATGATTTTTGTAATATTGATTTTGTAAATATACTTCTTTTTTTAAATGTATTTTACAGTTCTATTGTACCTTGACTAAGGTATTCGTATTACAAACATTTGTAATACCTGCTTTGTGAACTGTGGCCCGCTTCAACTACCGAACACACAGATGTGGCCCTTGAGACGAAAAGGTTGAGTAAGGCTGGTGTAGACGGTCCCCTATTGGTTTCATCGTTCTTGATTCAATACTTCACTCTGCGCATGCGCGAAGGTAAATTCCATCAAGCATCATTTTCTCACGTCCTAGTTATCCAATCTCGCTCAAATTCGGATGATAGTTAGTGGACGACGATTTTATTATCCCATATCAATTTAAACATGATTGTATCATTAATAGCTACTGCGCATGCGTCAATATGAAACCTGATACAATCAATGAAATCCTTGTAAAAAGCTTATTTTCCACAGTTTTCATCCGATTTAGATGGAATTCTCAAGGAATGTGCGGGCTAGGGTGCAGAAGGTCCTCTATTGGTTTCATCGTTCCTGAATCAATACTTAACTCTGACCATGCGCAAACGTAAATTCTACCAAGCATCATTTTCTCACGTCCTAGTCGTCCGATCTCGCTCAAATTCGGATGATAGTTAGGGGATGACGATTTTATTATCAATTTCAACATGTTTGTATCTTTAATAGCTACTGCGCATGCGCCAACGTGAAATTCTTTTAACGACTCTAATTTCTACAGTTTCCATCCGATTTTGATGAAATTGTCATGGAATGTGCGGGTTAGGTTGTAGATGGTTTCCTATCAGTTTCATTATTGCTAAATCAATACTTCACTCTGCGCATGCGCAAGCGTAAATTCCATTATGCTCTATTTTTTCACACCCTAGTAGTTCGATTTTTTTTAAATTTCGATGATAGTTAGGAGAAGACGATTTGATTACCACATATCAATTTCAACATGATTGTATCATTAATAGCTACTGCGCTTGCGCCAATGTGAAATGCTTGTATCGGCCTTGATTTCCACAGTTTTCATCCCATTTTGAAGGAAGCCTCAGTGAATGCGTGATTTAGGTGGTAGATGGTCCCGAAACTATTTAATTTTTCTCAACACATCATTCTGCGCATGCGTAAACGTAATTTACATTGACTATCATTTTTGAACAATTGTAACGTTTCTCGCTACATATTGATTTATCCTTTTCCTCTACAGAATTTTTCAAGATCATTTAGAACTCTTCAACTATCTGTACATTCATGTTACTTAAACGAGGCAGCTATGTGCCACACCCAACTTGGCAGACGTTTTTTTTGCCTGTTATGATTCGTATGGTAGCGTGTAAGCCCGATTCTCGGGAGGTCCCCCTGAAGCTATATCTAGCAGGCAAGTCTCCTTAAATTGAGGGACGCCTATCAGAATCGATCCAGGGGGGTGTGGGACAACACCCAGCACGAGAAAAAAAGCTGAACACAAATCCGTGAAAATGCTGAACACAAATTCTAAGGCCGAATCCACGGGGGGGGGGGGGGGGGGGGGGGGGGGTATACTTGCCCCTGTGTGTGTGTGTGTTTTGGTTTTTTTTCGATCCTAATTTTTGTCTAGTTGTGCAAAAAACCTTAGAAGTTTTGGATTTACTATCAGGGAAAGGGTGGAGGGGGTAATAGCCGATCCTAATAAATGCTGCCCAAACTACAATTCTCAACCGATTTTCGTTTTTTTTTTTTTTTTTTAGATCCCAATTTTAATCTAGTTGTTCAAAAACCTTTGAAATTTTGGATTTACTATCAGGGAAAGGGTGGAGAGGGTAATAGCCGATCCTAATAAACGCTGCCCAAACTACAATTCTCAACCAATTTTCTTTTTCGATCCTAATTTTAGTCTAGTTGTGCAACAAGCCTTAGAAATTTTGAATTTACCATCGGGGAAAGGGTGGAGAGGGTAATAGCCGATCCTAATAAACGCTGCCCAAACTACAATTCTCAACCAATTTTTGAGTTTTCTTCTATCCCAATTTTAGTCCAGTTGTGATTAAACCTTAGAAATTTTCGATTCGCCATCGTAGAGGGGATAATAGCCGACCCTTATAAGCGCCACCCTACCTACTGATCATAACCGATTTTTGAGATTCATTCTTGTTCGATCCCATTTTGCGTCTAGCTGTGCAACAAACCATGGAAATTTGGATTTGCCATCGGGGAGAGGGTGGAGGGGGTAATAGTCGATCCTAATAAGCGCTGCCCAAGTACTATTCTCAACCGATTTTCGAGATTTTTTCGATCCCAATTTTAGTCTAGTTGTAAACAAACCTTAGAGGTTTTGGATTCGCCATCGTGATGTGAGTGGAGGGGGTCATAGCCGAACCTTTTAGACGTTGCCTAAGCTACAATTATCGATGAATTGTAGTTTTTTTTTTTTTTTTTTTTTTTTTTTTTTTTTTTTTTTTTGTTATAAGGAATCCATTCCAGTTATGAAACAAAACTTCGGAGTTTCATATTTATGATCGGCAGGCTAAATGGAGGGGGTCATTCCGATAAATCATGATATTTTGAATTAGATGTGTGAAAAATCTTGGTTTTCATTATTTTCCTATTTTGCTCGATGTATTTGGGAGAGCCCTAGATCCATTATCACTAAATTAAATTTTTATAATGAATGAGGGGGGGGGGGGGGGACCGATTTATCAAGGGAGGAGGAGTTGCTTGTTGCATAATCATGTTAGGCTATAACGGAGAGGGTACATCCAGTAAATCATTATCTATTCACCATTCTTACCAAAATCATATACTACACATACATGGGGACGTCTCTGTAACGCATGCATTACTTACAAGCACGTTTCAACTGGCCTTCAAAGTTTCCATCTACCGCGGATGTCAACACTTTTATCAGTCCAATATCGCCACGGTCTGGCTATTATTGTTGTAGGATGTTGATTCGTACTTCATCTGTTTCGTTAGAAGAGACACGTCTGTGGACGAGACCTTGACAGTGTCAACGAACGGTTCTATTGTCTCGGAGCTAACGTGTTTCCATGCATCTCCTTTCCTATTATTCTGGGCGTCCTTCTAACGAACGTAGGAACCGACCGTCCGGCCTCTGCCCCACTGAAAACTAGGTGCTCTGTTCCAGTCGCGTTTTTAGGATGTCTCCATGAAGTTAGGTCGTATAGATGAGGGTTCGTGCCGTTGAGGGACACGCTATTAGAACTGATTCAGGGAAGTTTGATACAACCCAAGAATGAGAAAAAACATAACCGAATTCGAATCAGTTTCAGACAATTCTAAGACGGAATCCTTGAAAAAACACCATAGGTGTATTTCTATATGTGTTAGAGCGGGAGAGAGAGAGAGAGAGAGAGAGAGAGAATGTGTATATTGTGTGTGTGTGTCATATGTCATTGCCATTAAGCCCGATGGATCTGCCATAATCCTGGATGTCTAGGTTGTCAGTGGCACCGTGGACACGGAGCAGACCTGGCGGGCTAAGATAATAGAAATGATCTGCGACAAGCGATATCTGAGCTAAAAGGAGTTGCAACCAATAAAATCAAGGTCATGGCCGCGACCGTGCCGTGGTGCGGGAACAGTGCCACGGAGTTACTCGAGTTGGGCATCTCAGCGGGAGTGCTCCGTGGTATTACCACCCGCGTCCTGTGGGGTTCTTACTTGAACTGGTGGTCGTTTTATAGGGGCACTTCCTTTCATACCGCTCTCCCTTCTCTTCCTTCAACTTTCTTGATCCCAAGGGCCGGCGTCGGGTAAACCTCTGGGAGTCCTCCCCATTTATTTTATTTTTATTTTTTCATTTTGTACTTTAATGGTGTGCCCACTCCGCCTTTGAGGGGAGATTTGTAAAGAAAAAAAATTTTCATTGCTGCCCAGGCTACAATTCTTAACCAATTTTCAAGAATTCTTTTTTTTTTCTATTCAAATTTTAGTTTAATTATACTAAAAACTCTTGAATTTCATGACGGAAAGGAAAATAGAGGGTGCATTGCCGCCTTGGTTGGCGAACGAAGTTCCTCTATTAATTCGGTCTGCATTTGTCTGTATGTGTGTCAGTCGGTCTGTTCCGCGCTATAGGCTACAATTTCAGAGCAAACGAGTTGAAATTTGGTAGGTGTAGGATTTCACTCCTGTTATTACTTTAATAAGTTTTGTATTGTAGCTGTGCTACCATTGCAGCGTTTAATAAAATTCATTCTGGTTTTGGGAATCTGTGTTTATGTCTAATGTAGATTTAGTGCTGTAGTAATTTCGGAAATCATTCAGTAGGTAAACTCCTTACACACCCGAAATATGCTGTACAGTTTCCGGTGCCGATCCGACACGGTTTGGCGGTGACATCGTCGACGGTCTCGAACGAAACACCTCAGACATATGTTTTTGGAATAGATGTCGATAGTTTTTGACGTTTTGAATCGATTAAGACGGCTTTTAGAGCGATCCGATCGAATGCATTGGCGATATTACTGCCAACAATCGTTGACGTTATTTGACGTTATAGTAGTAAATACCGGACGGTCCGTAATAGCAATAGCGATAAATTTTCCGCAGTTGTAAACAAACTCATTTTTCATGAATTAGGAGTACCTATCTGTCGCTAACACATTTCGACCACAGAATAATGCCTCGACTAAATTATGTCGTTTACTCATTTTCATCTGCATTTCTGTTGTTAATATATACTAATCGCGTTTGTCGTATTATCCTACTTCCTTTGTAAATAGACTGAATCAAGAGGAAAATGTTTCGCTCAGAGTATGGTATTGTTTAATTCTAAAATTCCAACAGGGAGGTTTGAGTAAATATTTGTATACTCAAAATCTTGGAGTAAACATTTGAACAAATTATTGAACATACCTATAATCGTATATATGTCGTATTTTGTTACACCTACTCGAAATGCTTGATGGTCCCTACCACATCAGATTTTTTTTTTATTTTTTTTTTTTTTATTTATTAACGAAAACATTTGTAACAAATGTTATACTACAGTTGTGAAAACAATTCGATAATTTACTGCACCTATATCATAAGTACAATGGCACGTGAGTCAACGTATCTACCCAACGGTAGTCCTTGGTAGTTAGTAATAATTATAATTTAGGTTTTACTTTATCATTCTTAATTCTCTATATTCTTAAAGATAAGTTGTATCACAGTTTGTTTCAATGTTTAGTGTTTTAAGTTCCTATGGTGTAAGAAGGTCAATGGGTCTTTTTCTCTTCAATCTTCTTCCTGTTTGTAGATTTAAGAGGCAATCAGCAAACCCGTCAAAATTTGGATTCGGGTGTGATGAGATCGTGGCGAATTGGCGTTGAAATGTTTTCGCAATCACTTCATTCACTTCTGGGATGTCCAAGTCTCGGTCTGGACCAAAACAACGGAGAATGGCATTATAAAGTTGTGTGAGGAGTACTAGAGTTTTCCTGGGTAAGTTTCTTAATAGTGGCTGAGTTATTCCATCGCTTCCAGGGGCCTTTTTAGTCGGCGATCTTTGAATGGCATTTTGCAGGCCTGAAAAATTCTCTGAAAGGAGTTAGGATGAGAGGTTGAGTTATTTGTTCTTCTATTATTTCGTGAAATTCAGGATTTTCGCTTGGATTAGGGGTAAATTGTTCCACAAGTTGTTCTGCGAAAACTTGTGCTTTTTCTTCTGACGTAGAGTACCAAGTGTTATTTGCCCACATCAGATGTAAGAAGTAGATTCTCACTTGTACCAAACTTAGAGAGAAACCTGATCAGTGGACTCACTAGTAATTATTCGAATAAAATGTGGTGGTCCGTCTTTAACATGCAGTAAGTGGGTGCAGTGATGTGTTATGTCGGACTCAGACGTACAGGAGGGTTTGGAATATGCTGATGAGATCATAAGCATGTACTACATTCGAAGTGGTAATTGCGTTTGACTTACCTATACTTGTTTTTCCTTGTACATGAAATTACTGCGCACAGACAATCTAGTAAGTTCAGCTACCAGTGAGGCAGAAATGTCGTGTTCAGCTGATGGGATAAACGTGTTTTTCCCTCCTCACTACCGAAGGTCCAAACTAAAATAAATCACTCGCGACGAAGTTGTGGAAACCATTTCAAAACGGAAGTTAGTGAAAAAACGCTGTCTATTTCCACGAAAAATAAAGAGTTACAATGTTAAATCGATTTCGACGGTTAGGCCACCATCAGTAATAAACAATAACGAAGTAACAGAGTATCGAAGTTATTTTTTGTAACTGTAAAATAGCAACATTTTTTCACTAACTTCCGTTTTGACCGAAGGTCCAGCTTTGTGTTCATGATAGAATTTGGAAAAAATGTTGTCCTCCAAAATCAAAATTTCAACTTCCTTCTAGCGAATTTGCAACGGCTCGGAAAATTTTAAAATCAAATTTTTTGTAGAAATTCTTCTTTGATATCAGTTTTGAAGCATTCTGAAACAAATCCTAAAGTCTAACGGTTTTTAATATAATTTTATGTATAAATATGTGTGTGTGTGTGTGTGTCCTTCCAGACAATAATACTCCTTAGGATTGAGATAAAAGTTCCGTTCTTGCACCAAAAAATCAAGCTTTCCAAATGAAAGGATGAGTTCGTTGGCCAGTATTTTTTGAGCACATATAATTGGTCAAATTTCAAAAAATTGACTAACAAATCACTAAAAATGGCTAAAAACGGCTAAAAATTGTTAAATTTACATTTTTTGCTAGGATATTGCTCAAATAAAGTTAATAACTATAAAATAGAACATTCGAAAACGTATGTACAAAATTATACTGAAAAATGTACTAAATTAAAATTCATTAAAATTTGCAAAAAAATCGATATAAACTGAACCAAAATGCTTTAAATTCAAAACATCTATTTGAATAGGAGATTATTATCTAGAATACGTTTTTTGCCATAAAAATAATAGTCAGCGATTTCCTTGCACTTAAAAAGCTCAAATTTCAAAACAACATACCATTATGCAATACGATAATTTACGAAAATTCGCTCATACAATCATGCTGCATGACTGGAACTTCGGCGTTTTAAAGCTTGCTGATCAATTTTGGTTCCGTGTCAGTCTGATGCCTGTCGGTCTGTTTGTGGTAAATCCTTGTCACGCCCAAAACTATACCAAGTTTCAGTCTGATTCCGATGAAAATTTCAGGGATTGTGCGGGTTAGCTCCTAGACGGTTATTTATATATTTCAATGTCATCGAATCAACAGTAGCTTGTGCGCATGCACAAACGTGAATTTCTCATACAGTCGATTTCTCATCATCTGTTGTTCCAATTTCGTTCAAACTCGGTAGGTAATTGGGTACATGTATGTTCTAGAAAAACGCCCTGTTAATTATATCGCGATTAGTAGAGTAATAACCATTGCGCATGCGCAAATCTAAAATTGATGGACACAGACGATCCCCCGAGTCAAATGGAACGATTTTGACGAAATTCTCTAGGATTGTGTGGGATTACTTCTAGACGGTCCCTAATAACTTTCATTGTCTTCAAATAAATAGTAGTCTGTGCGCAGCAAGAACGTTAATTTATTATGACGTCAATTTCTTATCATCTATTGGTCCGATTTCGTTCAAACTCGGGGAGTAGATGGGTATATGTTCGAGGAAAACTCCCTATGAATTTATATCGCAATTAGTGGAGTAATAAATATAATGGGAAAAACTAAAATTGATCGAGACAGACAGGACTCCGAGACTAATGGACCGATTTTTATGAAATTTTCGAAGATTGTGCGGCTTATCTCATAGACGTTCCCCTATAAAGGACCCAGCACTTTTTCAATGGATTTGGCTTTCATAGTATTCGTCTCAAATTCTTCAAGATGATTATTCTCGACATAAGAAACAAAAGTCTCCATGGGCCATGGAAAAAAAAAAAATAATAATAATAATAATAATAGTAGTAATGTCAGGATTTAGAGTTATACCCGATTTAAGCGCTGGAAATCGTATACTTAGGCCCTTTTATCATGATATTAAGCAGCACTGCCTTTCTTCTTTTACACCCTTAGTGACATGTTATGTATCTGCTCAAAGTCTTAGAGATGCCGGATAGCCGATTCCCTAGGATTGTGGCCAATGAAACCGTTCGAAGTCGGTCATCCTGGAACTGGGAGCTGAAAAGTATCTGTGAGCGACATAGTTGCTCGATTAGTGAGCGCTTCGAGGACCGGCGTGCACGGAGGGGCCAACTGGAGGAGCTTCAGGAGAAATTGACGGCATCATGGCAGGATATCACGAAAACTAGAACACTTTCATCGACCAGTCGCTTCTACAGATTTCTGGATATGAGTGTCAAATCCATTGGGTCAACAGAGAGGCAGCAAAAGGCCTCGATGTTTGTTTTGCGTTGGGCATATAATGTTCGGGGAGACCTAGTGAAGCTCAGCTGAGTCGACCTCATATTTCGCATGAGCAGGAACACACTGTGATCTGCTCGCTCTGCAACATGGGTGTACCCGAAGACCTAGAGGATTTCTTGGCGATCTGGCCGGTGATTGCGGAGTTTCGAGTGAACAACTTTCGTAAGCCTCGACTCTCTAGAGACGCTTTACATAGAATTCTGAATGGAGTTGAGTGGCTGCGACTTGCAAGGTATTGCCAGTCAGTATGGGGTTATAGAGCAGAAATAATGCAGCACTTCAACTGGGGAAATAATAATAGGACTTCAACTTTAGCTTTATACGTATACATTATGGAACCTAGGTGCATAATGCTCAATATTGTACTAATAATAGGTAACTGAACACCTATAACAATTTAACAATTGGTCACTGGTCTGGGTGTCCTTCAGGACTTGAGCCCGGTGGGCCCTTACGTAACCCTACTTCCAAGGAGAGATCGAATAGTGGTCAACCGGGTTGTCACTGGCCATACCCGTCTTACTCATAGACACCTGCTTAGTGCAGAAGCTTGAGATGTTGTGTGGGAGGTGTGGGGATGATCAGTCCATCCGCTACTTTCTGGAGGGCTGCCCAGCCCTTGTGGACCTCCGAGTCCAGCATCAGCCCCCTCAATGGGATGACGTTTTATCCGGACCAGACAGGTCCGATCCCTGTTGTTGTACCTGAGAGCCGCTGAGTTCTACTACGAACTGTGATATTTGCTCTGTGATATATTGTTATACATCTAGTCCAACTATATTGTGGAGGCAGTGGATTTTTAGGTATAGGAGTGAAAAGAGTTTCAAACCATTTCTCAGTCCTCATTATACCTTGGAGGTGATGTTTGTGTTTTTCAGACTCTAAGGTAATTTGTCACCTACATTTAACGTTAAAAGCTTTGCCAGAAGATGATGTGCCATCATAGTGCTTTTTCACTTCAGTTTTCGTAAAATGTGCCTAATTTCAGAATCTACCTTCATTTGAGTAAACAAATTATGCCCCCCAGACGTTATTGTTGTTTATTTGAAATGGCTGATTGTGGGGCAGAAGAATCCATATCTCCTTCCAAAATAATGGAAGTCGTGTTTAGGAGTGCTTAGGCAATCATGCCTTGTGATCTCCCCCCAGACAAGCTGGGAAGATCCTCCTGAGAGGAGACTGTACACACAGTCAATGCCAAGTACCCGATTTGACCTACGGGTCGAGGCATGTGTTCTAGCTCGCATTTCCAACTTAGCAGGTTGGTACCCGAGTTTATGGAAACCCACATAACTCAAAATGCCGAAATCTGCGGAAGGAGACTAACCCCCGTGAGTCAACTACCACGCACCTTCCCCCACATCTGCCGAATAGACTGCACGTTAGGGGTGATTATTGTGGGGCAGTCATAACCAGTGTTATTGGGGCAGATATAACCAGTGGTCATATCTGCTCCATGTGGGATCAACTGCATCAACCCTCAGCCTTCTTGTTCCTAAGAAGTGAAGAAAACACCTGATATGATCCGACCCTTCCCCAAACCAGACCCCACTTTGGAGGAACAATCCACCAGGAAGTCCTAAGGAAATAGCGTCTACACCGACACACCTGAAATGGAAAACTGCGTAGTAGGTACGACCGACAGGTGCAGTTTTTACTCGATCTTGGATTTTACGCGTCTTGAGACCTAAACCATCAAATTTTGAGGGTGAGGGGGGAGTTGTGATTATTTTAATTCTTTTCTTGGTCTTATTGAAAATAATAAACCAAAACTAAAGGAAGACGTAAAATTTAATAATATATATCGGTCCTCATAAGTGAAAAGAAAAAGAAAAATTTTAGGTACAACTAGATCACGAATCGTCTGAAGATTTCCAAAATTTGGGACTCAATGACCAAGACCCAGAAGAAGAGAAAGACTATTCTTGCAAGATGGTGATACATGGGAGAGTGGGGATTTCGTTCTGATCCTGTTCATCCATAGCATATTATGTCACGTGGATGATTTCTATGGACCTACAGAAAATTATGTTCGATTTTTGAGGAGATATGGCAGAAGCTGCATTTCTTATGTCCCGGACGTTGAAGACAGGGCTGTTTGGAGAAAACAAAATTATCGGTTACAAGAAGCTCAAGATACTTTTTCAATTTTAATATAACTTTGATCGTTTCTTTGTTCGCTGAAGGGTTCTTCAGAAGTAAAGATACCTACCTATACCTTTCATTTTAAAATTGTACTTTATACGTTATGCTAGGTAACTGCAATTTTCAACTATGACCTTAATTTTAAGGTACCTAACTAGTAATTACTTGTTGCAAGAGCAATAATCGCTTCTCTTTTGAATGCAACGTTGTTAATATGTTTGAACTTCATCAAAAGGAAATTTAGGCATTTAACATTACTACGAGATAACCCATAAGCAGAGATATTGTACTTTCAAGATCTCAACTTTCAAACCTAGTCAAATTTTTATATATCCCCACTTACTTTTAAAAGATGTCGTACTTTTGAACCAATGCAAGCGTTTTTTTAACGTTATATGACTCTTTAGTTTTAAACAAAATTATTTTAACCCTTTTGTTCCACTTGGAAAATGTGGTTACATCTGCCACACACTGAGGTTATATCTACCCCAACTGGGGGGCACCTCTAACCGAAGTTGATCTTTTAGCATGGAACATGCTTTAGCCTTGAGCTAACTGCCCGAAAACGTAACGCGGAAGTGTCACGAAACTTGGACTTACTAGCGAAAAACGTAACGCGGATGGGTCACAAAATTTTTGACATGGATATGTCTTTGCTCTGGGGGGTCAACCGAAAATTTTCGTCACGCAAAAGTTGATGTCACGATTTTCCAAACTAATGATTTTCACGTACAACGCAGCCGTTGCTAGGGGAATGGAACCTCCGCAGTTTTCATCGCACAGAAATCGTTCGCCATTCTTTGGAAAGCGCTTGATTTATGTGATAAATGTTCATATCTCAAGCTACCAATTTCCCCCTCCTTACTTACCTGGCTACATTCCTAAACTAAGTTGATTGGACTATAAACAATTTTCGTTTGGCGGAGACTAAATTTTGGGATGAAACATGATTTAGATGATTCAGTTTGGCGAAATTTAATATTTAATATTTACTATCAACTGCTTGTTGTTGACATCATTTGGGAAGTTGATAGCATGTGGAGGAGAGTCTTTAATTGTGCTTAATTATTAATTTAGATGTCTTCAAGTAGTAAAAACGCGAAAGGAGGAACTGGGAGAAAACGGAAGTGCGAACTCAAGAAACCGCTACACCCAGAACCTTCAATGTGCGTAAATTCTTCTATAACCGGTGGCAATTCAATCGGCCAGCTTGACCAGGATATTAATGTGTTTCCAAGAGTGCAAACGACCCCGCGATTTGGGGAATTCCCAATAAGAAGATCGTTCCGGTTAATATGCTGCAAAATTTGAAGAATCAGTGGGCACGTGCAAAAGTCTTCTACAACAAAGAATGCTTGGCAGAGGATCAGAAAATTAGCAGTATGAAGAAAGTGCTCGAGGAACACTCAAACCGGCTGGAGGAGCTAAAAAAAGAGAAATCAGGCTATCATGAACATAAAAATGATAGCGTATGTATTGGAGAAATGACTTTAATAGTATGTATAGTATGCTTTTTGTACCACCTAGAATAATATAATAAATTATTTATCCTACATTTCGTCGCCTACAGTCCAAAGTTAAAGGATTTGTTTACAACCCTGGTGGACAAACGTTATGAAATCCCCAATCAAAGGCATATCCATGTAACATGGTATCTGTTTGTAAAGCAGATAGTGGAACTCGTTTACGAGTTTCTTTTCCAACGCTTTCTTTTGATTTCCACGTACAACCAAGCCGTTGCTGGGGTAATGAAACTTCTTTAGTTTTCACCGGACAAAAATCGTTCTCCACTCGTTGGAAAGCTCTCGATTTATCACGCATTTCTTTCGTACTTGTTCTTCTATCCATGTCGTAGTTTTATATTTATTTGTGTTATAAATGGATATTGCAAACAATGCCGCTTGTTTTTTTGTCACTTGGTTAACAGGTTAATCTTGGTTATATGGTTATAGTAATTGTAGACGCGTACCATAACATAAAATTACCTACCTACTCTGTTCTAATATCGATTAGTAAAACATTTATGTCGTAGTTGTAAAGTTATTTACATTTACGAATTAGCGTGAAGAAAGCATGTTCCGTGTTTAGCATTTTAGCCGAAGGCTCAAAGCGGAAAGCAACCATAGGGCCCAGGGCCAAGTTTTTTTTTCTTTTTTTTTTTATTCAAAATTTCGCATTTTAATCAACTTTTTTGTCATACAACTTAGACTTCTGCTGGCGAAAATATCTTAGTACTCGGTGAGTTGTTTGTTGGCTAAGAAAATGTTGTTCCCTACCAGTAATTAAAGGATTCCTGGCAAATGGTCACAACTTCCCCCACTGAAGGAATCCCCCAAACATATTTACAGGCTGAGGGCTTATGGACGACCCATCATGCTCCCTCCTGAATGGCGGTCATCTGCGTTAGTTCTGTTGAAGACCGTCAAGTCAATGAAACTGCCGGCGGAAGCCCCCAAGATTCGGTCAAAAAGGTGATGATTGTCTCTCGTCTCCTCTCGTCCCGCCGGAGGGGACATTAAAGTGCGATAAGGTGGACGGTGGAGGCTGCGGAGGGAGACGAGGAGCGGAATGGAATGGAATGCACCTCACAGCTCAACCTTGGGGTTAGGGGCATTATGATCCATTGGCCTTTGTAGCTCACTCATAGACAGTACGAGCAAGATCTCCGATCGCTACGTTGTCGACTCATGCCTCTCATGGAGTTTACGAGTTGTTTTTTGCGTTACCATCGCGCTCCCGTACTTGTTTTTACTTACCCGGCACCCGGAAATTCAAAGTACAGTAAAACCTGTTTAATTGACGATTCAAGGGACCGTCCACTAATTGTCAATTAACCAGGTTTTCCAATTAGCCAGGTTTTGGTGGCTCAATTCGTCAATTAACCAGTTTATCCGCCATTATAAACAAACATGTCATCTTAAATCAATAAGTTAAAATTCAGAGTCCAACTTTTAGGTTGAAGAAATCGGTTATCTTCATTTTTAGCGAATTTTCTTAGAAAATAAAGCTATTGCGATGGCTCCAAAAATTTTAAAATAAAAATTTTCAAAAACTTTCTTTATCAAAATCTGTTTTGAGGCATTCTGAAATGATTCCTGGATTTTGAAGCTTTTTTATATGTATATATAGGTATATGTATATATAAGTATATATATATATGTATGTGTCATTCCAGATGATAACTCTCGATAGAATTGGGATAAAAACTTCGTTCTTTCGCCAAAAAATCAAGCATTTCAAAAGAAAAAAGATGAGTTCGTTGGACATCACTTTTTGAGCATATTAAATTGCTCAACTTTCAAAAAATGTACTTAAAAAATCACTAGAAAAGGCAAAAAACTGCTAATAATTAACACATTTCTATTTTTTAGCAGAATGCTACTCGAAAAAAATTAATCGAACATGAACTAGGACATTTAAAAATTTAAGCACAAAATTGTACTGAAAAATGTACTTAAATTTCATTAAAATAAGCTAAAAATCGATAGGAACACTTGAAAAAATTGTAAAAATCCACAAAATCGTTTGTTCATTGGAATATTACTGAAAAAAAGTTAGTTTGCTATAAAATGTATAATAAAATTTTTATTCGTCCCCAAAGTGCTCAAATTTCAACAGAATTTAACATAAATGTAATACGACCATTTAAGAAAATTCGCTCATACGATCATGCTGCATGACTGGAACTTTTGTTTGGTGGGTTGCACATTCCTGACGAGTTGCTCCAAACCAAGCCCCCATCAGGTTAGAATCATCTTCACCTTTTACACATTCTGCAAACCGCATCACCGTTCCCAAAGCTTTTAATGCGTCGATTTTGTTTACGTGTACTACCGGGTTTTCGCCATTGTCCGTATCTTCTTCCTATTCCTCGTCGTCTGATTTTGAAGACACCAGGTTGACTATATCTTCTTTAGTCAATTCTCCAGTAACAGTCACCCGATCGTCAACGGCAACGTACTCCTCAAAAGTTGGTCCATTCTCCACTCCAACGACGTTTTCCCAATTCAAGCTCTCAATTTCTTGTACTTCTTCACTCATCTCCGCTGTTGATAGAGGTCCTCGGAGAAAATATCTCCGTCAATTAAAGAGGTAGGGCTTGTGTCAATTAGAAAGGTGTGGGCCCTCCAAGGCGTCGGGACCACGATTTTTCTGTCCATTATAGAGTTTTGTCAATTACAGAGGTTTCAATTAAACAGGTTTTACTGTTGTTAAGTTGTGAAAACGGCTTGGAAACTTTTGTAAATGAGTGTGGACACAATTTGAAAACATCATTGTATATCGAAAAAAAATGTCCCTCTTGATTCTGGTGAAGGACCTTCGGACGTTTCGGCTCGAAAAACCCCCAGCTTTGGAGTTGTGCGTCTAAATCATGGAGTCTCACGAGTTATGCACCAGGGGCTTGTCTCCATCAATGCACGAGTTAAAATTACCAAAAAATAGTATCTCCCATATTTTTCACGAGGACTTTAACCATGGCATTTTCGCGTAACCATGCGCAATTAAAACATTTTTTATTGCAGATTTCAATTCTACACAAAATTTCATGAAAAAATGACCCATTACTTGAACTTTTGAGTGCGTACCAATGAGCGTAATCACGCGCGATAAAGCCAAATTGCCGGACATTGAGTTTTTGAAGATATTAAATTGAAGGGTCCAGGGAAAAAACCGACTAAGTCACTTTTTTTCACAAATCGAGTTTTTTATATCATTGAACTCAGAAAATGATGCTCTTCATTTCAGTAACTTGAAAAAGAGGGTAAACCGACGTAGTCGGAAGTTATAAGGCTTGGAGTTTTTGGTGTACAGGGAAAGAACCGACGATGTCTTCGCGTCCACGGAAAGAACCGACGATGTCACTGTTCCTTGACTGAACCCCCAACAGCACAACAGGTGGTCCCCACCACCTTGCCTCTGTGATTCACAACATTTCTTATCAGTTCCGTGTTGAAGGAAACAATTAACTATTAAAATGTCTACTAGTGGTTCCGACAGTGTTGAAGAACAGTGTAGTAGAGTGGAGGCGAAGAAAAGAAAACGTGATTTTTCGTTTCATTCACTATCTGACTAAACACCAAATTCATGGGCTGAAGAATGTTAAAATGACATTCCCGATTCGCGGCCACTCGTATTTGGAATGCTATAAAAATGTAGGTCTTTGGAACTTGAAATGGCGCATGGAGTCACCTAAAGAATTTAGGGACATGGTAAAAAGCTCAAGAGTGAAACCTACACCATTCTCAGTCTTGAATGTGAAACAACTCTTGATAAATGACTGGAGATCCTTATTGGAGAAACATTATGGGAAAAAATGTTTGTTCAAAATCCAGGAAATAAAGGAAATTTATGTTTCCCATGACCATCCACGATTGGTGAATCATCGTTCATCGTTCAACGGCACTTTCTCATCCAGTGTGATTGGACCAAGACCCAATGAGCTGAACATAATGAAGCAAGGAGAATTTTAATTGCCCCTTTCCGCCTACAAAGGTAAGCAATTCAGATTAATACAGAGATAATACAGCACGCCATAGTATAGATTGAAATTCGTGGTTTTATTTTTCAGGTTCGCTATCAGTCTCATCACCCACATAATGAGCCTCCTGAAATTTTGTGGCCCAGCTGCGGTCAAATTTTTCTCAAAACTTCGGCACGAGTGATGTCTGTAAGTATGGTCGAGCTCTTACTTCCAAAAAATGATGTACTTTTTTTGTAAATCCTTAAAAAATGAATTCGATACCTAATGAATGGGAATGGTTTTCTTTTGCTTCAGATGGTGAAAACAGTTCAAAAGGCTACCAGGAAAAAAAACACCTCTACCTACGTTCGTCAGAATTTAAAATTTCATTTTTGCTTGTTTTTTTTTTTTTTTTTTTTTTTTTTTTTTTTTTTTTACCACTGTAATATAATTAAACGACGTTCGAACAGAAAAAACATGTTTTTTCTCCATTGGACGAGAATTGACATCGTCGGTTCTTTCCCTGTTTTTTGGGGGGTTTGCTCAGTTTTTGAATTTTTTAACAAGTAAGTAGTATAATAATAGCGTCAACATTTTGTGGAACACTTCAATAGATGTTTTAGTGCATAATAAGACTTATTTAAATTTTTTATTTGCATCTAGTCAAACACAATCGCGTTTCAAACTTTCAAAATGAGTTTTCTCGTTTTTAAGAAAAAGTGAGTTAGTCGGTTTTTTCCCTGGACCCTTCAATTTCCACATGTGATGCATGATGTTAAGGTATTTTTTCACGCCGAATCACGTAGTGATGTTTATTTATTGACATTTGTAACACCGACTTGGAAAAACACACACAAAAAACGACATTTTAGTACGCTTTACGCTGTGTAGAAATGAGTGGGGAAATGGGTGATTCTGAGTGTTTTTTCGGTGTTTTTCAGTTGGTGTTACGAGTTACGTGCTGCAAGTGAACTTGAAAACAATTTGTGTTAAAAACAGTTATTAGTACCTGCTATAGGGAAATCAACTTTTCTTTCCGACTTTGCAAATGTTAAAGTTACCTGTAATGCATTCTAACTGAAAATTCGCTAGATGCGAGGAAAGTTTTGTGAGGCCTCGCACCAAGTGTTTTCCTTAGAATCTTGTGCCTACAAATTTGAAGGGGCTTCAATTTATTTTCATTATTGGAAATAATGAACCGAAGTAATTCTTCCATTAACTATATAAACCACATTAATTATAGGAACTTTGAGTAAGTACTTTTGGGTTTAGTTTGATTGAAAACGGAAGTTAGCGAAAAAACGTTGTCCATTTCCACGAAAAGTTACATTGCTAAATCGATTTCGACGGTTATGCCATCATCCGTAACAAACAATAATTGAAGACACCTTAGAAAGGACACAGCTTTTATAGTCACAGGTGAAGGAAGATTGAATCCCATTGGTCAAGAGAAAGGAAAGGGGGCAGGAGGTACAACCAATTAAGTGCAAGCAAAGTGAAGGGAGATTATTGCTAATCAGAATAAGTGAAAGGAGGGGACGAATTACTGGTTTCAAAAGTTTGAAGGGTTAATTTCAAGCTTTACAGAAATGGACTCATCAGTGGTGAAATATATTGAGGGATATCCTCATTTAAACATTTACCAGATCTGTCACTTTTGATAATTTCGAAATTTTCAACCACATTCAACATACCTCCCTTTGGACAAAAATTAAGAAATGGGATTCAATTTTTTCAACCAATGGGATTCAATCTGCCTTCACCTGTGACTATAAAAGCTGTGTCCTTTCTGATGTGTCTTCAGTTATTGTTTGTTACTGATGATGGCCTAACCGTCGAAATCGATTTAACATTGTAACGCTTTATTTTTGGTGGAAATAGACATTTTTTCACTAACTTCCGTTTTTACATGGATTTCCACTACTTCTTCGCGAGTCATTTAGTTCGTATTAGTTTGATTGTAAATTATTCAGATCAATATTCAGTCCACCCAACTTATTTTGTGGAAACGAAAGCTCCAATTCTTTCTCTTTTGTGTTTCAGGTGTGGAGCGTGTTGGAGCGGCGGAGTGGAAAAGCTGGGTGAGTCTACATCAGCCCTGTTTGTTTCCTCAACCAGTAGCCATGACGCTTTAGGCCCCCGCACTGCACCATTATCGATCAAACCTCAACACTACCTACCTTATCGACTGCAGAACCACCTTCACAACCCTTGTCGGCCCTCACAGCCCTCGGATTTCCCCCTTCCCCTCCCCCCACGAGAAAGTCCAAGTCCGAAGTCCACACTATCCTCTTATAATAAAACTAGATGCAACTCCCAGGAGAATTTTCAAAGAGAGAGAGACGGCAGCGGTAGTATTTCGAACCATCAACTGATTTAATTACCAAAAATCCTCAGAGTTTCATATTTGAACTCCAACCACTCCTGCAAAACCTAATCCCTAAAACTAGACTTCTAATATTAAGTTACGAATCATATTTACGAGAATATAGGAAAACAAATATTTGATTCGAATTTCATTATTGGAGAGTTTTTTTTTTTTTACTTCTCGTATTCGTGGTTCTCGTAAACACGAAAACAAGCTGTTGAAGCGAGCATGACGAATGCTAACTTTTTTCGCATTGATTTCTCGTAGAGTTTTCGTAAGCCCGAGAGAAATAGAACGCATATAGTGAAGTTTTCGTGACTCTTGTAGTGAGTCACTGCTTAAAACTCGCAGGAGACAATTTCCAAAATATAACGTGAAATAAGAAACAACGACCTCTTACCTTTACATCATATAAAAAAGATTCAGCCATGAAGAACAAACATCTTTAAAACATGTAAAATAAATCTTGGAAGCTCATATTTTGAAACAAAATCTTGAGATGAAAATGCTGAAATCGTCGTGTTAAAACGTCGAATGTCGAAAGCACGAATAAAATGCTGCTAATGACCCTTCTGGTTGAGGTGCGGGAAAAAATACGCGAACAAAAGACAAATACAAAAGTTAAACCAACAACAAAATACACGAAAGCGGTACAAGTCAGGCGATTTTGTCGGGTGAGTCCATGCTGGTGGATGTATGTGTGTGTCCATACCAACTGCGTTGTGGTTGTTAAGTTAGGGTTATCCTGGAGATGGTTACCTCTCAAAATGTATTCAAGATTCATGAACTAGGCTAAAAAATCACATATTGGCACGAATTTCAACCCTTAAAGTTATTTAACTATTTTTAAATAGAGGAAGATTTCATCCTAAGAAGTTTGACATCAACATCACTCGCCTGTTGTGAGTGGTTTCCTTTTCTTTGATTTTTCAAAATTTCGCGCACTGGTGATGCCTAAGCACCCCTCCCACCTGGGCGGGACCCCCCTGTTCAGTGTGACGTCACAAGTCCAGGAAACTTTGTGAAACCATAGGAAAAAGAACTACTCATCTCAGGAGAGTGCGGATGGTGTCAAATTTCTTAAAATGAATCAATTTTCATTTAGAAATGTGGAATGAATACGAGGGTAGCACTCATTGTAATTAACCCAAGGGGAGACATTTGAGGATTGAAAATTCCAAATTGAAAGGCGGAAAAACGCTACAAATTATTACACGAAGGTTTATATTATTGATTCTGTGTTATTATTATTATTGATTCTGTGTTGATAGCCCTTCAACACAGATTGGTCTTTAGAACATTATTTACTAAACTAAGTCTTTGGTGCATTATCAAAACACAATGTTGTCGTCTCGTAATTACGTTTCCAAAAAAGCTGAGCACGAGAAAAGCTGACTCTTCCCGTTCCGAAAAGCGTTTCCACGTAACGAAAACCTCTTCTTGTTTCGGAGATGCTATTTTCGTATACGAAAAAATGAACACGAGAAGCACAAAAACTCTCCAATTTCGTCAGTTTTTTGACATGGATATGTCTATTGGCTGGCCTACGTGAGTACAAAAATTAGTATAGAAAAATGCAACGGTTTTTTTCTTTTTGACATTTTATGTCTTTGCTTTGGCACATTAAAATAAAAAACTGTCACGAAAAAGTGTCCTCGAAAAGCGTTACCTACTTTTCTGATGATTTCCGCTTACAACCGAGTCGTTGCTAGGGAAATGGTGCTTCGTCGTTTTTCATCCCACAAAATTCGTTGACCATTCGTTAGAAAGCTCTCGATTTATCCAACCATGCTATGATAACTACTGCGAAGTGCGTGGCCAGCAAGCTGAGTTATGAGCATGGTTATTTGAATAATTGTTTACACACAGGTGATCATTCTCAATAATTGATATCGTGAACATGATTGTAACCGCTTGTTAATTTCTGATGATTTCATTGAGCTGGTGTTTCGATGATTTGATTCATAGCAGGTGATCCGAATATTGCGAGAACGGTTTGATTTGTGAAGCGGTGGTTAAATCATTTTAATAGGTAATTTCTATGCTTTACACTCTAAGAAGCTGTAATTTCGTATGTAGCCTCTTTAACCATAATGAACTAATAATGTGAAAAGAAGGCACTAGGTACATGGTAGGTATACTATTGAGTAGTAGGTACTTGTTAGCAGTAGGTACTAGTCCTAGACCTCTGATCAGCTGATGGTCTCCTAAAGCTGATGATTTCTATCGTTAATCTGAAATCCCTGTAGCTTAAATTATGATTAGTTTCAAATGATTGGCTAATTTCTACTCAGCTGCGTGAGCTAAATTGTCTCCTGTTCATCGTAGGAAGTTGAGATTTGATATGGATACTCCCTGGGACATTGAGGAGTCGATTGAAATGATTGGCTCATTCCTAATCAGCTGAGTAAGCTAAATAATAATAACTGTAATGAATATCAGATGAATATTAGACTGACAACGCAAAAAAACGAAAGTTCGAATTTTTGAGGGGCTCAAAGCTCAGATGATTGCATGAGATGCCAGGAGCAACTCCTGAAAATTTCAGTCCGAACCGATAACCCCTTGAGGTCTCCCAAACCCGTTTTTTGATAACTGAATTATCGATTTTAGAACACTAGACGCTTAGGACAAAAAAACGGTTAGGACATGAAATATCCATGCGTCTGGACACTTTTTATACTCTATTCCTGTGTTTTCGGTGTCGCGGAACACGATGCCGCCATTATTGCAAGCGCAGAAGCTGTATTTCTTTTGATATTCAAGAAATCAGTCCAAATAAGTGATGGAAAAAAGGCATTTTTTGCGGTTTTTACCTAGTTTTGACTGGGAAAAACATTTTTCGCGGGTCTTTTCTGCTTCGGACCTTGTTTCCTGGCTTGTTCCGAACAAGACTAATTTCGTCCTATAATATATTATCCTTCTGAAAATATCTGCTCAAGAGCCGAGTTAGCTTTTTTAATGGTAACCGCTCTATACTTACCAGTAGCTACGAAATCAAAATTTAACGCCCTGAAGCCCATTTAATCCCATTATTTTATGTTTTTGGGCTCGTTGAACATTACGTGCTAGTAGTGGAGGCGTAGGACTCGTATTTCGGTTACCATTAAATAAGTCGACTTGGCTCTTGAGCTGATATTTCCAGAAGAAAAATGTATTATGGGACAAACTTAGTCTTGTTATATTCAGAATAAGTCTCAGAACAAAGTTCAAGGCAGAGGAGACACTCATAAATAGTTTTTCCCAATCAAAACTAGGTGAAACCGGTGAAAAATCCCTTATTTCTATTAATTTTGTCAACTGATTTTTTGAACATCAAGAAAAATCTACTCTATTCACCGATTTTTGACACCTAGCTCTTGATTATTAACCGAAATACGAGTCCTACGCCTCCACTACTAGCACGTAATGTTCAACGCAACCGCAAACAATTTTTTCCCAGTCAAAACTAGATAAAAACGGCAAAAAATGCCTATTTTCCATCAATAATTTGGACTGATTTCTTGAATATCAAAAGAAATACGGCTTCTGCGCTTGCAATAATGGCGGCATCGTGTTCCGCGACACCGAAAACATAGGAATAGAGTATAAAAAGTGTCCAGACGCATGGATCCTGTCCTAATCGTCCTAAATGTCCTAACCGTCTTTTTGTCCTAAGCGTCTAGTGTTCTAAAATCGATAATTTAATTATCAAAAAACGCGTTTGGGAGACCTCAAGGGGTTATCGGTTCGGAGTGAAATTTTCAGGAGTTGTTCCTCGCATCTGTTGCAATCATCAGAGCTTTGAGCCCCTCAAAAATTCGAACTTTCGTTTTTTTCGTTGTCAGTCTAATGAATATAGTAAGAATATCACGATTTATCGCTATTATCCCCTCCATTCACCCCTTCTGTCTTGAAATTTGAAGCTCCTGACATATTTCCCAAAATTAGACCAAATTAATAATTGGACAAATATTGAATAACGGAAATCTGACGAGAATAGTTAAAACATAACGATTTATCGCTATTAGTGCCTCACAATAATAACTTCATTAATTCTCGTCCTACAAAATTAGTGGCCCTTTCCTGATCAGCTGAATGAGCTAAATTCTCTCTCATTCATCCTACAAAGTTGAAATTTGATAAGGTGACTATCTGGGTCATTATGGGACGGTTGAAATGATGATAGCATTCCTAATCAGCAGAGTAAGCTAAATTCTTTCCTGTTCACCTAAGAAAGTTGGAATTCGATTCTCTAGGTTATTAGATTTATGAAAGAAGTTCGAGTGAGACTATGGTCTCTTTCAGAATCAGATCAGTGAGCTAAATTCTCTCCTTTTCATCCTAGGAAGTTGAAATTAAGAGGGGACATTAAGAGACAATTGAATTGATTGGGTCTTTTCTGATCAGCTGACTGAGCTAATTTAATTGAAGCATTTTGACATGGATATTTATCACTTGTCATCGGCCGTTTCGCATCTGTAGCCTACATTTTTTCACCTGTCCTGATTCATTTCGCATCTTTCATTCGAAATATGTATTGAAAATCAAATAGTCATATCCATGCCACGATTTTTTCCATGTTAGCGGTAAAAATTGTCACGTTTTCTTATGAATTTCGTAGCTAAAACTAAGAAAGTTCAAGATTTTTATGGAAATGTTCATGCTTTCAAAGCCTTTCAAATATTGATAAACGGGGCAAGAGGTATTGGATATAATTTGTCACAAAAAAGAACTAATTCATGTCAATTTTCCAACATTATTGAAGATGTTTAGGAGAAAAGTCGAATAACCATTTTTTCACATTTTGTTCTGAGTCGAACGACGTAGCAGAAGCGTCAAGATCACTCCTGGGGTCAATCCGGTTTGAGGCATTCTGAAAAAAAATCCAGTATTTTACACATACGTGTGTGTCGTTTCAGGCTATTTCTCTTCTTATACCTGACAAATTACTGCATAATTGCTGCAAAATAATTGCAAATTGCTGCAAATTACTCCATAAAGGTTTATTATTTATGTGTTAGATAGCTAACAGATAAGAAAATCTGTGGTTTATAATTTTATTTAACGGCAGCCGTGGTACGACACCAAACTATAACTGCATAGACGTAGGCACATATCGAAAGGAAATTGATGAAACTAAATAAAACAACTCCACTTTACTAGTCCTATTGTACGTAACAACAGCTGATATCTAGATACATCAGATTTCAAGTATATCACTGTCGAAGGCAACCACCAAATGAAAATCAATGAGCTTCACTTTCTTTCTATAGGCGACAAAAGTTATAATCAACTCGATTTTGCAAAGTAAGAATTGTATTCGAATTATATCAGCTGATACGTTCACGTCTTAGATTATCGATTTCTACTATGTTCACATCACTTCTCATTCACGCTCATTGTTGAGCCCATAGGGGAAACGAACGGATGGACGTTCAGCGATCCGGGTGGGTTCATTCGATACAATCCAGTGACGTCTATACCCAAAATTAAAAAAATTAAATTTAAAAAAAAATTATAATAATTATGCTCGATCAATGGTTGCCTTTGCACATGCGCAAATGCAAAATCCATGTCACATGCTAGACGTCTACAGTTTTCAGCCGATTTGAATTAGGCTCTCTGAGATTCTGTGAGTTCGGGTCAAGATCGTCCTCACTGAATTTCATTGTTTCTAGGCAGAATGGCATGTTCTGAGTATGCGCAGGAGTAAAATCCTCCGAGTTGTGACAGTTCCGTCAGGTTCCAAAAGAATGCGCGTCTATCCGTCGCTGAACGCTGGGTTGACCGCCATTCCCGAGTTGTTGAAATGCTGTGGTTGGCGATAGATGAGGATCCGAGAACCGGAAAATCATCTTCTCCGAACATAGCACATATGCTATTAGTACGAGTTGTATCTCTTATGGTACTGTCACACCCCTCTCTCTCTATGAGTGCGGATTTAGGCCCCCATTGCACCTCTGGGGCGCTCTAAGTTCGTTACATGGTAGCAGAGCGTGGTTAGGATTATGTACGGCTGACGCCTAGTAATCCGATCCACTATTTTTGGGGCGTTAATGTTTCAGAAGAAACATGTCCCGGGTTTCCACATGGAATACCCATTGGATACATAAATACTTTCATTGGTTCTTGACTATTAATTTTTGAATTTTTCTTTCCCCTCATATTATTTCTATTTAACATACTTAATTTATTCCAAGGGCATTGTTCCCAAGCCCAGGGCATCATTCCCTATTTCATTAGTCCCCTAAGTGGGCACCTTCCTCTGTAAGCTAAGTCTCCAAAGTTGAGCAAGTTATTATTCCCCGGGCATAGTTCCCACTTTCATAAGTCCCCAAAGCGGGCATCTCCCTCTGTAAGTCTCCTGGTTCAGCAAATGATATTATTCCCGATTGTTCCAATCTTTGATTGGGGGTTAATTCCCTAATGAATACTTCATATGAAGATTCATTGACAATCCATCCTGTTTTAATTTCTCTTTTATTATCCTCAATCGCCAATGCAGCTATTTATTAGTGAGCATCAGTTCTCAACCAGTAAACTATTCCACTGGGTTTACATACTTGCTATTCAATCAAGTATGTAAGGGGAGAAGTGGGACAGTTCCGTCAGATTCCAAGAGAATGCGCGTCTATCCGTCGCTGAGCGCTGGGTTGACCGCCATTCCCGAGTTGTTGAAATGCTGTGGTTGGCGATAGATGAGGATCCGAGAACCGGAAAATCATCTTCTCCGAACATAGCACATATGCTATTAGTACAAGTTGTATATCTTATGGTACTGTCACAGCCCCCTCTCTCTCTCTCTCTCTCTATGAGTGCAGATTTAGGCCCCCATTGCACCTCTGGGGCGTCCTAAGTTCATTAAAGAGTATGCACAGGAGTAAAATGCAGGCCCTGGGGTATGCAGGGTGGTGGTTGTGTGGGCTTATGTGCCACACTCAACTTGGCTGACGTTATTTTATTCTAGAATATTAGCGAGTGTTCTGCCTTTTGTGTCGGTTCCCGTCTCAACCGTGAGAGTGCATCTACCTTGCAAACTTTGTATTGTGTTGTCGAATGTGCTTTTCTCGATTCTTTCAAGTAGCAGTTGGGGAGACACCTAAATGCATACCTAATTTACCTTAAATCGCCTCGAGTTGGATACGAGATGATGGATGGCGGCTGCCGTCCCGTCCTATGCCCGTCCTCACATTAGGTAGTATGGGAAACGTACGGTGCCAGGACGTGGCGTTTTTACTACGAGAGCGCTTGTGGTGTGTCTCTTCCTGTGTTTGGCCCGCTGCTGCCGTCAACGTTAAATAGGTATGTAAACACGACGGGTCCCGCGGCTGTTTCCCGTCATGTTCCTGTCCTGTTCCTGAATAGTGTGCAGAGACCTAAACTCGAACATCCGAAAACGGCAATCCTTGATAGCTGCGTATGATGCACTGCGAAGAGTAAACGGAGCTGTCTCACGTCTTCATTGTTATTGATCGAATTTGACGATGGAGCCCCAAGCACATTCGTCCAAACATCGTTTTATTGGAGGAGAGCCTGATTGAGATACGCGCAGGAATTTATTCCTCGGTAATTTAATTCACAAAACATTCCGTTCCCTCCAAAATGTTTCTGGTCCAATCTTAACGTCCAAAATCATGAATATTTTGTAATTTTGTCACATTCTTTAATAGCAAGAAACTCTCGATCTATTCTTTAAGCCATTAGTTAAGCTTTCTCTATTTCAGTTTTAGAAGATGGTGAATAATCGTTATATTGGATTTGTAATTTATATGGATATAGGTGAAATTATATTGAAGGAAAAAACAAGCATAAATTTTCACCTCATGTTCTCCATGTCTTTTGTTTGCCTAAATAGAAGTAGTCATAGTTCTACACTAGGGTTCCCAAACGATAGATTGCATTAAATTATCATACACACTACTATCATCGTCATAGTGATGTATACGGAAGTAATGTATACATATTTAAGATAATAAGCGCACAAAAAAGTATTTCAATCATCACTTAAAATGTGTACAAAAATTGCTTAAATGAAGAGAGAGAGAAAAAAATTGTCCACATATGTCCCATTTTGAGCAGGGGAACATACATATCTTTGTCTAAGAACAAAATCACTCGTGGCGAAGTTGTGGAAACCCATTTTAAACGGAAGTTAGTGAAAAAACGTTGTCTATTTCAACGAAAAATAAAGAGTTACAATGTTAAATCGATTTCGACGGTTAGGCCCTCATCAGTAACAAACAATAACTGAAGACACATTAGAAAGGACACAGCTTATATAGTCACAGGTGAAGGGAGATTGAATCCCATTGGTCGAGAGAAAGGAAAGGGGGCTGGATTTACAACCAATTAAGTGAAAGCTAAGTGAAGGGGGATTGGAGCTAATGAAGTGAAAGGATTGAAAAATTACTGGTTTCAACAGTTTGAAGGGATAATTCCAAGTTTTATAGAAATGGACTTATCAGTGGTGAAAAATATTGAGGGATATCCTCATTTAAACATTTACCAGATCTGTCACTTTTGATAATTTCGAATTTTTCAAGTACATTCAATATACCTACCTCCCTTTGGACAAAAATGAAGAAATTCTACAAACCGTCTATCTATCAAATCAAAACTGTAATTATGATTGGATTCCTGAACATGTTTTGCAAATGTAGACCTACCCTTATTTTCCCTGAAATCCTCCTGATGCTCTTCTATTCTTTCCCTGAATTTCCTACCAGTTTGACCGCAATATTCTTTGTCTATATGCGTATAAATGAACTACCTACCTATTTATGTCTGTACGGTGTTTCGGTTTTTGATACCATACCGCCTGGCAACCCTGCTTGATCCCCATTGATCTGTTTCAAAGGATCCAGCAATATCATACACAACTAGTGTTAGGACATTCAAGTACTCGACATCTCAATACTCTTTTGACATCCCAATGCTGTCCTTCATGCCGTCATTCATGATGTCCTTCATGATGATCTCAAGACCTCCCCATCCCTCCCTCTGTGTTCGTATTATGAAGGTCAGTTTTTTGGCAGTGGGCCCGAATAACTCGTCGCCTTCCAAAACCGACTAAATGACTTGTCTAGTATAGTTACCCACCTCCGCCCGTACAAGAACGGGATGTCCTTCTTAATTACACCTCCTCTCTGATGGTTATGTAATGACCTCCAAGATTAACTTCATCTGAAGAAAAAAGTTCTATGAGGTTTTGTTCCCGAGATAGGTAGGTAGGGCCTTCTTTTGTTGTGTTGAAACTACTGTCTTCCACCTCGAAATATGAGAAAAATTCTCACAGCTTTCATGGTAGCTCTTCCTTTTATTTCAAATAATCTGAATAATGTGTAACGTTGAAATGTGTTATTCGATCCTTCTTCCACCAGAAACTTCATCTAGCTTGAATAAGGCTTTTGTATTACGATTCTGTTCCACTTCTAATACTTGAAATCAGTTATTCAATTTATAGAATTTAGCCTTCACCCGGTAGAACCAATATTCCGGGACGCAAAAACTTGAATCTCAACCTCCTGAAGATAACCAGAAGCTTTGAGGATAGCTTTTACACCCTCGTTACAATATATGACACGAAATGGCAGTGCAATCACCTCTCAGATCAGCAGCCTGCACATGCCCCGTCATAATCAAAACTTGGAAGGTCAAAAGATTTTCGGCTGTTAGTGGGATCATTCTTTCCAGCTGTCTTGTGTAAAATATGAGAGAGTAGGTATTCGATTTCCTATGTGCTTATAATTTTATTGCTTATAATTTAATTTTATGTACTAGTAGAAACTATATTAAACTAAATGTATTTTCACCCGACTTGCCACCAACAGAATGATAATTATGTGTTATCATGAAGTGTTTTTATATAGGTATTGAATCTCAATGAATTTATATCATATTTCATAGGTTCATAACCCGATTATTTACGTATGTGCTAGGTGAGATATCTATGAGCTGAATAATACATGAAGATGAGATGGCTGTACATATTGCCGTCATTCACTCCCTTGTGACTTAAAAAAATAGGCGAACCCGGAAAAAGGTTAAGAAAAGGAGCGTTAATTGGACTCCAGTGCCATAAAATGCTTGGCATTTGTTTAATATTTACTACAACTTATATATATATATATATATATATATATATATATATATATATCGAGTTTTCAGATTTCAATCTAAATACAGTAATAGAGCACCTACGTGGTTTGTTAATTTATTGTTGTCGAACCGAACGCTGTATGTTTCTATTTTGGAACAGCGTTAGGGATATGAAACTAATTGGAACCTTAGAGTGAAAAATAATTTAAAAAAATATTATACATGTTGTTTGATATGTGAAACAAAAAGAAAAATATCATTTCACATCAATGTTAACAACCCTTTTTATAAACAATTTGTAATTATTATAATATGTAATATCACCGCGTTATGTAGATGATCATTGATCATGATCATGTAGATGATGTAGATGATCGCCAGAATTTATTTCAAATAATGATATCAGAAACAAGGCATTCCAAGAGGGTGTCACACAACAGCTTTTTCGTATTTTTAGCGTGAAAGTGTTGATCATATGTTTTTTGAATTGCAATAGAGGTGCATGCATAGATAAACTAAAATGGATGGATTTTTATACATAATGTCTATGTAAGACAATGAGTTGGGTTTTGAAATTATCGAACGTTTTGAGTCAAAGGGGTAAAATTTGTAGGGAACTATCTACGGTCTAATTCAGAAATGATTCCTGGTAAGTTCTCACACTTATTCGGAAATTTGTTGAATCCTGTGCAAATAAATGTTGTTAGTAGATCTTTACACATGCGCAGTGGCTAAGAATGCATTGAAACCCATATATATAGGAGACTATCTGGTGCTTAACACAGAAGCATTCATAAAAATCTGATGGAATTTTTGTGAATCAAAGGTATTTGAAGGATTTGAGATTTCACACAGACGAAACATTAAATGAGTACAGTATAGGCGTACTAGGATTTACGGACCTTGACATGCAGATTTATAGATTTCACGTTAGCGGAGGCTGGAGGGCCATCATTTACCCAAGTAGAATCAAATGCATGATCAAAATCCAAGGCCAAGCAAAAGCTTTGGAAGTTTCATTATAGTCGAGGAACGTCGCCGAGACCGAATTGGTTCAGAATTATTGAAATGGCCAATGTATGTGGGAATTAGGATTTCTGAGACCAGAAATTGTTTGGTAGGTAGTGGAATGTGATCCCAAGGCTTTGCAAACACTGCAAATTATTACACAAAGTTTATTATTTCTGTATTAGATAGCCCTTCTACGCAGATCATTGGTCTATAATTATTATTAAGCCCCATACATATCTAGTAAATTATCAAAACTTGGCGCATCGTGCCTCCCAAATGGGTTCACACCTTTACAACTCATGACCCTACAATTTTACGGTTTATAGGAGGTGAATGTTGACAATTTTTCTATAAAATGTCAAAACAACAAAACAAAAAACTTATAGTAAAACGGCAGGTTGAAAAGGAAAGAAATTAGCCTCAGAGTCCCCATCAGCTATTCAGTGCTCCTCCGAACCTCGTAATTGTTTTTGAGGTGTCCCGAACGAGCTCCATTGAATTTCAGCAACTTGAGTCGATTAGTAAAGAAATTCGCCTCGGAGATTCCGAAGCTGATCAGAATAACACGAGAACTGAGAAAATTACAGCAATATAAAATACCCAGGTGACTCAGAAAGAGTAACGCCTAGACCACCGAAAAGTTTCAACGACCCTTTGTTTGTGCGCAATTTGAAAAGAACCAGAATTTTTTGAACAAACTATACACACACATATCAAAAACCTCTAAACTCAAGGAATTTCAAAACGAATTTCCATGAAGAAAATTTTGTATTCATTGCAACAGCTTAATTTTCTTAGAAAATTGGCTAAAACGTTCCGACCTTGATAGGCTCGGAAGTGAGTAATTAACCTTCTGTAGTTGAAATAGAAATAACAATTTAATTAAGAGTAATTCCTAAGTATTTACTAGTCATTAGTTTAATATATTAATATAATTCAACTAGGTGATTACCTACCTACGCTTCACAAGCCCAATATGATACAGAAGTGGCAATAAATTTGATATCGGGAAGTCAGAATTCCATTGAAATTACATTATCAGCTGATATAATTTTCATAATTTTCAAGGCAATTTTTGATGTATTTTACTGGTTACGATTCACTTCCGTGCTGATGTCTTTTATTCTTGTCAATGCTTTAATCCTTAGAAAAACCAAACGAATAAACTCATAGCGACCGGGCTGGTTTCGTTCGATTCTTTCGGCGGATACCTATAAATGAAACTCAAAAAATCATTACTGTTACATAGTAAGAGTTCAAGATCTCGATTTTTGAATTTTTGAACTTTCTTGTGCCGATCACGTCGTTGAAGTTCTAACGTCGCATATCTAGAAAGAAAAAAACGTCTGCCAAGTTGGGTGGGCAGTAAAATGAATAACAAATAACTGTAACATGGACGTATTGAATTAGTTGAAGAACAAAGTACAAGTCGAAATGATTGGTAACTTGACGTTATATGAAATTAAAGTTTGCTTATGCGCACTGACTAAAATTAATTCAACGGTAATGGAATTCGTAGGGGAACGTCTAGGAGCTAAACCGCACAATCATTTATAAGTAAGTACTTTTAAGTAAGGACATTTTTGAAGCAGATTCATTGGGGTGCCCCAAAGTGTGATGTATGAGGGGGGGGGGGGGGGCTTGCGCATATTCAAGTCAACCTGTGCAACGCACGGGTGAACCAGCTAGTGATATCTATAAATGATACCCGTTACTTCGAAAGCTTTTGAGATATCGATTTTTCAATATTTCAGCCCTTAAATTCTACCGCTCGAAGATGATCGAAATTGATGCCGAGATTCTGAGATCAACTAAACCCCATTATGTGATTTCATAACTCCCAGTTTCATAAATGTGGGTCTATTAGTGTCGGAGAAATGTTCTGAACAGCGGACAGGTGGATTTTGATGTTATTCAATTTTTCGGATTCTCCAGACGTAAACCATGAAATTTTGAAGGTCGGTTATTTCTAAATTTTTATTCTAGGTCGGTTACAAAGGTTCATTGTTGAAAATAATAAGTACGGTGGAACAACACTTCTACAATATCTTCTTATAACTTATGCTAAGTCTTGAGCAAACAGAAAATACAGAAAAAAATCCAAAAGTTTTTGGGCTACCCAAAGGGTGACACCTCATTTTACAGACTTCTTTTAGCGCTGAACACGATGGTGAAGTCAGAATTGAGATATCTCATTCAATTCTCAGAGTGGCGCTGATGAACTGCAAAGAAGCGCTGTTTTTAGGAAGTCGCTCTGAAGCTAGGCTCAATCAATAGAGGGATGACCTATTGAAATTGATCGAGGAGGAGTGGGACAACCCAAGCAAGAGAAAAAATACAAATCCGTTTCAGACCATTCTAAGGCCGAATCCGTGAAAAAAACCAATATCGTGGGTGTCTGCGTCTTTGTCTGTGGGTGTGTGTGTGTGAGATCTGCGGCAAGCGATTGGGTGGCAACCAATAACATCAAAGGTCATGGGCGCGACCGTGTCATTGCGCGGCGTGTCGTGCGGGAAAAGTGCCACGGAGTTACTCAAGTTGGGAATCTCGGCGGGAATGCTCCGTCTTGTCACCAACCGCGTCCTGAGGGGTTCTTTCTTAAAATGGTGGTAATTTTAAAGGGGCACTTCCATTCATCCCACTCTCCCTCCTCATCCTTCAGCTCCCTTGATTACAATGGCAGGTGTCGGGTAAACCTGGGCATCCTCCCCACCCTTTCAATTTAGTTTTTTCGTTTTTCATTTAATGTTTTCGTTTAATTGTTTCGTTTTTTGTGTAATTGTTTTCATTTAATTGTTTCGTTTTTCATCCTCCCCACTCTTTCAATTAATGGTGTCCCCCTCTTTGCGTCTGAGGTGGGTTTTGTAGAAGATAAAAGAAAAAAATGTGTGTGTGTGTGTGTGTGTGTGTGTGTGTGTGTGTGTGTGTGTGTGTGTGTGTGTGTGTGTGTGTGTGTGTGTGTGTGTGACAAAATTTGTCGACACTGCCCAGGCCACAATTCTCAACCAATTTCGGAGATTCTTTCTTTTTTCGATCTCAATTTCAGTCTAATTATGCATCGAACTCCGGAAATTTTAAATTTTGTGATGGAGAGAGTAAAACCGAAAAAACGTGGTTTCATTCGACAAACAGTTTTGACGCCACCCAGGTTACGTATTCTCAACGTATTTCCATGATTTCTATCTTGCTCGATTCCAGTTTTAGTCTAGTTGTGCAACAAAACTTGATAATATCGGATTTGCTGTCGAGGTGGGTGGTGGAGGGGTAATTACCGATTTTTTCAAGCGCTGCCCAAGCTACGAATCTCAGGGGGGTGAGGGGTGATGGAGGGGTAATACTGATAAATCAGGATTTTCGAACAATTAAAATGAGATTTTCGGTTTCATACCCTCACATTGTTGATGTTACTCGCTAGAACCACAAACCTTTAGTTAAAATGGAAAGCAGAGTTCATGCTGAACTTGAAAAAAAAAGTCTTCAAAAATGGTTCAATATTTAAGATTTTACAGCGAAAATTTCACTCTATAAATGTGCGAAAATTGCGAACTAGGTATTGAGTTTTCGAAGCATTCTGAAACGAATATCATTCTGCATTTTGAATCGAGAAAAAACCACACACACAGAAGCTGATCTACCTTCTCCAAACATCCACTAGAGTGTACTGGCGTCATTTCATCACTCATTCCCACGCCAGAAATCCGACCTGTATTAGGTATGTTGGGTGTCACACATAAGGGTGGGAGGGTGGGGCATGGGGCATACACACAAAACAGCTGATTTACCTTCTCCAAACATCCAAACCTCCTTGTTTGGAGTTGATTGCGTGGTTTAGAGGAAAATCTTTGCCACACCCATCATAAATTCCTTGGGATTCTTGGTCATGCCATACCGCATAAATAAAGCGTCTTGAAATTGGGTTGATGACAGGTCTTACTTGTCAGAATTGTTGGATTTGATGTTAAAAGTATGACAGGGTGGCCTCGGAATCGAAATTTTAATTTTCCAAAAACGAATTTCAGATTTCCCTGACAGAATATTTTAAAGGGAAATATTATTTTTTCTCGTCATTTTAATGAATAATGTGATGCCTTTATTGTTGCTAAAACAAAACTCAGTGTTTCAATATTTTTGTACTTTTAGAGCGGAATCCGTTTGTGCGCACTAAAAAAAAAACGTCGAGTGATAGGTCATGAAATTTCACGTAGAATTCGAATTCGCGATAAAAAGGGGGTTCTCATCGGAAAAACTAACTTTATGTCAATCGCGTACGTTTGTGCAAAGTGCAATTTCGTTATTCTTGAAATCTACAAAAAAAAAGAAAAACAAATTATGAAGAATAGCGTTTGTCCGATTTTATTACTCCTACAGTTAAAGAAAATTGAGTGTGTGTGTGTGTGGGGGGGGGGGGGGGGAGCTTATCTCGTAGACCATATGTAGTGCGCAAATTTATGGAAATTTAGTGTAAAAATGACATAAAAATAGTCGATATATCGGTGAATTTATATTTTTTTACATATTATCACTTAGAAACGTAAAAACCGTTAAACAACAAAGTAACGAAACTGCGAATTTAGAACATTTGGAAATGTTTGTAGAAAATGTTGATGAAAAATGTGCACAAATTTCGTTTAATATTTCATTATTTAGAAACATTTATTGAATGACATATAAGCTTATGTGAATAAGCATTTAGGGGGGGGGGGGGGGGGTTGGAACTTATCTCGTAGACCATATTTAGTGCTCAAATTTATGAAAATTTAGTTTAAAAATTACATAAAAATAGTCGATAAATCGGTGAATTTATATTTAATTACATAGTATCATTTAGAAACGTAAAAACAAAGTAACGAAACTGCGAATTATAGAACGATTGGGAATATTTGTAGAAAATGTCGATGAAAAATGTGCACAAATTTCGTTTAATATTTCATTATTTAGAAACATTTATTGAATGACATATAAGCTTATGTGAATAAGCGCAATTTGCTAGATAGCAAAAGTAAAAGGTGACAAGCAAAAGGTCTAGCAAATGCTCATTTTCAGGTGAATAACCTTTTGCTAATACTAGGTAGCAAATGTTTAAAGAAGGTTAGCATTTGCTTGAGATTACCCATGCGTTATCGTCACGAAGGGTGATAGTTGCCTGGCAACGGCCTTTCCAGCTCTCCTACGTCCGAGTTTCTCGACAATATATTTCTCTGAAATCGTATTTGTCACCGTCGAACGATGGTGTCTTCGGCAATTACTACGTAGAAACCTGGGCCCCCTAAAAATCTTGATATCAATAACGTTTAACTCCTATTTAAAATTGCTCCTCCTCTTTTAGCTAATTTTTGTAAAAAAAAAAAAAAAAACCTATTGCGCCAAAATTTGTGAAATACTAAGTTTCGAAAAATGTGAAATCCGTTTTGAGGCATTTTGATCGAATCCTGTATATGTGCCATTCCAGAAATAACTCTCCTTAGGAAATTGTGATGAAAGTTCCGTTCCTGCGTAAAAAAAATCAAGCTTTCCAATATTAAAGGTAATCCTTGGGGTTGGTTCTTCTTCCAGGTTTCTTGAAATAGCTCACATTTAAAAAAATGTGTTTAAAAAAACCACTAAAAATGGTTGAATTTATATTTTTTAGCAGAATTTTAGTCAAAAATCATCAATGAACTAGATCATAAAAAAATGTATGTACAAAATTATGCAGGAAAATGTACTTAAATTTCATTAATATTTTCTGAAAAATCTATAGCAACTGAAAAAAAGTTTTATTGAATCGCAGTGTATTATTTAGAACGAGTTTTTTTGCCATGAAATTGATAGATAACTATTTCTTTGAACTTAATATGCTTAAGTTTCAAAACAATTTAACATGATAATAATAATCGGTAATTTAAGGAAATTCGCACGTACGATCATGGAACTCTTTTCCGTCAAGTCCTCGCCGAAAAACGTAAAGGTTAGTCAGGTGATGTTGGCTTCCTCAAAACGAAAAAGTTGTTCAAAGTCATTTCCGAAACTGGTACGTCGATCCAAATAAACTTGCCTGTGACGAAATTGCACGAATTTGGCGATAACTAAATCATTCAAAAATAATTTCGTTTCACAAAATATAAGCCTCTTCTAAAAACGCAACAACTATACTTCTACCAGCTGCTTCTGAGTAGAACGAAAAACCACATTGCAAATGTTTGAAAGTGTAAGCAAAAGGTGTGTTTTATTCACCATATTTCTAGCATTACCTACCCAGGTTGATTCTAGCAAAAGGTCTTTTGCTCGTTTTCTCCTGAGCATTTGCTTGTAGAGGATAGATTAGCATCAGATTTGCTATTTTTATTCACCTACTTTCTAGCATTTACTTGAAAAACCCAAGTATCAGCATTCGCTTGGTTTTATTCACATGACCCATTGTCATAAATATGGCAGTTTTATTACATTGAAGGTCCCTACTCCGTTTGCCAATGTCTCTAAGAATCTAAGAATACGTGATGACCTGCACCTCACCGGGATTTGAAAGTAGGAGGCTAGTGAGTTGTCCAGGGGGAGGGGTGGCATGCAAATAGGGGCTGGTCGTCCCGAAGGGGTGGTTTGGAAAGGGCGAGAGGTGAAGGGGGTGCCGGAGGGGTTGTTGGTATGATAAATATAAAATGGTGGATTTGTGGGGGGGCGGAGTTTCCCCTAAGGCGCATGTACGGAGCTAGGGCTCGAAATATATTGAGCCTTCCAGTACCTCTTCGCTGCTCTCTGCTTTCAGGCTTACTGATTCCTCCCTTTTACCACCTCTGAGACTCCAACCACCCACTTCATACTTCTCCATTTGCTCTTCCATCACACTTTTCACCATTTTCCTCCAAGGATCCTTCAAATCCCTCTTCTTCCCCAACCTAAAACAACCTTTTTTTTCCCATATAACTGAGATTTCCACCACTCTGTCATTCCCTTCCTTCATGAATCAGTCTTAACCTCTTCACAAGTAAAGTGATCCCTCTTCATTTTGGCTTGATCGTTAAGATTGGAACACCATGCAGCCTAACCCTGTTCGACCTCTGCTGTCCTCCATCACCTACTTCAGGTCAGTACTTCTTCAGAAGATTTTTTTTTCTCGTTATTGATTTCATGAAAATGTGTGCTCACCACTTCTATCCACTCACATATACCTATCTGTATCACATGATAATTTCTTCCGGATACCATATAAATCACCAATAATGAAATCTAAATTAGGTATATGCTGAAAATGGATTGAAATGGTTTTTCATTGTCCATTTTTACGATAACATAATAAATAATTGTGAACATTAATTTGCTTCCTCGTGTGCGATTAGTTCTGTATCAAAAGCATGTCTTATTATTTATAAAAATGACCTAACATTATTTATTACACACTACATGGCAGCCATCGCTATCACATCTTTTGCTCTTAAAGAAGCTGTGAAAAGCAATTTATCAAAAAAGAACGAATATACCTAATAATGTCAAATCTGTCAACTACAGTAAATGTGAAAAAAAAAAAATTTGCCGGTATTATTTGGCAGATATTTTGAAAATCAGAACAGATATCGGATATATCCACTAAATATTCACTCTCGTTTTTTGTTGTTTCATTCACGAATCGTGTTTGTGGTAGTAATTGGAATGCGTCATTTCTCATTGCACTCAACACCAGGTGATACGATATGCTCCTTCTTCGATATAACGCCGATAATTGAACGTGAGTGTTCAGGCCAGCTGGATGCTTAGATCGACTGGAGTTCCTCGATTTCATTTGGCTTGTGTAACTATCTCACGCTACCGTGCTTTCCACCAGGGAGGAACAGGAAGGGGGTGCCCCCCTTCTAATCGATGTGGGCAACTTTTTTGGGCTAAAGGGCAGAATCACCTAGGCGACCCCGCTAACAAATAATGAAAACAGGGCTCAATGAAATCGATGAGTATTTTGGGATAAGCTTTTAACTGGAGTGCTGCTTGAAATACCTAACAGCATTTCAATGGACAGTATACTGCTAGATGCCTCCACCTTCAATTGCCTCATCATTACCCGAGGCATTCGTGCAGAAAGTTCGAACAATTTTTCATACTCTTACCTATTGCGTTTCTCATCTATTCTCTATTCTATTCTATTCTTTCATCATTTTGAACAACTTCGGTTTCAGTCTATCGGTCAATGTTTGACACAAGGTTGCACCAATAAGAGCGTGTGCGCATGCGCTAATGTGGGTTTTTGAGAAACTACTGCTACCGCGCTGAGATTCAATCAAAATTATTGAGCGTTTTAAGGGTTGTCTGAAGGTGATCGCTTATACGTTTCACCAAGATTAGATCAGCAGTAACCATTGCACTTGCATAAATGTAAAATTCATTATTATAAGCAAAACCACAAAACTATTTGGAAACTTCTGATATGATTCACCAAGATTGTGAGCGTCTAAATTATGTGATTAGTTTACAAAGGATCCTTAACAAGTTCATTATTGTCGGACCCCTAGAGGCATGTGCGCATGATCAAATGAGGATTTTAAGGAATCACCTATTCTCCCGATCAATAATGACCCCAATTCTCCTAATTACATCAGTTATGGCCACTGTGGATTCGTAAACTTAAAAAATCGCGATCAGGTCGAAACTATTATACCAATTTTTATTTAATATATCGGAATAGTTATGTTTAACTCCTGATATGATTCCAAAGGAATTGTAACTTTACGAAATCGACTTTTGACTTGTGTCTTATGTTGTAGAAAATTTAGCTCTTCGTTCAAGACTAGCCCAAGATGCTCATGTGGTATCGCGTTCTATTGCGCAATAAGAACAACTTATGATCGGTTTACATGTTTATAATGTGATACTTACATTTTTTCATCAACGGATGATTTATCTGAGTCCTCTAAATAACTACATTTGTCTTTTTAGTGTTCTAAGTTTTCATAAAACCGTTCTCCTACCTAGTTGATAGCTGGGTTCGCATTGCTGAATAACTAAATTCTCCCAAGTGTGTCACCAACTAGCTCGGCACTTTGCAGTCTGTCTGTAAATCCTTGTAATAAGTTTAATTTCCTTCTACATTTTTCATCAGATTTGGACGAAATTTTCAAGATGTTTTTCGGGTTCGGTTGTAAATGGTCTTCTGTCAGTTTCATTTTTAGCAAATCAACACTTCAGAATGCGCATGCGCAACCGTAAAATCCATTATGCATCATTTTCTCACTGCTTAGTCGTCCAATCTCGCTCAAATTCGGATGGTAGGCGGAATATAACTATTTGATCATTCCATATCAACTTTAACAAAATCTATCATTTGTAGCTGTTGAGCATGCGTAAATGTCAAATTTATGTAAGAAGCATCTGGCAAGAAGCATCTCGCATTGACAAGCCTTCAAAAAACCGACAAGCCGCACTGCAGTGACGAGACGCGCCGCGATTAGGAACAAAGTATAACTTCGGTCCAACATTGGCTCCCTCTCAATCTCATCATGTCAGCTCAAACTCAATTTTCTTTGCATATCTTGGGAGGGGCATGCCAAAAAGTGCCCGCCAGTGCCCGGAAATCAACCTGTTCTGCTGTTCTCAATTTGAAATCTAGGAACCTCAAGAATTTCCGCTGAACACGTTCCAAGGGATGCCTGTTAACTTCATAACATGGTGACCACACTGGGCTAGCATACTCCGTAATTGGACGATCCAGTGATTTGCATATAAGAGCACAATAGCCTCAACCGAAGTAAAATCTCGTGTGCATCTCTTAAGTCCTCAGAGCTTTCGAGGCAACTACATCAATATGGTGGTTGAACATGAGGCGAGAATTAAAAAGTACAACCAGGTCTCTTGTCACATCAAGTCTGCTCCATCGACCTGGAACAAGTACTCCATTTGTTCGCGTGATCTTGTTTAAGACACAACCGAGCACTTAGCTGGATTTAATGCAAGATGACCCAGTCACAAATTAATAGTTTCTATTACGCATCAGTAAATGTAGTAACATTCATCAAGAGTCATTTTCTCATGGTCTGTCCCACAGTGGTTCGAAATCGTCTAAAAGCGCTTAAAACTCCATATCCATAGAAGTTGTTGAGCTGAAAACCTGAAATTTGGTATATTTACTGATCTAACCACTAGGATGAAGGATGTAATGCATTCTTACCAAGAGTTACCAGGTTATCATAATTTATTCTTGTAATAATTTTTCTAGCAGTAGGCAAACATTGAAAAATCACCTTATTCACTCGAATAGATTTTATGTATAAATGTTAAATAGGGTCCTAAAAAATAATTGCGCCCGAAAACGATTTTATCGATCAACCGATCAATAAAAGTCGATCATTTTCTATTTTCAGTTGATTTCAACTCGTGTTTTGGGATAATTTTGCTTGATTGTTTGCTATGATGTACTCCGAGATGAACCAAAATTAATCTTATTCAAACTAGGCTTACATAAATTTTTACAATAGACATGTATTCAAAATCAAGAAAAATAAGAGAAGAATTTTTAAAGGGACAGCATTTTGTAGTAAGGATTTCATTTCAGGGAAAATATGGGTGTAGGCTGATGGGGTACACTGTCATAAAAATATGCTGGTGTGCCTGGTAAATAAAGTTCCTATAGAATAATCCGTTTATTTGTAAAGTAAAGATATAAATAAGGTAAAATAAAGGTCAGTTTCACAAAAATTATAACAATGTAATCAACGTCAATGATAAAGGGCGGAATTCATAGACGGTAATTGAGTTTGATTGGGCCCCAAAGTGTATCGATAAGGGAATTGATGCACTCAGCTCGATTCATAGACGTGAGTTGAGGGCGACCCTCAGCTCAACGGTGCGATATCCAAAGTGACGGCAAGAGGTTACTTACACCAATAGTCAACTGATAAATTTTATTATTAATTTCACAAATAAAACGGAAGTTAGTGAAAAACGTCCAACGTCTCTCTATTTCCACGAAAAATAAAGAGTTACACTGTTAAATCGATTTCGACGGTTAGGCCATCATCAGTAACAAACAATAACTTTAACTTAACTTGTTAAACCGTTATTGTTTGTTACTGATGATGGCCTAACCGTCGAAATCGATTTAACAGTGTAACTCTTTATTTTTCGTGGAAATAGACAACGTTTTTCACTAACTTCCGTTTTGAAATGGGTTTCCACAACTTCGTCGCGAGTTATTTAGTTCGTATTAATTTCACGTAGGTATAGGTACTGGAAATATAGCAGAGCATACTTCATTTACTTTGTTCGGAGTTTATTCAAGAACAGTGGCACATGAGAGTAGGTAGTTAGGTAGGTACATGCGAGATGTGACCAACAGATCCCAATCGAATGTTACACGATCAACAACGAAATATTTCGCAAACTATTTTGATTCGGGAAAGATACAGTCATGGACAGGTACTATCGTGAAGGAGCCTAAAATAAAGTAAGATGATGAAAGTGTTGGTCGCTCTTTGATTTTATGCGATCGAAGCGAAAAAACTCGATTATAACGGGTTTGGGGAGATATGCAAGTGTTACCATTCAATTTAGCATATAAAAATACGGAGAAACCTACGCTAAACTCGTATTTTCATTTACGGTCATTTTTTAGAGGGCTTTTTAATGTCTCTAACCTTAATTCATAAAATAGTACAGGCATCTATCCGATAAGAAATTTAATGCTATTTCCAACGATATCCTCAAATTTGGATTTTCGCAGCGAATTAAGGGAGTAATGGTCGATTTAGTTAAATAATGTCGAAAACACGAAAAAATTCTCTAGGAGGAACTTTTGAACAGAAATAAGCTCTAGAGTCAACCCCTGAAGTACTGACCACATTATTCGGGACATTACAGCCGTGTGGCGGATACGAGGAAGCTATGTGCACCCCACTTGGCAGACGTTTTTGCTTCCGAGTCTACCTTTAGGTAGCGGAAGCGTTGTTTTTATTCTTTAAATATAGCTCATTTACTATAGCTATATACGCTCGGGATGCATGCAGGCGTATATTTGAAAACAAGAGGTTCCTATACGCATTGAGGATCAAATCTCCTACATGCAACATAAAGGCAATTCCATCTGGCATGAGCAATGGCAGGGTCAGGGTCAGGTGGGCGCTTCGTAACCCTACTTCCAAGGAAGGATCGAATAGTGGTCAAACGGGTTGCCTGTGGCCATACCCGTCCTACTCACAGACACCTGCTTAGTGCAGAAGCTCGAGATGTTGTGTGTGGGGGTGATTTGTCCATCCGCCAATTTCTAGAGAACTGCCCAGCCCTCGTGGACCTCCGAGTCCAGCATCAGCCCCCTCAGTGGGTTGACGTTTTATCCGGACCAGACAAGGTCCGATCACTGTCGTTGTACCAGAGAGCTGTTGAGCTCTACTACGTACTGTGATATATTTATATACATCCAATTGTAGTTTTGTTTCACCCCGCTGAGTGTATATAATTGCATGTATATAGTTATTTCCCTATCTTACGTCTAGTCTTAATTGTATTATTTTATTTTTGGGTTTTTTTTAATCCACTTTGGAGGCGAAATAGTGGTCATCACTGTACCCCTATTTTTTCCCACCTCCGAGTTGCCAGTAGAGTTCATGATGGCGCTTCTTTTTAGTCAAGGATGGCAACGTGGCTCCCCTTAGAATCGTGCCACTTCCAGTGTTCCTTCAGACACCTTGTTCAATGCCCCTAATGACCCTTCTGGTTAAGGTGCGGCTTAAACCTTAATAATAAACAAATTAAAAAAAGAGGTACCAAGTATGTGGCAGTATATGCAACCAGACACTAGGTACACAACATGTCCCGCTGTGCGCGCCCCTGCCGACCTGAATTCGAACTATCGTCAACGGCTATGGAAATAAGCTCCCTTATGGGTAGCTGAGTTCTGTGATTATTCAACGGTTGCTAACCTCCTCCATGGTAGAGTGGAATGTGTCAGACTCTAAACTCTTAGGACTAAAGTTCGTAGGAAATCGTTAAACTCGATTTCTGAAGTTCGTTTAGCATTCCAGTTCAACCTCCGAAACATATTTTGAAACGTCATTATTATAAATGTTTTAAATCATACTTTAAAATGTAATTTTGATCTATTATTCTAACTAATCTGTATTTTACTACTAAGAGATTGACAACTTGATGTTATGCATTTTTGAGATGCGAGCTTGCGAGCATCCAGACCACCAAACTACACATATCGTTCTAATCTACTTGTCCAAACAATCTATATTTTAGCGGCGAACATCTATACATATATAAATCAATTGCTGTTCGTTAGTCACACTAAAACTCGAGAATGGCTGGACCGATTTGGCTCATTTCGGTTTTAAATTATTTGTAGAAGTCCAGAGAAGGTTTAAAAGGTTTAAAATTTCAAATCTGCCCCATAGGGGGTGTTTTAGGGGAGGAGGGGGGAATGGGGGTGTCTTTTTTCATAACTGAAGAAACTGGGGATTTGATTGTCGAGTATGTTTGGATTACTCCAATTCAAGTCAAAGACTACTTTTTTTTCAAACTTTTCAAATCTGACCCACAATGGAGGGGGAGGGGTTGGGAAGTTATAGCGTTTCGAACGTCACTGAACTAACTGGGAATCTGAGTTGTCGAATATGTTTGGAGTATTCTAACTTAAATCACAGGCTACTTGAAAATTTTAAAATCTAACCCACAAAAGGGGGTGTTTTAGGGGAGGGGGGGAGAAATGGGGTATCTTTGTCATCACTGAACGAACTGGGAATTTGATTGACGAATATGTTTGGATTACTCTAATTCAAGTCAAAGACTACTTTTTTTCAAATTTTTGAAATCTGACCCAGGAGGGGGGGTTTAAAGCGATTTGAACGTCACTGAACCAACTGGGGATCTAAGTGGGCGAATCTATCAGAATTACTCAAACTTGGGTCACAGACTATTTGATAATGTTCAAGTCAACCTGTGCAACGCACGGGTGAACCAGCTAGTAGATTAATAAAAATTGAGGCGCTAATTCATTCAACGGAACATATTCGTGCAAAAAGACTATGAGGGAACGTAGTTACAATTCAGCTCGGTGAGAGGCGCGCACAGCGGGACATGTGTACCCAACGTCAAGTGTATATGTAGCCCTGTTCACAGCCAGACACTAGGTACACAACATGTCACGCTGTGCGCGCCCCTGCCGACCTAAATTCGAACTAGCGTCAACTGGCTATGGAAACAAGCTGAATGAATAGCTAAGTTCTGTGATTATTCAAAGTTAATCAAGACCTCCGATCTATAGTGAAGAGCGTATCAGACTCTTAAGACTATGGACCAGATTTCGATCCCATGCCCAGGACAACATTTTTTGCGTTTGAATTCAACCTCTGAAACATATTTTTAAACGTCATTATTATAAATTTTTTAAATCAAACTGTAAAATGTAACTTTGATCTATTAGTCTAACTAATCTGTGTTTTACGAAGGGATTGACAACTTGATGTTATGTATTATTGAGATGCGAGCTTGCGAGCATCCAGACCACCAAACTACACAAATCGTTCCGACCTATTTGTCCAACTAATCGATATTTTAGCAGCGGACATAGATTAATACAAATTGAGGCGCTAATTCATTTAACGGAACCTATTCGTGCAAAACGACTATGAGGGAACGTAGTTACGATTCAGCTCGGTGAGGAGCGCGCACAGCGGGACATGTGTACCGAAAGTCAAGTATATATGCAGCCCTGTTCACACAAGTAAATAAGAGAGGGAACCAGCTGTCTTCTGGACGAGGAAGCGCTCCCATGGAATTCTTTCGAGCTCGACCTCAGACTCAGCTGGGGAACAAGTCAGATTTCCCGCAATTCATTGTTTCCTTGTGAACTAGCTCTCTGATACGACTCTCAACGCTTCCACGAATTCTTTTGAGAACTACAACTCTGACACCAATGCAAGCCAGATGGCCGGCCCATGAGCGGACCATCCAATCGCTAATTGTACCCTCGGTTCACTCTACGTCCAAGGTACTTTGAAAACTAACAAATTACTATGTACCTCTTTATCACTACCCAAAAAACCTAAAAAGTGAAAGGAAATTTATGCAATCGCCCTGAAAAACACATAATGGAATTCCCCGAATCCTGAGTCGGGAACCAAATTGAAAGTATGTCAATACGAATCGGATAAATGTATGCTCGTTATTCTTACTGTATATCTGACAAATCAATCCCACCACAGTTCACACTTTTCACGGCTTTTCGAGTGCTGTTTTTCGTACATTTTATTCCAATTTTCAACGGAATCTCGTACAAAGGCGTGGAAGCTTGATGGTTTACTCGTATCCCGATCCCGGCCTTTCTATCCGACTGTGGCCGCTACACTTCTCATAAGATTGAGTATTTACCAACAAAAGTGCCAGTCATGCAGCATGATGTATGAGCGAATTTTCTTAAATCACCCACCGTATTATAAAACGTAAAATTTTATTAAAAGTTGAGCAATTTGAGTACAGAGAAATTGTAAAAACCAATTATATGCCAAAAAACTCATACTAAATAAAATTCGGCAATTTAAAAAAGATTTTGGAGTTTATTGATTTTTTTTGGAGTTGTTACAGATTTTTTCCGCAAATATTAATGAAATTTAAGCATGTTTTTACGCATAATTTTGTGCAACAAATTTTTAGTGTCATATTTGACCGTTGATTTTTTTTTTTTAACAGAAATTCTGCTGAAAATTTTAAATTCAACAATTTATGGCAGTTTTTAGCCATTTTTAGTGATTTTTTAGGACATTTTTGAAATTTGACCAATTTATTGTACTCAAAAATGCTGGCCACCGAACTGCTCCTTTCATGTGGAAAGCTTGATTCTTTGGCGCAAGAACGGGATTTTATCTAAATCCTAAGGAGAATTATCGTCTGGAATCACACACACACACACAAACACAACACCCACACACATTTATCTGTATATTTATCAATTGTATATATATAATAGAATGTATATGAAAAATATATGAAAAAGTGCAAACTTTAGGAATCCTTGAAACGGACTTCAATGAAGAAAATTTTCAAAATGTTGATTTTAAAATTTTCCGAGCCGTTGCAATAGCTTAATTTTCTACTAAAATTCGCTAAAAACACATGTAGATCAATTTACGGTAACTTTGTCTTTAATTAAGCTGAGACAGAACAGCGCGAGCACGAAGTGGACATTGCAGTAGTAGGTATAATGAATGAACCTGTACCGAAGTAACCTCTTACTCGCCCATGCGTATCTTCCCTTAGTTAGGTGGGAAACCTCTATAGCTTTGCGTTCGTCAGAAATCTATAGGATTTCTATCGTCTATAGGGTTTGCTAAGAGATCGGGTAGTATCAGTAGCGCAGTAAACTTATTGTAGATATAGAATGATCGGAAATGAAGGTTCCAAAGAAAAAAAATCAAATAAGTCGCTTTTGACGAAAAATGAGGTTTTGACATATATGAACGTACAAAATGAAGCTCCACGTTTTAGTAAATAGAAACAGGGGAAAAATCAACATACTCGGGCGCTATAAGACTTGGAATTTTCGGTCGTCTGGGAAAGAACCAACTAGGGTGAAGGGACCAGTGATTGACAGGGACCCAGTGATTGACATCTCACCAAGAAGTTTTAATAATAAGGCATTTAAAAGTGTTTTACGGGCTTGATCCTTTTGAATTTTGAATTAAAATACCTTCTCAGTAAAGTACAAAGGCGGGAAAAGGTTTCAGGCGGGTTTTTGTGAAATCTGCAGAAGGTTACCCAACGGAACCTCGAGTTGCAATTTTTTTGGTGCTGTTTCTTGTGATTTTGCTAAGGAGGTAAGCGTTTTATTTTGCTTCACCATGCCCTCCACATTTTCAAATTCGAGTGTTTTCATGGTTTTTCTCAATCAGTTTT